>OY829516.1:2138698-2703620 GCA_963691665.1 Clepsis dumicolana | reverse complement strand
AGTAATGTTGAGTTCGGCGGTATATTAATGTCTTTAATTTTATTTACTAAATCTGAACTATTCTTTAAACTATATATTGGCTTAAAAGAAGATTTTTCCCGAACAATGCTATTTAACTTCCTCGCTACTTTATACGCTGGAGCACTCACGTATGAAACAACAGGGCGAACAGGAACACCATCCTTGTGAATTTTAGGTAAACCATATAAAATTGGTGCCTGCGGATTCATAGGAATCACATTGCTCCTCTTTTGTTCGGTGTCAAAGGTAAATGCAGAATTTTTCAGAAGGTTTTTTAGGTCTTTATGAAACGCGGCGGTGGGATCCCTACGTAAATTCAAAAAAACCCTCTCCTTGAATGATGTCATTTACTTTATCATTATATTGACCCCTTTCTAAAACAACACTACAATTCTTCTTCTTTCTTTCTTTCATCTTCTTTTAAGCCAATATATAGTTTAAAGAATAGTTCAGATTTAGTAAATAAAATTAAAGACATTAATATACCGCCGAACTCAACATTACTTTCTTTAGATGTGGATAGTTTGTTTACCAACGTACCATATAGTGAAACCTTAAATATTCTTAGATGTCACTTAGAAAGGAAGCGTTTACATCCGGGGGAGGTTTGTGAGTTAATAGAATTAGTAACTTTATGCATGAAACAAAATTATTTCAGATTTAATGGTCAATATTATTTGCAGAGTGATGGTTTAGCAATGGGGTCACCTCTTAGTCCTTTAATGGCTGACGTTTTTATGGATAACTTTGAAAAACAATATATAGTGGGGAACAGCAATTTAGTATATTATTATAGGTATGTTGATGATTTAATTTTATGTTGGAAGGGGAGTATGAGGCAGCTAGATTTGTTTATTAGTGCTCTCAATAACAAACATCCAAAAATAAAGTTCAAACGAGAATTAGAGGAAAATCGTTCATTAAATTTTCTGGATTTAACTATTACAAGAGTAAATAATAGGCACCAGTTTCAAATTTACCGTAAGCCTACGTACACAGATACTGTCATACCTGCAAATTCTACTCACCCATGGCAGCATAAACTGGCTGCTTTCCATTGTTATGTACATAGACTACTAACTGTACCTCTTTCGAAAGAGCATTATGATTCTGAGTTACATACTATATATCAGATAGCAACAACAAATGGTTATAGTACAGCAATGGTTAATAGTCTGGTTCAAAAGAAGCAGGGACGGATAGTGAATAGCATGCTTTACTCTGCGTTGCCATCTCAGCCTACTAACAAATTTAGATCTAGTATTACTTATGTTGGCCGGTTGTCTGACAAGATTTATAATATTTTAAAATCAAATAACATCAATGTTGCCTTTAAGACTACTAATTCTTTACGTTCTAGACTTTGTAATAACAAAGAAAAGGTGGATAAAGGGAACAGGTCGGGCGTATATAAACTCACTTGTGGCGACTGTAGTCAAGTATACATTGGACAAACCGGTCGAAGCTTTGATACTAGATTTAAAGAGCATGTCTCGTCATATAGGCATGATCATCCAGAGAAATCAAACTTTGCCAAGCATTTATTAGAAACGAATCATTCGTTGTTAGACTCAGATACGTACGAAATTTTACATTATTGTGATAAGGGTTTGCGGCTATCGGTTTTAGAACAATTGGAAATTATTAGGTACAACAACATGGGGTCTATTATTAATGAACAAGTTAATTTGGTTTCTTCGCCTTTGTTACGACTTGGTTCTAATTTTAATAATGTGTCATAGTAATAATGAGAACATGACTTCTCTTTTTACCGTACTCGGTTAAAAATAACGGGGTACCTGGCGTAGATTAAAAATAAAAATAAAAAGGGTAGTTTGGAATTCATTTCTTAAAAAAGGGTAGTTTAGGACTTACATAAAAGGGTAGTTTGGAATTTATAAAATATTAGTGGGTACGTTGGTTTTGTCATTAACTAAGTTGAGTACATGGTTTACATATGTCAGTAGTGGAAGTGGTGGCATGTTGAGCGGTTGTTGTTGTGCTTCGTAAATGGCCTCGTGGAGAGTGCCGAAACGCGTCAGCGTTTAGTATAGTGGTGGTGGTGATAGTTGGGTCTGTGTGGCATGTGTTGATTCGTGTAGCAGTGGAGGTGGAGGTGTTGCATGGAAACATACATTTGCCGCACAGATATAACTATTTGTCATTAGTGGTCGCGGGTGAGCAAAGTAATTGTTTTTTAGTTTACTCAAAATGCTGCTTTCAAGCGTTCTTTGGAGCTTGAGTTTGAATATTTGATTCTCGGGTAGAGGTCGCGTTTGAAAAACAACAAGCAAAAAATTACTGATATTATAAACAGGTGTGACAGACGGACGGACTGAGTCGCACAATAAGGGTGCCTTTTTACCATTTTGGTTCGGAACACTAATTAAGAATGAGATTACGCTGAACAAGTCGTAGGTATGCATAAATACAACTTCCAACTCTCTTCCTTCGGACTTCAGTCGCCAGGCATAACAAACATCTGATTGGAGAGAGATCTCTCTATGGTTCTCCCCGAAGAAGGCTACGGGAGATGTTGCAAAACAATCGGACTTCTTGGGCACAGGAGCAACCTTCTCTTCTTATAGTGCCACTTCATCACTGAAGGTTGGCAGTCAGGTCTTTGTATCTTCCCCTGTCCATAACCATTCTAAACAACTGTTCCTCGGTCTTGATGCCCGTCCACTCCCTGATGTTACGGAGCCATGATATCTTTCGTCTTTCGACCTTCCATTGTTCGCCTATCTTGCCCGTAATGATGGTTTGTAGAAGACGATAACGCTGCTTTCGGAAAATGTGGCCAAGTACAAGTCAACCCACGTAAAAAGAGCTCCAGGCGATGTACATGTGCAGTGAACGAAATACGGGCCATATTGGTGGAGAGCGAAGGGGTACGGGGGAAGGGGCGAGGGAGCGCGTACGCCATTGGTGTGTTAGTGTGACATTTTGCATCCACGTAGTATATCAGGGGGGCTAGCACGAGTGCCATTTTTTCGCTTGTCGCTCAGTGCGTCCTTCACTGATGCACTGCGCGACAAGCGACAAAATGGCGTGCCGAGCTATATGTGCTGATGCGCAAACATATCCTCTCCACTAGCCACCCAGAGGGTCGAGCACGACTTTACTAATGCTGCGTAACGTTACGGTTATCGTATCGAGATTGAGAAACCTCATACTAAATTTTAGTTCCAAATAAGCTGACGGACGGGCTCTGTTCCAAACGTCATACAAACTCGACAACGTTTACTATTCGATTTTACGTGACGCAGCATTCGTAAAGTCGTGCTCGACCCTCAGTTCTTTCTACGTGCGTTGACTTGTACGCGACTTTCCTTTGCTTGGGGCAAAATTCCGCTGCTTTAACTAAATCTACCCCCACAGTACGACTCCCCGTAGTATTACTTTCCCCAGCCTCTAATACTGCCCCTTACAGTTTTAATTGGCCCATTTTTCCCCGCTAACGAGTGCCCAAATTGAATCGCTCCTCGCTGCCCCGCCGCGTTGCTACCAACCGCTTATTCAATTATCGGGCGTAACTAACTGGAACAGTCGAGCGGTGCAAAGGGGAGTGTCACCAATTGCACTGATTCGGACTTCCGCTTCAATCTTCGATATACCTAAGTAGCAATTAAAATTGTTAGTTAGCTGTGAGTAGAATGATTATGCAGGTTTTGGCATTGTTTTGGCTTGAGTATAGACAAAAGACGGTCAAAGCGAAGTTTCTGCGTCTGGTGCTAAATGAGGGATTTCTGACAGCCAATCCATCGGAAGACCATGATCTAAAGGCCTTATTCATAAACGTCACTCAAGCCTCCATTAGCCGAAATAGGCTGTCTTCTTACTAACGGAAATATCAATGTCACTAAAAAGGACAAACGAACTTTAACGGCATTTTAGTTAAGGTATAAGTTTATGAATAACAAGGGTTAACGTATGTATGTATATTTTTTCTCCAATTTTTATCTTTACGGCTTTCCCGTTAAAATCAATTAAGTATTATACTTTTTTAAGTATAGCATAGTATTAATGCTAACTATGGCGTAATCGTACGACACGTGACACAGCTATAACTAGAATTTGTAACAATTTAATGAGCAGAATTCAATTAGAATGCCATTCAGTAGCCATTCAACGGTGAGCTCGAAATCCCTTCCCTGGTCCCAAAAGGTCTGTCGGGATCTGCCCGTGACCACGAGATTCGGAAAGGTCTGAAACGGGATACTTAGTAGATTAACGGTACTTCATATAACATATCCATATTACTCGTATATGAATATTTATGTAAAGCATTAACCGTGTAGTTTTACTTCATCGCGAATTTATCGCATACGTAATTGATTTATCGCATATAAATCAAAATATACATAAGATTATAATAATGAGAATGTAATGATATAAAAACTCTGGGCTAAAGTAAAATTAGACTTTGGTTGTTGAAATAGATAATTGTGTGTAAAACAGTAAAAACCTTCTAAGTAAACGAAGCCCTTAAGGGCTTCTGTAGCAACAAAACTTTGTTTCATTGACTGCCTGCTCAGTAGCTCGTTCTAAAGGGCCGTCAACGCGCGAGTGATGCTTCTGGTTTTGCTGGCATAATTAATCTATATAGAAGCATACTGACTGACTGACCCATCTACGCACAGTCCAAACCATTTTCCCTAGAAATAAGATAAGGGATAAAGAAAGGCTTTATAAATAAATAAATATCATGGGGACAATTTGACACCAATTGACCTAGTCTCAAACTAGGCAAAGCCTTCGTATTCATCACACAAACATCTATCCCGACCGGGTATCGAACCCAGGACCTCAAGCTTCATAGTCAGGCTCTCCAACCACTATCCGCTATCCGGTCGTCAAAATGATAGATTATGAAATGCAGCTAGTATATCAATAAAACATAAGAGACCTTTGCCACAGAGTGATCTTTAAAAAGCATAACGCCTCTTACACTGCGTCCCAGGCACATAGAAGTAATTGGTCGACGCTGAAATCCAATTTGGGCACCTGCTGTGTTAATGTTTGATCTAGAAATAGTGAGCTCGTGCCTGGGAGCTGATCGAATTAACCAACCCTTTTTGTTTGGCTTCATATTAGCTGACGCTTGTGCGGTTTTTCGCATGGTTAGTATGGCGGAGATTGAGCTTTAAGTTCTTAGTTATTTCATGCACGTGGTTATCTAGACATAAGATATTGCCATCGTCAATGACATTACACATAAAAAAAAGGTAGATTATGTCATTAGCACGCCGAAAATGAGGCGCAGAAAAGGCTACAGATTGTAGCCTCTTTGGCCACAATATCTCTCAAATAAGGTCCAAACTTTTATAAGCGCAATTTAAACACGTATTTTAATTAAAATACACATTAGCATTTATTCAGCGCAAGAGGAAAAAACAGAGTACGACATAATCAAACATGTCAATCAAACTTAAAAATACCTAGACGCGATCGACCAGGATTAAATAAGGTTCAGACAGTCGGTAATGAAACCTCCAACACAAACTTACGCGCAAATGTCAAAATGTTCAGAACATGTTTTTCGATTGTCTTGTGAGCGTATGACGTATCTTTACTTATAATATCATTGGCTATCGTAGGTCCAATGGACTCACGCCCGAGTCACGTCGGAGTTAAGTTGTAGATTAGGCTTGCACGATTGTGATATAAATACTGTATGAGTGCTATAATACTCCTGATACCCTTCTGATTGGAGTCGTCTCTCATTTCATTCCATCCTAAGGGGTCGATACAAACGTACGATAAAGTTAGTTTAACTCTTTATACTCCTGATACCTTTCTAATTGGAGTCGTCTCTCATTCCACTCCATCCTAAAGGGGTCATCACGAACGTACGATAAAGTTAGTTTAACCTTTTATACTCCTGACACCTCTGATTGGAGTCTTCTCTCATTTCACTCCATCTTAAAGGGGTCGCCACGAACGTGCGATAAAGTTAGTTTAACTCTTTATATACCAGTTACACGTTTTTGTACTGTGTGTTTCTGTTACTTGTGCTGATTACGATTGCACGGAAGGTAAAATATTTATTTAAGCGTTAACAACCAACCATGGACCATATGTAAGTAGGATAACAATACAAAAATACAGACAAAAAAAAACTACAGTCGGCAAAAAAAGCAAATAAAGCCTGTTTGTGTTGTTTTAGTTATTCCTTGTTTCTCAGAAAAATCGAGGTACGTGTTTCGGAAAAATCTTCGCTCCCAAACCCTCTTTATTGATTGAAACAAGCGCAAAATTTCCCCTAAAACAGCCAACACAAATCCCGGTGCAGATATCAGGACACTCAATAAGATCAAACGGAGCATCCTCAGGAAAAACGATGTAAAAAAGTTACTTCAAAGAACATAATAAAGCCAAAACCCAAAGGGAATCCGTCGTAATAACTGGAAGGGCATAGCCCGTAATATGAAGATGCAAGATAAGTGAGACGGCAGCCCGATCTCTTTGATCTATGTAGTGGACTTATAAAACCCGAATAAGGTTCTATCTTTTTGGATATCTCTGGATTGAGTGGTCTAAAAAACCTATACATTTGGTCTGAGTGGTGAAACAATTAGGATGTGTTCCCTTGTTTAATCAAAAAACGTTTGCTAAACTTTGTCGTCAGGTAAAAATGCTTTTTTTTCCGAAACTGTAGGTATTTCAGGAACAAACCTAACCAATCATATAGGGTTACGAGATGGCTCTGAAATAAACCCTGAAATATTTACAGTTTCAGAATAAAAAGCATTTTGACGAAATGAGACATTTGGGAGTAAAAAAAAAAATATGGCACAAAAGTTGGTTATTGATTGTTTTGATCTAACATAATCCTTAAGCTGTAACAATAACGTACAATTTTGCGTGCAGTAAATAAGAGCTCACTCTACAATTGAGCCGTTATTCGCCGAGACGAGATTTATTTATTTCGATGCTCTGACCAGACATCTACTTGTAATTATTGATCAAAGGCCAAATGAAATCATACCATTTAGGATACCTAAGTAAACTGCCCTGTCTCTAATAACTAGACTTATATACCAAACTATAAGCAGCCTCCAATAAATCCTATGGCGATTTCCAAAGCTTAAACCCAACCGGAAATCACGCAAATAAATCAGACATGGCGGGCGAAAATCGCTCAGTGCAGGCGTTGATGCGATTACTCTCCTGCTTGCTTGGCCTGATTTATTACTGTATCCGTGCTTATTGTCTAAAGCACTCGACTTTGCTTTTGCATGCGCTATCTTGTTCTGTCAAACGGTACAATCTCGTGCGAGAAAGAGATACCGAACGCTAAAGTGAAGATGAACACGTTATACAATAAGGCCTGTTTGAATATCGCGCAAAGAGAGGGCAGATGATTTTGTACCTCGTCACAGTAACTCTATTGTCAATCACGGGTGATTTTTTGTATCTAGTTGTGGAGCGGCCATTAATATAATCATTAGGAGCCCTTTGAAACATGTTGAAACTGGAACGGTACCGGTGCGGACGTGCATGAGGCTTATATCGCTAGTTAAATATAAAAAGTTGGCTTAAAATCGATGTGTAGCGCCATCACTCGCTTGGTTGGTGAGCAATATATTATGTTTTAAACTAAGATGTGATTTCTCTACGGAGATGTTTACATAGATGGCGCCAGCGAGTCAGTATTCGCAAAGTAATTTGAAATAATCTGAAACGTGAGCTTTCCGCTGCTACAAATGGTTGCTAGGATGGCGTAGTTGGTAGCGCGTCACCACGGTATGGTGGAGATAGGTATGGGTTCGAATCTCAGTTCGAGAATTTATTTTTCTGATCTTTCTGTATATTGGCGTTTCAGTTTGAAATTTAGAAATTCATATTCCTGGCACTAATTTCAATGCCACTAAATTACCCATCTATAAGACGATCTACCTACAATAATAATTTTATTTTTTATTTTTTTTATTTATACGACGAGGAAGGAAAACGAGCAAGTGGGTCACCTGATGGTAAGTGATCACCACTGCCCATAGGCACCCGCCTACCCCGGAGGGTTTGCAGATAAAATACACTGTATTTTATATGCATAAGTTGAGTACCTACCTGTTTCGGACTAATCTGTAGTCCTTCCTATGGGAAGGTAGGCCACGAATACTCGTGTTCGGTCAAGTGCAACATGTTGGGATAAACTCGAGTAATATACGTGAGTGAACCCGTTAATTTTACTATGATTGACGTGTCCACATCGTGTAATTTCACGGCGTAAGTGTGAATCTTCACGGTATCCCAGCTGGCGCTCACAATTTTGCTTCTGTTTCTTGAAATATTAGGTACTGCATTTAGATTTTTGGGCAGATATAGCTTTTGAAAGAATGATGCGTTCGTAGAAATGTGTTTCCGTTTTAGACTTTTAAGTAGGTACAGTCGAGGAAATTAATTCCTGACCCACCATGGAACCTTTTCACAGTAAACATCATAGTGACGGCGCATAGCTTGACAAGGAAAATCGTTATGACGTTTACTATGGAAATGTCCTATGGTGGGTAAGAAATTAATTTCCTCAACTGTACAATCCTCAATTTCTTAGAAAAACACCTTTAAAATTGACCTTACAACGGACATCTACATATATAATCGAACCTGATTAGCTGATTACAACATTTTTCGAAGATCGGGTAATTTTTAACATTTTTCGTTTTTTTTTCTTTACAAAAAAATCCAAAAATTTTATTTATTTATTTTGCGAACCTCCTCACTAAATTTCACGAGAATCGGTTGAGAAAATGCGACCTATACAGAAGGAAGTAACAGCCGGACATCCAGACAGCAGCGGGACAGACATACGAAAGAAATTTTTGTCGAAGCTGAAGCAACGACGCTACGCTCACTTCGTTCGCTCTGTCAATGATTTACCCGAATATTTATTCATAAATGAACGTTTCATGTTAACATAACAGTCTTTTGACCTTTTCTGCCAATCTGACTTTAGCTTCAGCCAGACAGAGACAAAATTAACATAGGTACATTTCGCTATAAGTAATAGATTTGTAACTAAGAAATAAAATTTAACAATGAAAACTACCACAAAGGCCACTTCCCGAATGCTACGCTGCCCTGTCGATTGGAATTTTATATTCGAGAATAAACGAGTAGCAAAAAATGTTAACGGTTATTTTTGATATGATTCCCAGAAAGGTACTGGGAACTTTCTTTTGAAGTCATATTCTCTGATGAAAGGGTTCAATACAAGGGGGCTTCAAACGATTCCTATTTGGTATAAATTTATATAAATATCTGATGGAAAACTCCGAATTTACTCACTTCACCTAGTTACTTGAATAAATATTTTATGTACTAAGTACACTTACAATATAATAAATCTGTTTAAAAATTATATCTACTATAACTAAAACAAAGAAAAAGCCGACCAAGTGCGAGTCGGACTCGCGCACGAAGGGTTCCGTACCATCCTAATCCTAATAATATAACGCATAATCACATGCATAAATGCGAAAGTACGTAACTCTGTCTCTCTATCAGTCTGTTTGTTACCTCTTCACGGTAAAACCGCTGCACTAATCTAGATGCAATTTGGTCATAAGATAGTTTGAACTTTGAGGAATAACATAGGCTACTTTTTATTCGGAACAATCATGTAGTTCCCGCGGGATAGCGATAACCGAAATCTACGCGGACGAAGTCGCGGGTAACACCTAGTTATCTATAAAATCGGCAAAAAAATCATGTCTGTTGTATGGGAGCCACACTTAAATATTTATTAAAGTTTTTACTTATATACTTATCTAATTTTATGTGCAGTTGCTTCTTGATCTACTATCTAGCTTTATAACAAAATTCAGTTTCAATTGCATTTCAATGACATTCAGCGCCGAGTCTGTAATTTGACTGCTATACGAGGGCTGTTTGATAAGTACCCGTTTTCTAAATATATTAATATCACTGGCCGCAAATAAGTATACCACCTTTTTAAGCCATTTTTCAGAGGCGGGAAAATTTAAAAAAAAATGGCATTCTTTTGTTTTTTTTTCTCATTTGACAACGATTCAGTGAAGGCGTGAACTTAAAATTGTTAAAATGGAGAAAGAACAGTATCGGTCTGTAATTAGATTATTATTTTTGGAAGGAAAAACATGTGATGAAATAAAAGTAAGAATGCAAGCGGTTTACCATGAATGTGCTCCTTCTATGACAACCGTCAGATATTGGTATAACGAGTTTAAGCGGGGGAGAACAACCGTCTTTGCTGAGGATCGCCCAGGCCGGCCAGTTGAGGTGACTGCAGACGATATGGTTAACAAAATTGAAAATATCGTTTTAGCCAACCGCCGAATTAAACTTCGAGAAATCGTTGATGCTGTAAACGTTTCAATCGAGAGGGTACAACACATATTAGAAGAAAAATTGGGTATGAAGAAAGTATCGGCGAGGTGGGTGCCGCGTTTACTCACGGAGGATCAAAAACGGAACCGACTGACTACTTCGGAGCAGTTTTTGGCTGTGTTCAAACGTAACCCGAAGGAGTTTCTGCGTCGTTTCGTGACCGTGGACGAAACGTGGGTCCACCACTCACCCCTGAAATGAAAGAGCAGTCGAAGCAGTGGATTTTACCGGGTGAACCTGCTCCAAAGAAAGCAAAAACCGTCCCATCGGCTGGAAAGGTCATGGCGACCGTTTTTTGGGATTCGCAGGGTATTATACATATTGACTATTTAGAAAAGGGAAAAACAATAACAGGGCAGTACTATGCCAATTTATTGGATGAATTTGACGCCTATTTTAATGACTTTCCAAAATCATACTTTTTGGATGGTTTATTGAAGCTTGAGTATATAGGTGGAACAAATGTATCGAGTTAAAAGGTGACTACGAAGAAAAATAAATGCATATATACAAAAAATGTTTTTTTTTTCCATAAACGGGTACTTATCAAACAGCCCTCGTATTGTACAAATAAAGATGACGAAGACATTGAAACTCTGTGGAAATTACTTAAAACATTCCGAATCCCCCGTGCATCCTTAAAAAAGGCTCTAAATTTTGTCATCTGCCTTACAAAATGCCTTGAAAATTTATCGTGAATTATGATCTCCGTATAAAAAGACGGAGTTTGAATTATCTCTGGCTAACTCAATCCAGGCGCATGTGCTGCCAACATAAAATTTTAGCACTTCACTTAAACGCTTTTACATGGCACCCTTCGGCATATAAGAGCGGGTTTATGCAGCACGTACCAACATAAGCGATATTACATTATGCTACCTCAGTGAGATGTCGGCTGCGCCGTGGGGCAGACTGTGGAACGGCTACCTCAGTGAAACAAATGCAACTCGCTTAAAAAATGAAGTCATAGTATTGTCACAAATAAATACTTATCAAGCGCCAGGACTTAGGACTCGTACTTACTTACTTAATCGCAGTAATAACTATATAATTATGTTGTACTACAATCTAACACGAGTGAAATAGTAAAGGTGGCAACAGTGTATGTTACATTCTGAAAAGCGAATTAAATATCTAAAATGGTATAATCAACATGATCTTAGTTCCAAAGTAAACAAGACTTGTAATGGTGTTGTATACAGACAGTACGAAAAATTAGTCTTACAAATAAAGTCTTGCTGTCTTGCTTATATTTATAAGCAATTGCGTAATATTTTTATTGCTACGTTGGTAACACACGCAATATATTTGAAAAATGCTCATCGCGCACACGTAGTTCTGGCTATTCCGCCAAGTCTTAAACGTAGGTACTGAGTACTATAACTTCACGTAAGATATTGCATTTAGATCAAGCCGGCCGGTTGTATTCTAGTCTAAGGTATAAACTATAACTGTCATTGCATCTTTGTCTGAGGCATAAGTTTAGTTAAAACAGACTTTACATCCTGTTTAAGGGCACGGATTGTAACAGGCGCTGATCTTTAGTCAAGTACTAATCATAGCAGACGAATAGTCATAGTCATAGAGGCATACCTCCTGTTAAGGATACCTATTGTAGTGTAAATCTTAGTAAGTCGGCTGTCCCATTAAGCTATATTCAGCTGCGTCAACGTGATGCGTGATCCGCATTACGGAAGATCCGTTATGAGGCCACTGCGTTATGAAGACAGAGGCCGGGCGTTAAGGCTTAAGCGCCATGGTGATAGCTTTACAAAGGATATTGCATTAAGATTAGGCTCTCAAAGCGTTTTACTGAAACTGTTTTAGGAATTGTATCCTGGTCAGAGGCACCAATTGTCACAGAGTTACACCCTGGTTTAGGATACAAATTGTAATAGACGTAACATTCGAGACCTTGACGCAAACGTAGCGTCTGACGAGACGTCGACGTTGCTAACTGCTCTGATCAAGTACAAATAGTAGTTAATTAAGATTTTGTCAGGGAACAAGTTTTCATGAACAGAAAATGGCCATCAACTATAAAAAAAGGCACGTGAAAACGTATACAGTCTTCATCATACTTACCTATAATTTCAATTAGCGAAAATAGCATCCACTGGTTCAACTGAACCAAAGCAGTCATGCAAAATCTTTAGCTTCCCAACAAGTCGTTCATACACTTATCAAATATGACGCATGCCACACGCACCGCTGCGTCACAGCTTATGTGCTTATGGTATTAAGAAGTGACGCTGATAAAAGCCTGCCAATCATCCAGGGATTTGTTTACCGAAGTCGAGTGCTTTCTTAAGGTCGTGGGAAATTCCAGTGGAAATTTTGTTTGCAAGTCATGCTGAGAGCTGAGTTGGAAGGGAAGGTGTGTTTTGAATAACGTTGATGTCAACACCTCACCTTGTTGCTTGTCCGCTGTCACCTTGATTCTCTAGCCAGTGATCGTCATCATCAGTTTTTTTTTACGTCCCACTGCTGGTCAGATTGAGAGGGCTTGGGCTATAGTTCCCACACGGGTTCAGCGCGGATTGGAAACTTCACACATATCATTGAGTTGCTTTGCAAGCTTGTTTTGTTTCAGCTGTTTGTGTGCCGTTTTATTTTGTAACCATTTTAACGTGGGTTGCCAATATCCTCTGCACTATTCCGCGGCAGTTTTAAGTATGAAATATCATTTAAAATTCCTCATCACGGGGAAGTTTGGAGATGTAATCTCCCGCGCCGCGCAATTTACCTCATAGTTTGGGATCTAGCGACGGAAACACGTACGCTATGAGATTTTCCAAACCAGTTAAAGGCAGTAGAACTAAGATTTTCCAGATGCATAGCTCGTACCTAAGCGAAACGAAATGTAGTGGAGAGTAAAGTTTCTTAAGCGAATTAATACAAAATATTAAAGGCTTTCAGGGTATCTAAGCGTTTGGCATAACTTTGTTGGGAAGAAACTATTACACGTTTTTCAGATCTTGTTGACAAGTGAAAAAGTGGACGCTTCTGGATGAACGTATTTTCTCAAACATTATAATTATTATGCTAATTATATTATAATATTAAACAGTAAACATTACTCAGCCTACCAAATATGGACAATGCGTTTTCAGGTGCAAGGTTCAAATATTGAACTACAGAGAAAAAAAACAATAAATATCTCTAGCCAGTCGCCAACAGGCCTCTAGGTTATATTATTCAAGTGGTGGTAAAACAATAAATATCTCTAGCCAGTCGCCAACAGGCCTCTAGGTTATATTATTCAAGTGGTGGTAAAACAATAAATATCTCTAGCCAGTCGCCAACAGGCCTCTAGGTTATATTATTCAAGTGGTGGTAAAACAATAAATATCTCTAGCCAGTCGCCAACAGGCCTCTAGGTTATATTATTCAAGTGGTGGTAAAACAATAAATATCTCTAGCCAGTCGCCAACAGGCCTCTAGGTTAT
Source organism: Clepsis dumicolana (assembly GCA_963691665.1). NCBI lineage: Eukaryota > Metazoa > Arthropoda > Insecta > Lepidoptera > Tortricidae > Clepsis > Clepsis dumicolana. The sequence continues at coordinate 2,689,779 of OY829516.1, read as the reverse complement.
ATTATTCAAGTGGTGGTAAAACAATAAATGTCTCTAACCAGTCGCCAACAGGTCTCTAGGTTATATTATTCAAGTGGTGGTAAAACAATAAATATCTCTAGCCAGTCGCCAACAGGTCTCTAGGTTATATTATTCAAGTAGTGGTAACATATTACTAAATAATTGAATGCTTTCATTCGTACATTTTACTGTTTCCTATTATTTTACGACATAAAGTTTCACGCAGTCGAATCTCAACCTATCGCGGTTAATAATGTTTCAAAATTTAACGCGAATTTAAGCTGGCATTAAGTCTTGTTCCCAGGTGAAAGTAACTAAAAATAACTATAAGTAACTCACTAACTTTTACCAGCTACTTCGGCTGCGAAGGTTTTCATTCCCCTAAGGGACTGTGCCATTTTCATCTAAAGGATGCGATAGCTAAAATAGATATTTACGTCATTTATACTAGTTTGCACCCTCGGCTTCGCTTCTCTGGTAGGATTTCGTAAACCTTGGGAATTTTCCGAAATTCCTTTATATCCCTTGCCTACACCTTTAGGAACCTCTATACAAAATTTCAGTTTTCTATGACCAAGGGTTTCGGATGACCATTGATGAGTCAGTCAGTCAGTCAGCCACGACATTCCATTTAATGTATTCATAATCATCATCATCATGTCAGCCGATTGACGTCCACTGCTGGACATAGGCCTCCCCCGCGGCTCTCCACTCAGACCGGTCTTGTGCTTTCCGCATCCACCGCGGTCCCGCGATCTTTACTAGGTCGTCGCTCCATCTTGTTGGAGGCCTACCGCCAGCTCGTCTCCCGGCCCGTGGACGCCATTCGAGAACCTTCTGACCCCATCGGCCATCAGTGCCCCGCCCACTGCCACTTAAGTTTCGCAATTCTTCGGGCTATCTCGGTAACCTTAGTTCTACTGCGGATATCATTATTTCTGATTCTATCCCGCAGAGAAACCCCGAGCATAGCGCTCTCCATCGCCCTCTGAGTGACTTTGAGCTTCCTTATGAGGCCCATCACCGAGATTGCAAACTGCCAAGTCGTCCAATCATACGTCTACCTGGGTTCTTTGATCTCAAATAAGGGAGGTTCCGAAGACGAGATCAAGCGACGCATCGTCATCACCCGGTGTGCCATGGACAGGCTCTCAAAAATATGGCGGGACCGGAACATAACCAAGACTACGAAAATCCGTCTTGTAAGAGCGCTAGTGTTCCCTATTTTCTTGTATGGGGCTGAGACAGGGACGGTGAAAGAAAGGGAGTGGCAACGTATAGACGCCTTGGAAATGTGGTGTTGGAGAAGACTGCTTCGCGTCTCCTGGACACCGCACCGACGTCTCCATCTTGAAGGAACTTAACATCGATGTGAGGCTATCAACGACGGTGCAGTCCCGAATACTTCAGTTTTTTGGACATGTGACGCGACGCGGGGGCGACTCTGCGGAGCGACTGGTTGTGCAGGGCCGGGTAAATGGCAGCAGATCACGGGGACGTTCGCCTTTGCGGTGGACGGAGCGGAGCACATCAAGTCGTTTACTGTCAAATCCCTCAACGACTGCGCAAGACAGGCTTCAGCAAGGGACAGGTGGCGCACGGTGGTAAAGCGCTATCGAGCGTCTCGCGTGACCACGACTGCTCTGTCAAGAGCAACCGACTGAGAAGAATGAGGCCCATCGTTAGCGCCCACGTCTCGTTTAATGTATTATTAACATAAAAAGAAAAGTTCTGTCTGACTAACTGACTCACTGATCAACGCCCAGCTCAATCCCTTGGACCTATAAAATTAAAAACGGGTTTTTTACTGGCCGAACGCCATATAATGCTATAACACAGAATGACATTGAAACAAAAGGTCACTTTGTAGGCCTCGATGATCATTTTGTATTAAATTCCATTATTACTCTTGTCTAACCGTACCCGAAATGTGATACTTCGCATTATTATTATCAATATAGTATTTCACTGTGAAGCGGACGAAAATGTGAACTGTATTACTAAATAATTAATGAAAGGTGAAACCGCGTTGAAAAGCACTTTAATTACAACATACAAACTAAGCAGAAAACACCAAAACAAAAATGTATCAAAAAACTAAAGAGTTGCAAACTAAAAAAAAACTAAATAAAGCATCGCTATTCAGCGAGGCAACGCTGCCAGCCTTTTGGGCACTATGCCACGGGGGCCTTATTTAGATTTAATTTAGTTTTAAGTTGTAGTTTATTTAGTTTAAGCTTAGATTTAATGTCATTGTAAATTGCTTTTATTATGTAAATAAAGTAATTGCGTACTTGTAAAGAGTTTGCAACACATCGCATGTTTGACAAGGTTTAATTTTGTAACAATATTTACAAGCTGTAAAATTAAACCGTCGAATGATAACTAGTTTTCAAAAGATCCGTGTTGCAAAAGAAATGCTCAGAAAAACTAATTATAACTAAGAAAAAGTGCGGCAGAATAAGGAAACCTCATGAGGTTTCCTTATTCTGCCGCACTTTTTCTAAGACACTAAAACATGTTTTAGTATCTTTAAAAGGAAATGGAAGGTACATAAAAAGACTAAAGTGAAACTGTGTAAGTGTTTACTTACTTACTTACTTACTTACTGTGGGATATTTACTTATTTTTACCGGCTTCGGCTCGAGTAGGTACTTAGCAGTATGGCGCTTTTTAATTGTTGTTGCCAATTTTGTGGCACTAACGGTCGCCAACGGCTTCTAGTTATAATAGTTTAATACTTATGCTGGTAGCACAAAATCAGTCGTAGTGGGGATCTTTGGGGAAGGCCTATGTCCAGCAGTGGACGTTTTCCGCCTGATAATTATGATCATGATGAAGTAACCAAATAAAAATAAATCAAAAGTATGTACGATACAAATCAGGGGTCTACAATGTTCATTGAGGTCGTTCTCTATATGTATACCACTTAGCTGTTAGAATTTGAAATTAGAATATTACCTATACCTAATTGACAGACCGAAGCTTGTCAGTTTCAGCTTGAACAAAAATTCTTTTGTATGTCCGTCCGCCGTCTGTCGCATTTCTCAACCGATTCTAGTGAAATTTTGTGAGCATGTCGCTGATTAAGTATTCGTTTTTTTTTGTTTTGTACAAAAAAAGAAATTGTTTAAAAATGACATGATCTTTGTGACATTTTGTGATCTGGTTCGATAGTTACATAAGATTTCTTTTGTTTTTTTTTTCAAATAAAAAAAGGAAAACGTCAAAAAATTAGGTCGCGACGCGAGGTTTGCAGTTCTCAGAGCCACTTTCTTAGTTGCTGGCTTTCTGTGAACTTGTAGTTCTTTAGGTTTCACCTCCGCCGCCATGACTAATTACACGAAGACAAAGCCTTAATATTAATAAGCTTTTGACGTTCTTTCCACTTTTTAAGCCCCGACGCAAAATGAGGGGTGTTATAAGTTTGACCTGTGCATCCGTCTGTGGCATCACAGCTCTTAAACAGATGGATCGATTTCGAAGAAGGGTTTTATCCAAGTTTCATTAAAATCGGTTCATTCGTTTTTGAAATTTTGAACTTTGAAATGACAGTGTCGGAGGTTTTTCAACTTTTCTAAGTTATTATGGTTTAGATCTCATAATATATGTATTTAGAAAAATCAAACATAATTTAAAACCGAAATACTGCTCTTCTCATAAATCAGTGTTTTTATTAGGCATGAAACGAAAATAGATGTTACTTCTTAATGTACTTTTGATCAGACATATAAAATACATACATACTACATCGACTTCTAATTATGCCGTATTCGGCTATAAAGAAATGGTAGCATAATGGTTTGACCTATGGCCTCCCAAGCAGAGGATCGTGAGTTCGAGCCTCGCACTTCTGAAATTTTCGGAATAAAGAACGAAATTACATTTATAATTTATCATGAGCTTTTCCGTGAAATGACTGTATTATAATATATATATTTTCATACAAACTTCCTTCTTCCCGGGCGGATTTCCCGCTAGCGTTACCATAAGCAATCCACTCCCAAACAAAATTAATACCCGCGCGAAGTTTCGGCTTAATAACATCATGTAAGTTACATAATCTCTGCCCACTAATGCTTTCTTATTCGCTTCTTTGATGTCTCTTCAGGATTAGAGGCGAAAGCTGCGTCATTAATGAATGATGCCTTAAAGCTGCTGCGATCCCTTAAGAAAATTTAATAAAAGTGCGTAAGTTTTTTTTTACCTGATTACCCAAGGTATCATCTTAGCTCTCTAGGTTTCGTTTAGGCCTAGGTCACGTTAGGTCGCTTGCGGGTGTCTATGGGCAGTGGCGATCACTTTACCATCAGGTGACCCACTTGTTCGTTTGCCTTTCTCGTCCTATAAATAAATAAATCCTAATCCTAACTATTATTATAAATGCGAAAGTAACTCTGTCTCTCTGTCTTTCTGTCTATCTGTTTGTTATCTCCTAACGGAAAAACCGCTGCACCAATCTAGATGAAATTTGGTAAGAAAATAGTTTGAATATTGAGAAATAACATACGCTACTTTTTATTCGGGAAAATTGTATAGTTCCCGCGGGATAGGGATAACCGAATTCTACGCAGACGAAGTCACGGGCAACAGCTAGTAATAAATAAATGTGTGTCTAATTCACAGACATCACAGACCCAATGTAAGCAGCTGTCAAGCGTACCCGATTTTTATTTGTGTACAACACAGCCTGTAGCCAGATGCCCATTGGTCAATTCTGTAGCCAATTTACCCGATAAAAAATAGAAGCATCGGTCGCCTCTAGATAGTCATTCAAATAAAGTGTCACTGAATGAGATCCGGTTATAGTTGTCATCAAAGGCGCCCTCACACATTCAAATACTGACGCACACTACAGATCAAAAAAACGGTACGACTCTTGAAATCGGAGCATACAGTTATCTCTTTTTAACAAAGGGCATTAGTTACATGAGCGAAGGGTATAACTATACGGCCATAAGTTTACCTTCCATCTATTGACTTCATTAATCTGAGGTATGAGGTGTCAAGGTTCGTCTCAGTTGGGAGTGACGTAGGGTATCGTTTCCCGGAATTGCAATCGGGTTTTCTGTTTTTGATTTTAAGTTGGTTAGGTTAGTTTTACAAAAAACTGACAAGCGCTGACTCAATCCCATCTGACGAAGAGTGCAGATGGAGCTAAAGGTGTAACTTGCTGGTTGGTTCTTAAGAACAGATTTCCCTATCTCTTATAGTTTCTAACTACTCCTTGCTGAGGTTCGAGCACGACTTGTCAAATCCTGCGTAACGTTACGGTTATCGTATCGAGATCGAGAAACCGCATACTAAATTTTAGTTCCAAATAGCTCACGGGCGGGCGCTGTCGACAACGTTTACTATTCAATTTTACGTGACGCAGGATTCGAAAAGTCGTGCTCGACCCTCTGACCCATTTGGATTGATCACCCTGTACATTATTGTTAATCATAACTTATACATATACAGGTCAAGAACCTTCTTAACTCACAGGATTTCCATTTAAAAAGGTCATATTAACACAAATTTATCAACTTTACCTTAATATCACGAAACAAAAACTCATTAAGCTATTCTGGAAACAAAATACCTACTTTCAAAAATCTTTCCTTAGTATAAAACTTATTACATTTGCGTAAAATCCAATTCTCAGTCTTTGAAAGGAAAAGAAACTGGAAAGATTCCGAGTTTGGTATAATAGGAGATTGAATTAGTTGTTTTAAGTAAATTAAAGTGATAATAACAATGCTTTGTATTTAAATACAATATTATTGACGACGAGTGAGTTAGTGGGCGTATCTGCTTTGGATCAAAATGGGTTTATTTACACTATATTACGAGATTACACTAAAACGCGCGGTTGTTTTATGTGATAAACGCTACGGTAAACGCGATGCGTTTGACGCACATCATACGAGTATTACATCTGTGCCTTTAGTGTAATCAAAAAGCACAAAATACGTCTCGATCGCGTTTGCGTTAGTGTCAAATAGTATGAGAATGTTAAACGCGAACGCGATCGTTACGTATTTCTTGGCCTGGTCGGCGATTACACTAGGCGCTCTGTAATCTAATTACCGAGCATTGTTTTACGCGGTGAACGCAGCGTTGAACAAACATGGCAAACGTTGATCGCATGCGTCTAACGCTGTGGTTTACGCACAAAACAACCGCGCTTAAACGCTACTGATTCGTGTAATCCTGATGGCCTAGAGAAGACAAAGACAGTGTGCTGTCAGGAGTTTAAGATTCAAATATGGAACTGCTGAGCCATAGGCAATATCTCCAGCCAGTGGCCAACAATTATTGAATAAAATACTTTGCTGTTTGTGTTGATGATGATGGAAATGCTGAGGTGGCCTCGTGGTTTGACCTATGGCCTCTTAAGCAGAAGGTCGTGACTTCGAGTACAGGCTTATCCTTTTATAATTGCATTGAAAGACCTCATGTTTTTTTTACAATTAGCATAATTTTTTTTTGTAATGTGTATTTAATACACTGTATTAGTTAATGTTTAATGCTTACATATTTTTTTATGAACAAAAATGTGTCTTGTCTGTTTCGAAGTTGTTTTAGTAAATGTATTTCTTTCTTTCACTTTTAGCATCCAAAATAACTTCAAATAGACAGAAAAACATCAAAGGCAACTAAAAATAATCCACAAATTTCATCTCATTGATCTCGTTTGAGTGGAAATAAAAAAGTTTTACGAACGGCACTTTAATAAGTTATGTTGGCAAAAGGTATCGATTACAACCACGGTCCTTCACACTGATTACCAATAATCCAGAATCACCGAACTACCCCAACAACAATCGTGTGAAAAACTCCAAAAATAACATTAAAAGAATCAATAATATCAAGTCGCACAATACAGCTACGAGCTCAGTCAGTCGTCTGGGCATCGTAGAGCCGAGCGGTCGCGTGACGCTCTACGCCGTAGCCCCGTAGCTCTCGTAACCGCTACGCGAACAAAAACTATGTGACACGTCCGTTTTCCAACAAGAAAGAACGCTGGTTATTTTAAAGACAGTGTCAAAATGGAGTGGAGGATCCTGTGTGTGCTTTTTGTGTGTTTCGTGGGTGCCGCGGTGGGGAATCCGGCTAAAATGGGTCAGTATAGTTAATGTATACTGTTCTCACTTTGACATGTTTAATCATGGTGATAGCTGAACAAAGCTTTGTCTTGTTTGGTGTTAAGTGTACTTTTGTGTACAATATACAGCATTAATATTCAGAAGTGGGCTGTTATTGTGTAGGAAATATTTTGTTGGCCATTGAAGTTGAAGCAGCGTGTAATTTTACCTCATAATAATTAACCTGAATATTAATTATTTCGTGGGTAGTATTTTATGCAGATTTATATTAAATTAACCGGCGATAATTTTGAAAGGACCAGTAGTATATTCCAACAATGCAAATTATATTTGTAGCTCCGGTAAATATGTTTTTTAGTTTGTAACCTAATAAAAAAACTGACGTTATGTTTTTTTCCTAGATTACAAAACTTGGTTTCTTAAGGGCAATGTGCTAAGTATTTGTGTTCTGTAATTGCCTTTATTACTTATCTAATGATTAACAAAACATTATCATAACGATATACTTATTTATCATTCATAATTTTTTCAACAATCATAAAAAAAGCTAAACAAAATTATACACCGCTTTAAAAAAACCATAAAATATAAAAACCGTAAAATAATTGCCACCACTTTTATGGCCTAGCACATGAAGTCGGTGCTTCATTCAAAAAATATTGAAGCACCGACTTCATGTTTTTATGCTAGGCCATAAAACTGATGGCTTTAGAAGCTAAGAGGATTATTTTACGTTTTTTTTAAGTCGGTTTTACTTTTTTGTTAAAAGAATTCTCAAAAAACTATCAAACCGATATAGATAGGTACAAGATATATGAGACCACCTCTGATATAGGTACCTACCATTTCAAATGAAAAAGAATCATCAAAATTAATTCCTATTTAAAGTACTGTCCACCTCCTTATAGTCAAGGAGTTGTACTTTCGATCAGCAGCTCAGCAACACGTGTTGTTGACTATTAGATGCAAATACTTGAATAGCTTTAGAAAATAATACGTGCCTATAAAATTTGATGGTTGCCCTCGATTTCCCTGGGACCCTACCACCAGATCCTAATTTGCTGATAATGGGATCACCTCAGTATACTCTTTCGAATAAAAAAAGGATTGCCATAGAAATCCGCGGACAAACATAAAAAAAAACGTACAGTGGAACATAGAATCCTCTTTTTGAAGTCAGTTAAAAATACAATAATTAGTAAAGATAGCGGGATCGCGGTGGATGCGGAAAGCACAAGACTGGTCTGAGTGGAGAGACCCGGGGAGGCCGCCGGCCAGCAGTGGACGTCTTTCGGCTGACATGATGACGATGAAAAATATAACCATCATCGTCAGCGACTGAGGCCAAAGACCTTTTCTGCGCTTCATTTTTGGCGTGCTGATGACTTTTCCACCTCTATTTTGTACTTCTTACTAGCTGTTCCCCGTGATTTCACCCGCATAGATTTCGGTTATCGCTAGTCCGCGGGAACTGTATAATTTTCCCGAATAAAAAGTAGCCTATGTCATTTCTCAATATTCAAACTATCTTCTTACCAAATTTAATCTAGATTGGTACAGCGGTTTTCCCGTGAAGAGGTAACAAACAGACAGACAGAGGGACAGAGAGACAGAAAGACAGAGTTACTTTCGCATTTATAATATTAGTTAGAATGTAGTATCATTGATTTAAATGCATGCTTCAGGACCTCGCTCGACAGTGGCTCCAACTGGTGAGCACAAAAACGATAGCCCACATTGCATGCATTAGTGTGTGGGTCTCCTAGCATTCTTATTCTTTGTATAACATAGTTTGTACTCACTGCTGCACACTATACCAGTATACAATGACGAGGACACAGTCAAATGCACTGCACAATACTTCTTTGTGTGTCAATTGGGGTAATCGCTACTTTTGAAACTCATAGTCGAAGCATTGTTGGGATGTTTCAACAATATATTGACAATACCAACTTCAAGTTAAATTAACAATAATCATACGAGTATAGTTAACGTGAGAAAAGGTTTCGCCTGTCAAAATGTTTATGACATTGTCATAAGATTGATTTTTGCCTGGCCCGTGGGAAAGGTTTTTTTACTGTCTATATGTACACAGGGCTCGTTATAATGAACCGCCAAGAATTCAGCCAGGGATTGAGTAAGTATAAGTGAAGTTTTTTTTAGCAAACTGAAATAAATTCTTCTCCTATTGTCAACTAGCAGAGGCAATGAATGCATGTGAGATTTTTTTTCAAATAAAAACTTTACAGGATTGTTCAGTTAGATTTACTCAAGCCCCGGCTGGATTCTTGTCATAATCATAATAATTATAATGAGCTCGAATTTTTTGAGTAGGTGCCTACTTAATATGTATAAATAAGTTTTCATCCAGTTTATCGGTTTCCAAGTAGTTACCTACCAATAATATAAATAAGCTGTGCCTAATTCAATTAGTATCGCGAGTCAAAAATCCTCTAGGATCTGTCGTGTGAGGGGTATCTGTCACTCTCCACCAATGAGAGACAAGCTACGGCCTATGATTGTTGGAAACTGACAGAAAGACCTCCCCTCGATGTTAGAGATCCTTGCGGATTTTTGACTCGCGAAAGCCCTCAACGAGTCTATCCTAACCATATTAGTTATTTTCTCGGGCGCAGTAGTGAAAGAAAATTCAACATAATAATTATTATTAGTAATAGTAATAGTAATTTATTTGTCAAACATAGGTATACAATAGTTGTACAAGTTTCATGTGAGTTCCACTATGTTTTGCCTAATGGCGCACAAATAGCATGCACTAATGGCATGCAGCATGGTCAAAATAGGGATATGAAAATGAACATAATGTTAATGAAAGTATAAAAATTACAATAAAATTTAAATCAAGATCAAGATGTCATGTTAATATTTAATATAAAAATTACGTTTGGGATTTCGATATTTAAATTAAGAATTATATCACTTTATTCGTCAAACAACGCCTGGCCTATCTAATGATAACGATAATTATGGTCATACACAAAACTTATGCAATGCTAAAAAGGATCGTCATTTAGGTACTTACTCCTAAATGGAATAATAAGCCTTAGATTATTATATTATTATTAAGTGTTGTAACTTGTGTTTTATCCTGTTTTTTGTACAATAAAGTGTTTACTTACTTACTTAAGATAAATGAGTATCTGAGGTAACCTACTGTTTTTACCTCTTTCTAGAAGTGACACAATATGATGAACGACCCTTATAGAACATCAATCAGCATTGTAAGAATCTTTTTTTTTCTAACGTTTTTGTATGTTTGTTTGTGTTTGATTCCCGGGATATGCTTTTTTATACGACAAGGAAGGCGAATGAGCATGTGGGTCACCTAATGGTAAGTGATCACCCCTGCCCAATGCCCATAGACACCCGCAACCCGGGGGTTTTCAGATGCGCAGCCTAAAGAGCTAAGATGAAATGCCTCTTGTGCCCGTAATTACAACCGACTGTCTTACTATCCACACCGGAACACAATAGCGCTGCTGCTTAGCGGCAACCGTACACAATTAGGCCTTGAAAGACTCATTATAATCATTATGTAGCAAACTACTATTGCTTACTAGTGTAAATTTGAAGTGTAATCCATTTAGGTACAAAGTATCAACGCTCTTTTGGCAAGCACTTTGATAATGTGGCTCCGTTTCGCTCCGTAATCAAAAAAACTATCAAGATTAGAAAAGTTGTATTCGATTTGTGCAATTGGCTCGGATGGGTAAATATTTGTGATTGTTAGAGTTCTTATCTTAATCTAAATTAACTTGCTTTATAAGAAGTTCCGTAAACAAACATGGAACACTTATAGTTTCGTCATGTCCGTTCGTCCGTCTGTCTATCCGTGGCTGACCTCAGAGTCTTTGTAGCTTCTTATTTTCGACCAACTTAAAATTAAAAACAGTAAACATGACTGCAATTCTGGAAAGCAATATACCCTATGTTACTCCCACAACTGAGACGAATCCAATGACACCTCATACGCTGAAATCCTTCAAACGGTTTAGGCTGTAGATCGTGCCAAATAATTAGACATACATACATACGTTCGAAAAACATAACCCTCCTTAGGCAGTCGGGTAAAATGAGACGTAATTGTTTTCATAAAATTACCTACTAATTAATAAATTTAGTTATTTTTAGCATAAAAAAACTTTAGATTTACCTAACTTCAATTTTATTTCTAAACGTCACCCCACTATTCCACGGACTAAGGAATAAACAGGAGATGCATTAAGGTGGCAATGTCTCTGAAGATTAATGGACTGTGTTCTAACTTCTAAGTTTGCAGGCTGCATAGCTGAAACGCGATACAACTGAAGTAGCAAACGCGTTTCATTAACAAAGCGCTGCATGCAGCTTAACTTTTTGGTATTATTATGCGACTTATAATCAGTTAAGATAATTTAACAGTATGCGTAACAGTTTGAGCTGAAAAACTTACTGCCGTAATGCCGTTCTTAATTTCATCAGCACAGAGACGTAGATCGTTTCAATCAATCAATAATTTATTTGCCAGAAAAGGTTGTGAAGGTATTAGATATATTTTGGAGTTTCACATTAATAAGTCCTCCTTTACTTGCTGTTCAGGAATTCCATGCCAAGATTTCAAATTACATACTATTTAATAGCAAAATACTAGATTAAATTATTTATGTATAGCGATTACCTTACTAAGTTTAGATGAGCCCCCGATATTTAGACGCAGTTAAATGCATTCGTGATCACGGGATAGACTGATGAAGCGCGGGTAATATCGGTAGCTCTTTCAAACCTTGTAAGGTAAACGCGGGCTATATCCCCTTAATAACATATCTAATCTAATGTGATTAACCGTGAATCAAGTAAAACTGTTATACAAATGCAAATAAAAATACAAAACTGTTACACACATGATACAATGTCAAAATACCAAACGGGATCCTGGATCTGAAACCTTGGATCCATGGGGTCCCGGCGCTTACAAGCTTATTTCAGAGTTGCAAAAGCGCTTAGTTGATGCAACCTGTGACCAAAGGGCTGGCAGTTTTCTCTCTCAAAGAATCAGCATCGCTATTCAGCGAGGCAACGCTACCAGCTTTTTTGGCACCATGCCACGGGGGCCTTATTTAGATTTAATTTAGTTTTAACTTTTAGTTTAACTAGTTTTAGCTTAGATTTAATGTCATTGTAAATTGCTTTTATTAGGTAAGTAAAGTATTTTATTTTAACTGGATTAGTACAGTGGCCTAAATATAGCTCTTTAATTTCACAGACAGATTCATAGAATACTGAAACTTCTAATGGCTGCCGTAACTCTCCAGTTGTTGCCATCTTAGTATTTGGATAATTTCCCGGCTGCGCCATCTGCACCGCAAGATATCTTCTAAACCAAACACATTAAGTGACTCTGTGTATCCTGGACGGAGGCAGGGTAAATAACGGAGATGCCGAGCTAACTCGTTAGGGAATCACGGACTGCAGACTTTGAAATTATACAATTATTCTAATCGAATGACTAGCTTATGCCCGCGGCTCTTTCCCGTAAAAGAATTGTGCTTACCGTATTCACAGCTTCGACATTACTTACGTAATTTTACACACACTTTCGTCCCAGTTCACTCTTTTATAAACAATAAATAAACATCATGGGAAAATTTACACCAATTGACCTAGTCCCAAACCAGGCAGAGCCTGTACTATGGGCACTAGACAACGGATAAACATACTTATATACGTATTATTAAATATTTAAGACTCGAGAACAAACATTCGTATTCATCATATAAAACATCTGCCCCGACCGAGGATCGAACCCGGGACCTCAAGCTTCATAGTCAGGGTCTCTAACCACTAGGCTATCCCATCGTAATTTTTTTAAGAGCGAAATTACAAAAAAAATCCTTGATGCACCTGAAAGTTTATTTCTACCAAATTTTAACCCTAGTTAGTCTAGTTCTTGCTGTGCTATGCATATACAGTCAGTCAGTCAATTATAGGTTACTTTCACCGAATGTTTGTAATAATTAAAAGACTAGTCATACCTTCGTAATGGCTGCCGTAACTCAGCAATTGTTGCCATCTGAATACCGAGATAATTTCCCGGCCGCGCCAACTGCATCGCAAGATATCTTCTAAACCAAACACATTAGTGAGTCTGTGTATCCTGGACAGAGGGAGGGTAAATAGCGGAGATGCCGAGCTAAGTTGTTAGGGAATTACAGATTGCGGATTTTGAAATGATAGAATTATTCTAATTGAATGACTAGCTTACGGCCGCGGCTCTTCTCCGTAAAAGTAACAGTATTTACCATATTCACCAATTTTCGTATTCCCAGCTTCAAAATTACCTAATTTAAGCCAAAATTAGCTAAGTCGTTAGGGAATCACAGACTGCGGACTTTGAAATTATGATAGAGTTTATTATGGAATGATTAAGCTAAATGCGGTGGGTGCCCAGCTTGTTGTTTACGCTCAGATTTATCTGTACACTGTCTTGTGCGAGTATCATAAAAAATAGTGGAGAATTATCAAAAATTCAAATTGTTTTCTTGGATTCTCGTTCCGGTTTCTCTTTTTATGATATTATCATTAATTAACGATTTTGAATGAATTAGTGTGTTTGAATAAGGATATAAAGCTTTCGCTCATTTGTACCTACTCGATCGTATATCTACTATACAACTAAACGCAGGAATGACTTCCTTAACCGAACTCCGTTAGTTCGCGTATTTTCATTCATGGAATGACGGCAGATATCTTGTTCGCGTATCTGTTGTTTTTCATAGTTGCCTATAGTGTTGTTTCTCTGTTAGGCAAAGGTCTCTCCGCCGTTCTTATTTACGAAGTGTAAAATTCCATAATGTACTCGTAGGTATTTTAAAATCCTAGTCGGACCCACTAAGCACGTAACGCTGTTCATTCTACCAACTTCATACATCAAAGCCGCGCACTTCACGAGCAAATTCACCTTTAAAATTGTTAAATTAAATGTGAAACCTCCTGTTTTCTTTCCCCCGTGGCCAACCATTTGTTATTATAGTTGATTTACTGCGAACGAGCTTAGAGCAACAATTACTGGCTGTGATTAATTACCGTTAGTGCAATGTTGCACTGGCTTTGTTCTGAGTGTGGGAGGTAAGTTTAGAAGCATACAAATACTTACCTGTTATTGTTAAAGTCGTCGTTAAGTTTAAGTTCAACGATTTCAAATCCAACTTACACGATTACGGATGTAACACAAGTAATAGTAGTTTATGCAACTGTTACATCAAGATCCCTATCTTAAAACACGGATGTGGTTTTATAAAACGAGGCGAAGGCGAGTTTTATAATAAGATCACACGAGTGTTTTAAGGCCCAATTATGTACAGTTGAATACGTTACTTTATCTAGACACATTATAATCTCTAAGATGGGTTGAGAAGCCGAAGGTAACAAATTAGACTCTTCATCATCATGTCAGCCGAAAGACGTCCACTGCTGGACATAGGCCTCCCCCAAGGCTCTCCACTCAGACCTGTCTTGTGCTTTTCGCATTCACCGCGGTCCCGCAATCCTTACGTCGCTCCATCTTGTTGGAGGCCTACCGACAGCTCGTCTCCCGGTCCGTGGACGCCATTCGACAACCTTCTGACCCCATCGGCCATCAGTTCTGCGAGCAATGACAAATTCGTCTGTTTCTTTTTAAATCTCAGTCAAACATACCGAGCCGATATTTCGTATCGTAGGCCTATATAAAATGTATTGGTTTGTCAAAATGTTCCGAATTTGAAACTCATAACCATATCGAATTCGATTCGATGTCGCAATGACATTACGTTACTAAAATTTTCATAGTAAAACTGACTGTCGTAATGCTGGCCATTACCCACGGTTTCGGAACGCATTATAGAGGACATATCCATGTGTGTAGATAAAGTTAACACGATGACATTAAATCTAAGCTAAAACTAAATAACCTAAAACTTAAAACTAAACTAAATCATGGCAATCATGTGGCATGGTGCCCAAAAGGCTGGCAGCGTTGCCTCACTGAATAGCGATGCTGATTCTTTGAGAGAGAAAAGTTCAAGTTAATACTATGTTATAGGCAAGGTCGAATCAGTGAATGATTACAATAATACGAGTATTTATATTTCTAACCACTAGGCTATCCGATCGTCGAAGACATGTGTGAAATGGGTTCCAGTCAGCGTAATGTTTTTTCAGCAGGACCAATTTCAAATTATAAACTAAACACAAACACATACGCACTGTAACGAAACAAACGCTAGCGGAAAGCAGTTTACAGAAAAAACAACAGGAAGTAAGACATTGAACCTCTCATCGGTTTTATAATATTAGTTTTCTTTTGTGTAATACGAGCAAGTGGCTCACCTGATGGTAAGTGATCACCAATCACCAAAGGGTTTGCAGATGCGTTGCCAACCAAGAGAGCTAAGATGAAATGCCTCTTGTGCCCGTAATTACACCGGCTGTCTTACTCTTCACACCGGAACACAACAGTGCAAGCACTGCTGCTTAGCGGCAGGATTAGCGAGTAAGATGGTGGTAGCGATCCGGATGGATGGATGGTGGTGGATGGCGGTGTTGTCTACAAATTGTCGTCTGTCTGTCTGTCGGTATAGCTCAGAGACTAATTGGTACTAGAAAGCTGTAATTTTGCATATATACTTATTAATTACTCCGAAAAAGTGCTAGGAACAAATCTTCAAAAAAAATTTTTTGTGGTACCTACTTCCCCTACACGCAAAGTGAGGATGATTTTTTTATTTCTCGCCCACCCTATAGTGTGGGGTATTATTGAATAGGTTTTTCAAAAATATTAGGGGTGCACGAAGATCATTTTTCGATAAAGTTATTCGTTTGCGAAATGTTTAGCTTTGAAGT
Organism: Clepsis dumicolana; assembly: GCA_963691665.1. Classification (NCBI taxonomy): domain Eukaryota; kingdom Metazoa; phylum Arthropoda; class Insecta; order Lepidoptera; family Tortricidae; genus Clepsis; species Clepsis dumicolana. The sequence continues at coordinate 2,673,808 of OY829516.1, read as the reverse complement.
GCTCATTTTTGTTGGAGTCCAGTGTCCCGCCCCCCCTCTACCAGAGAAACTGTTATATTTGTAAATGTGACAAAAATCAGAGCAGTAGTGCATATTTAAAAGGAAAACTATCAGAGATAAGCAGGCTTTATAGGTTTGGGAGTACTTTTTACCTAATTATGTGTATCTATATCACTAACCGATATAAATTGACCCCACACTGCGTACAGTTTGCTTTGGAGTAAGGCTCTGCTAACTCTGGTTTCGAATAGGTGTGATGAAAATACCTTTAAATTAAGTATGTATGCCAGGGCTTTTTCGTAATGGCTTAGGAACCCTATCCTGGGCTTGTCTGAAACGCTCTTGCCCGGTTTTTTATCTTCTTATTTAGGTTAGTTTTAAGTCGGGGTCCCTCTGACAACCAGCGCCGTGGCCCCAGCCGCGGCACAATGCTGAGAGGGATCCTGTTCAACGTCTATGTTCACTTCTTTTTATTGTTTTATCATACTTGTTGTTTGTGTACATTGAATAAATATTTTTCTTTCTTCATTCTTTCTTTTTTAATAAACTTTGACAGTCCTTTGGGTTTTACTGACCTTGGTATCCAGTAAATGACAACACGCTAATAGTGACATGAACTCATTACTCGCCTGTTAGTTGAGAACTTTTCACATTAACCGTAAAAAATGGGGTAGGAAACCGACTTTATTATGACTTCGCATGAAACGCGGACTTACTCGCAATTGAAGATAATTCCGCAGTTAATAGAACAGATAGACTAACAAGAAACATTTTTTTATACGATAAGAACACGAACAACACCTGATGTCACCTGATGATAAGTGATCACCACTGCCCATAGACACCCGCAATCCCGGAAGGTTTGCCGATGCGTAGTCAACCTAGAGGGGCTAAGATGAAATGCCTCTTTTGTATGTGATTTCCCCTGGCTGTGTTACTCTCCACACCGGAACACAACAGTGCAAGCACTGCTGCTTAGTTGCAGAATTAGCGAGTATAATATTCATAGTCAGGGTTTCTAACTACTAGGCTATCCGGCCGTCGAAATTCGGTCGCAGGTTGTATGAAAACATACATTAGTGGCATAGATGTAGACTGACGTGCGTGTGGTCGCGGGTGAGCAAATTAATAAACGACCGGATAGCCTAGTGGTTAGAGACCCTGGCTATGAAGCTTGAGGTCACGGGTTCGATCCCCGGTCCCGGCATATGTTTGTATGATGAATACGAATGTTTGTTCTCGGATCTTGGATGTTTAATATGTATGTATGTAACGTGTGTATTTATCTATTATAAGTATGTTTATCCGTTGTCTAGTACCCATAGTAAAGGCTTTGCCTTTCTCGGGACTAGTTCAGTTGATGTAAATTGTCTCATGATATTATTATTAAATTATTATTAACTAGCTGTTGCCCGCGACTTCGTCCTCGTAGATTTCCGTTATCTCTATCCCGGGAACTATATAATTTTCCCGAATAAAAAGTAGCCTATGTTATTCCTCAATATTCAAACTATCTTCTTACCAAATTTCATCTCGATTGGTATAGCGGTGTTCCCGTGAAGAGGTAACAAACAGACAGACAGAGAGACAGAGTTACTTTCGCAGTTATAATATTGGTTAGGATTGTTTTTAGCCTACGATTAATTGAGTAGTAGTTAAGGCGGGAAAATGGAACAAACAAACTCATCCTACTATTTACTTAATTGTTGAAGTCTATTGTAAGTTTACTAAAATTAGTCTCCACGAACCTAAATAAACATTTTGTAACTTATGAATACAGGTGAAACTTCAAGACAAATAACAAAGTCAACAGTCGCTTGTTATAGGTAATTTTCTGTGTACGTTATTTTCTGTTTTGTTTGTTAGGTAGGTATAATAAATAATAATAAGTAAATATGGGACAATTGACACCAATTGACCTAGCCCCAAACTAGGCAAAGCATGTGCTATGGGTACTAAACAACGGATAAACATTATAGATAAATACATCATTATCATCATCATGTCAGCCGAAAGACGTCCACTGCTGGACTAGGCCTCCCCCAAGGCTCTCCACTCAGACCGGTCTTGTGCTTCCCGCATCCACCGCGGTCCCGTGATATTTACCAGGTCGTAGCTCCATCTTGTTGGAGGCCTGCTGACAGCTCGTCTCCCGGTCCATACACACATATTAAACATCCAATACCCGAGAACAAACATTCGTATTCATCACACAAACATCTGCCCCGACCGGGGATCGACTCCGGGACCTCAAGCTTCATAATCAGGGTTTCTAACCACTAGGTATCCGGTCGTCAAAGGTATGTTGTGTTAATTTTTTTTTTTTATCGTATTGTCCATTCAACATTGTATTGTCGAGTACCTACCTACCTATAATTCGAGCAATCTACGTAGACCCGTACAGAGACAATTTCGCGTTTACATTACTGTAATTTTCTTCCCCCGTCGGAAAGGGGCGTAAGTCTGAACAATCCTGGTGCTCATGTGCCCTTTTATAATGGAGAAATGTCATGGAAACAGCGGCCATGAGATTAACTCTAATGGCGTCACGAAACGAACATTTCGACGAATTTATGATGCCATACGATAAGGTTACGTTTACAAATTTGGTAATTTGGACAAGGATATGAAGACGCATGGCACGTAATTGGTTTTTAATGGGACGGAAATAATAGAGGTCTATTGTTAGGGTATTGTGGTGGAATATTTATTATACGAACTAGATTAGAGTTTCTACTATTGTTTTGTCTTTAGCCCCTACAACCCTTTAACAGAAGTGCCTACAGGGCTACTCCCCGTATCGTTATTCAAACCAGCTGTCAGTTGTTTTTTGTTCATAAAATAACCCCCCCCCCCTAAAACGAATACTCCCCCCTTTTTGAGTAAATAACGTCAGCTGCAGTAGGCCCCCCGTGAGCGTGGTAATAAAATTGTGCTATGAAATTTTACTACTCGATTGTTGGTGAAAACTCGTGCTCGGCCTAGATTACTTGATTCTTTATTTATTTATACGACAAGGAAGGCAAGATGTGTTGACAACATAGAGAGCTAAGATGGAATGCCTCTTGTGCCCGTAATTACGCCGGCTGTACTCTCCACACCGGAACACAACAGTGCGAGCACTGCTGCTTACCGGCAGCATTAGCGTGTAAGATGGTGAGCGATGCGGACGGACCTCGTACAATGTCCTACCACACTAATTTAGTATTTGAAATAAGGCATTACTGCAAAAACACAGACTCTGTAAAAAGTATGTTTTTTTGTTATTAAATCGGCAGCGTTGGCATAATATAATATATGTTCCGTCGCTCCGTATGTTGGTTCTGTTTACTCAGTAACGTTTGACATGAGTCGGGAATGCTCTTATGTAAATTGGTGTAATAACATTGCTAGAGCGGTTTTGCATAATTGAAAATACTACGTAATTAAAGACGGTATTATGTATGTAGGTACCTATAGATTCATCACCAGCCTATTTTACGTCCCACTGCTGGGCAAAGGCCTCCTCTCAGAATGAGAGGGCTTGGGCTATTAGTTCCCACGCGGGCCCAGTGCAGATTAGGAACTTTACACACATCCTTGAATTGCTTCGGCTTGAGGTTTCCTCACGATGTTTTCCTTCACCAAAAAGCTCATGATAAATTACAAATGTGATTCCCCACATAAATTACGAATAACTCAGAGGTGCGAGACGGGGTTTGAACCCACGACCCCTGCTTGAGAGGCCAAGGTCAAACCACTAGACTATCACTTGGCTGTCACTATCACAAGATATTATTGGGAAATTAGGATATTTAATTTTGGATTTGGATTAGATAGGTAGGTACGGAAGGATAGTTGGATGATTACAATCTTCATTCAATCATACGATGTATTGCGTGTTTTAAGGGTTCCATATCTGAAAAGGAACTCGCAGTAGAACTAAGGTTACCGAAGTAGCCCGAAGAATTGCGAAACATAAGTGGCAGTGGGCGGGGCACATAGCTCGCAGAACTGATGGCCGATGGGGTCAGAAGGTTCTCGAATGGCGTCCACGGACCGGGAGACGAGCTGTCGGTAGGCCTCCAACAAGATGGAGCGACGACCTAGTAAAGATCGCGGGACCGCGGTGGATGCGGAAAGCACAACACCGGTCAGAGTGGAGAGCCTCCCCCAAGGCTATGCTTCTATGTTCAGCAGTGGACGTCTTTCGGCTGACATGATGATGATCTGAAAAGGAAATACGGAACCCTTATAGGATTTATTTGTTGTCTGTCTCTCTGTCTGCCAGTCAAGACCTTTTTTAACCCCCGACAAAAAAGAGGGGTGTTATAAGTTTGACATGTGTATCTGTGTGTCTGTGTATCTGTGTATCTGTCTGTGGCATCATAGCTCTCAAACGGGTGGACCGATTTCGATGCGGTTTTTTTTAATCGAAAGCTATATCAATCGAGATGGTTCTTAACTAAGTTTCATTAAAATCGGTTTACCCGTTTTTGAAATATTGAACTTTGAAATGACAATGTCGGGGGGTTTTCAACTTTTCCAAGTTGGTTAGGTTATTCTTTGGAACGCGTAGAGGCAGCAAGCTGAAATTAATGTCAGATACTCAAGCCTGCAGTCCCTTGAAGCTGTGAAAAAATCAAGTCAACGCAATCAAATGATACAGTAATTAAAAAATGTGTTTCCATACAAATTGCCGTAGAATCAAAACCAATAAAGTTCTTCCAGTTGTCCTAGAAACTTAAAATTTGGTATAAGCTTAGGTAATCTTAAAGGTTAAGTCTGTTCCCACACTGCGTATACTGCTGTGCACTGCGAGACAGAGACCAGTAGCTTGTCTCTCACGGGTGGAGACAATAGACTTCAATGACACTTAAGTAGCAATCCTAGAGGATTTTTGACTCGCGTTATCCCTCATAGCAAATGCCTTGGAATTGTGACGCTAAAATATGTCAAAATTAAATTGACTGCGCATACTCCCAGCTCTTTTCCCTCAAAGTTTATATTCCATAAAAACAAATGAAAACGGCCCAGCTCCCAGGCTATCCTTTACATCCAGAACAAATTGTCATAACTAATTCGCTGTTTGTATTTTTTGGCAAAACGCCAGACAGTCAGCTGACCTGAAGCGACCTAGTTCGCGGAATGTACGTTTCAAATGGTAGAAAATGCTTGGAGCAACAGGGATACATACACGGGTGAACGCAATTATCGCTGCGTTAGATTCGTGAACAATGAACATGTTAAACAAGAGGGTCCAGGAAAGGACTTTTGTTAACAAATGAACGCTGCAATAAGACATTTGAAATAAAACAAAATTATTTAAAAACAAAAAACCATTAAGGAGTGCCGGCGGGGGTATGTTAAAGCTGCTGTTTCGTCATATTTGTTTGTCCTTCTAATATTCAAGCTACCTATGTATAAACTACTTATAATGAGCCGGTTTTTCTCTTTTTAGTTATGAATGGTTTTTGCAGTCGGGTTTTTTGTTTTTAAATAATTTTGTTTTATTTGAAGCTTTTTAGTCTAAACTTTAAACAGTTATAGATCCTAAACGGTCACTCAAAATAAAACATGATTAAAGAAACCTCAAGTTCATTTTTACTTGGCCGGTTTTTTTTAAAGTTAGGACTGCCTCGGCACATTTTAGCGGAATGAGAAGGAATATTGTAACTATTGTGTATTTATTATTATTATTTAACTGCGATTGAACGAAAGAAAATCTTTAGTGTAGATTGTTACCCAGATTTACGCGGTTTTAGACGGTACCTAATCGATGGCAATTTAATTTGAATTGGAACTTCTTTTAGGATTTCAGTTTCAACCGATATTATTGTCACCCTACGTTTTTTGTATCAACTGACGTATCATGACTGACATTCACCATTATAAAATGTAGGGTGACCATACAGTTAACGTAGGTACGTAATTGTTTCATCATCATCATCATCAGCCTATTGACGTCCCACTGCTGGGCACAGGCCTCCCCTCAGAATGAGAGGACTTGGGCTTTAGTTCCCACGCGGGCCAGTGCGGATTGGGAACTTCACACACACCATTGAATTGCTTCGCAGGAGTGTGCAGGTTTCTTCACGATGTTTTCCTTCACCGAAAAGCTTATGATAAATTACAAAATGTAATTTCGTAATTGTTTAGGTATTATTAGATTATTAATTAATTATTTCAGGAATAAAGTCAGGTAAGTAAACTTGGGTCCCGTATACAAATTCAAACCCTGTATAATTTAGCACTGTCGGGCGCGACTCAAAATCGATAAGCCAAATTCTGTAACAGATTCAAGTAGGTCGACTTGTAATTCCCGAGCGAGAGTAAGTTACACGCGGCGAGTAGCTGACCTGACAGTAAACAGTCTATTAAGACAGCTACTACCACTGTGTAGATGAAATAAGAAAAAACCGAGCAAGAGCATGTCGTGCCATGCCTATGCGTAGGGTTCCGTAACCGTTATTGCAAAGTAACGCAGTACCGATGAAAATAACGTATCTTGGTTTGTAGCACTTACGTCCTTTTGTTGAGAAGCGCTGTTTTTCGGCATTAACGAAGGTAATTCTGATCATGTTGAAAACAATTTTCTTTGAGAGTATTTATTAAGCGTTACCTTTGTAATTTTTTAAATATTTTTTGGACCTATGGTTTAGAAGTTAAAGGGGGGGGGGGGACACAATTTATATGCAACTTTCGGAGCGATTGCGACAAAAAAATTGTAGGAACCTCAAATTTAGTTTAAAATAGATGTCGAAATGTGTTAAAATAGTGGATTCAAGCTTATAGTGTCATATTTTCGTGCGCTTATTTACCTATAGGCGTTATGCTTCCATATCTTTATAGTTGGTTACGACTCGACTACACACGTAAATAAAAACCTTCGTTAGTGTATTTCGAGCCTTTACTTGTACGTAGTTACTTGCACAGTGCAATCTGCCCTGACAGGGTGTTTGGCTTCGCGCCAACTCTAGACCTGGCGAATTAGAACACTTCGTTAGGTAAATTGATAAGGTAGCATATCGCCAGTGTAATTAGAATCAGTTAGAAACGGACCGGGAGAAGTTTAGGTGTTCCGTTGTTTTGGGTTCTTGGACTGACGCCCTGAGGCCCGAGTACGAATATGCGAAACCTGCGTCACGTAAAATGGAATAGTAAACTTTATCGAGTTTGTATGACGTTTGGAACAGCGCCCGCCCGTGAGCGTGTTTGGAACTAAAATTTAGTATGAGGTTTCTCGATCTCGATATGATAACCGTAACGTTACCCTCTGAGGCCCGAGAACAAATAATCGAATTCTGCGTACCGTAATCGAGTACCTAAAGTGTCATTCTATGGAACTTGCTAACTACTCGTATGTAAACAAACCGCCGTAGTAATTTCGTCATTCAGAGACAATTTCAGTATGGCCACAGTATATATATATATTAAGCAGTACAGAAACTATGTACAAACGTTGGAAAAGACACACGCACACAGACAGAGTCTTTACAAGGCTAATAAGGGGGAATAGCGGTGCTGTCAGTCGCGGGTGCCGCGTCGAGACGAGTGGCGACTCTTTGTGTTCAAAACCTAATAGTTATTAGATAGGTGGTATAATTCAATGATGAATAATGGTAATAGCATAGTGGTAACTTATTTACTTTTTATTAATTTAATTCGAATTGTAATCAGCGGAATAAAAAAAAAAACAATCTGAGATTGCGGATTGGGATTGGGTTTGTAATTTTTGTAAATAAAATGATCATAAGGGTGGCGATTTCGTGTAATTTGGCAGTGGTGAGCTCGAATTTGACATTATTTCTTGGATCCAAGAAGGCGGGTGACAGTTTGGCATTTTTATCACTAAAAATGGTCATGGGTATCGATTTCACGTAATTTGGCAGCGGTGAGTTCGAATTTGACATTATTTTTTTGATTCAAGATGGCGGATGACAGTTTGGCATTTTTATTAACTAACGAAAACAAAGTTTTCTTAAAATGTTCATGATTATTTAATTACACAATTTTGTTTGTAAACTAGTCAGTCAATTCATTCGATTATTTGATAATTGTAAAACCCAAATAAACGTTTTAGTACATAATAAATAAAACCCACAAATTTTATAATAATTAAGAGTGACAACCCTAATGTTCTAATGAAAACTAGCTAGTTATTTCAAAAAACGCTTAAATAGCTGAGATATAGAGCTAACTAGACAAAAACTTTTTAAATTTTACAAAAAATAAGAGGACAACCGTAACGCTCAATTGGCGCTTACGTCATCATCTCAACAAAAAGGCCTAGTTTCTGTACTGCTTTAGCTTATATATATACTGTAGTATGGCGGTTTGTTTACATAGTTAGCAAGTTCCATAGAATGACATAGTAGGTAACATTATGGTTTTTTTTGACCAAGGGAGTGAACTGTCACAATAACGCATCCGCACTCCCAACCTCATTGCACAGCGAATTGATCTTTTTTCTTGTGCTCTAAGTGAACTCACAAGGATAACGCTGTTTGTTTTATGTTATACATAGAAAAGTGAATGGTTGAATTGTATTCGTAAAATTAATTGGTTAGGTTTAAATTTAAGATTTTTAATATATTATATTCTATCGCATTAGGTTAAAGCCAATCTGTAATGGTAGAATAGTTATGGAAATCAATAAATAAAATAAATATATTTACATAATAACAGCAATTTACAATGACATTAAATCTAAGCTTAAACTAAATAAACTACAACTTAAAACTAAATTAAATCTAAATAAGGCCCCCGTGGCATAGTGCCCAAAAGGCTGGCAGCGTTGCCTCGCTGAATAGCGATGCTGATTCTTTGAGAGAGAAAACTGCCAGCCCTTTGGTCACAAGTTGCATCAACTAAGCGCTTTTGTAACTCAGAAATAAGCTTGTAAGCGCTGGGACCCCATGGACCCAAAGTTTCAAACCCGAAATAAAATAAATAAACATGAATGTGACAGAAGCCTGCAAGGTCTACTAGATACAAGTAAGGTCGCTAGTAGACATTTTGCCTCTCTCTCTACAGCATAGGTAAAAACAATAAGGCCCTGCTCACTGTCGTCATTTAAGTAGTGATTAAAAACAGATAAAAAAAATAAGTAGAAAGTTCTCAATGAGAGACAAGCTATTGACATATGACTGGTGAAAATGGGCAAAGCGATTCTAGTGGATTCTTGACTCGCCATAGCCCCCCGTACGAATCGTATATTTTATCTTTCACAGACACCCCTGCGCTAGCAAAAATCAAAATGCCACCCGTCAAATAATAAAAAAAACGACACTTTTTCCAGCCAGCATTAAGGGGCGTTCGATCGATCGAAAGCGTCCGTACGCGACGCCACGCGCGCGTGACTCACATAATAATTATAGTGAGGTTAGAATCAGTGCCGTATTATGATATTACTCGTAATATGACGCGTGACGCACTCGAAATGTCATAATTCGGACGCATTAACCGAGTGACATTTCATCATCATCATCACCACCAGCCTAGTTATGTCCCACTGCTGGGCACAGGCCTCCTCTCAGAATGAGAGGGCTTGGACTACAGGAACGCGGGCCCAGTGCGGATTGGATGGGATGACATTTTTGAAAAGAGGTAATTGGACGACATTTTCTGACTTAGAATTTGGAGTTGGATGGATTTCCTAATAGCTGTTCGCTAATCAAACTTTTGGGGGTATAACAAATAGGCTTTAACGTTTCCAAATTCAAAATTAAGATAATCTTAATCAAGTGTTATATTGTGGGTATTTTTACTGACTAGACGACAAAGTAATAATTCGAACTTTTCCTATAAAAACCACAGTCTCTAGACATTTAATATGATTATTATTATGGAAATACCAATCAACGTAATTTTCGCTTAGACAGAGGCTCAATAAAGTTTTCAATAGAGCTGTCAAACTGTCACACCGAGACATCTCAACTTATATTTTAATTTTATTACAGTTTGTGAGCATTTAAAATAATTATTGGCTTGGTCCTGTCCTGTCAATATTAGTGCTTTAAACATGTCAAAGAAAGACATGACGTCAATACGAACTTACCAGGCCCAGGCTTGTCATGACAATTCGAACTACATTTCTTTGACAATATGAAGCGCGCTAAAACAAAAGCTCTTCAAGTCAGCCGTTGACACCGAATTGTCATTGAGAACTGACATTTGTAAAGTTGGTGAAATAGGGGCTAGAACCCGATTCCTATTCCAAACGCTCATGGGTTGTACAGTCAGCAGCAGAAGTAGCTAAGCTATCGAAGCGGTCACATTGATCTACACAAGCTCTTATGTGTATAACAATAGAGCCGTGCTTAGATAATTGTGACCTTAGCTACTTGCTTAGCTACTTCTGCTGTTGACTGTGCGTTTTAGTTCAATACTAACGGATATATCGAACACACGCTCGACTAAACGTCTCCCATGGCCAATGTGGTAATTGTCAGTCAAGCTCGCCTCAGAATTGCTTTGTGTCAATTGTGCAGTCTGTACATCTTTAAGTGCCGCTCGTTGCCATGGAGATGTCCCGTAGACAACTCATCTATACTTATAAAAGAAGAAGACTGTGACTGACTGACAGACAACGCACAGCCTAATTCACTGGACCTAGAGACTTGAATTTTGGCAAATACATAGCTTGTGTATCCTAAAGGTGCACCAAGAAGGGTTTTTTTGAAATTCCCACGGGATAGGGAACTAGTCAAAATTTTGTAATGTTTCACGGGGGTAAAGCCGCTGGGTATAATCTAGTCAAATATATGATTTTCTAAGACCCCCTCCCCCGAAAGTCAGGATTTGCATGCTTATGAGACGAAGCATGAAGGAATTGGCATATAACTGTCGAAACTCCTAATGTTTGATGGAGTGGTGCCTCAGAAAATCTCGTTTTAGACAAGTTACCAGGGGACATCTCCATGGCAACGAGTGGCAATGAAAAGTTGATTCACCCAAATGTTATATTGACACACAATTCCCGAAACCGTCTACCTTTCCATCCTCACCACCTTGATAGGTGGCAGTCTAGCACTGTCCGATTTAAGCGCAACTTTTTCCCTCGCACGAGGAAGATATGGAATCAGCTTCCTGTGCATGTGGCAATATTCCCGGACCGATACAGCAGCAGCGATATAGTGATAGTGCAAAGAAATTACTGTGAAACTGTTTGTGAAAAAGTTGAACTTAGGGATGTACCTAACGTGAATCGGTTTCTTAGATTGTAGGTACATTTAGAAGCGATTACCTCACTACAAACACACTGAAGCGTATGAAAACGTGGACTGTATGAAAGATGGAAACAAGTTTTAAATGGAAATAGAACACTTTAATAATAGTTACTCAAAAATACACGAGCAAAAACACACCAAAACTAACGACTCCATTGACAATGAGTAACAAACGAAAACTCAGAAAGAAATATAAGTATAGGTAATCCAAAAAAATGTATCAAAGGACTAAAGAGTTTGCAACACACATAACATTTATAATATCGTAGATCATGAAAACAATTGAAACAAGTTCTGTCGATCACAAACAGACGCGCTGGCGCCGATCCAACCGATAGAAGTTGAAGCACAATAATAATAACTTAGAGACCGTTATGGGCTATTTTGATAACTGCTGTAAGCGGTTCTTTCTGGTCGATGCTTTATTTACTTTGAAAGGTTTGCAGAGGGTCGAGCACTACTTTACGAATGCTGCGTCACGTGAAATCGAATAGTAAATGTTGTCGAGTTTGTATGACGTTTGGAACAGCGCCCGCCCGTGAGCGTATTTGGAACTAAAATTTAGTATGAGGTTTCTCGATCTTGATACGATAACCGTAACGTTACGCAGCATTCGACAAGTCGTGCTCGACCCACTGCGTGGATGTGATTTTGTCGAGATAGACGGATACATCCAGCAGTTACTGCAACAAAAGTTGAAAAACCCCTGACATTGTAATCTCTAAAGTACCTAATTTTTGACACAAGAAAACGTTATATTTAAATTAATGTGGCTGCGTCTTCAATCTACATTCGATGTCAATTTCAAGTTTGTCAATTTAACTTTACCTTCGCACAGCCCTGTGCAAAAGTATCCTTAAAGGGGCACAAATAATATATTTTCTCAAACCGAATACCCGATGAGTGATTTGTTTCAGACTTCGTCGAAGAAATACACAATTGAATTTGTACTTCGCCTGGAATAGAAGGTATAGGTATAATATAAAAACTCTTTCTATATGAAAACATTTTCTTGTGATTAGTAGGTACTTAATAATAGTGACAGCTGACGAAAGTATTGAAGTTGAATTTATTTATGAATGACACTGAATTTACTGAGTGGGACCAGTCAAGTTTGTTGTTCCTACACAAATAAAGCAAAAAGTTTTTTCGGCGAGATCAATTTGTTTTATTAGGTTTTTTTTATCGTAATGTATGATAAAATTTTTTGTTGTTTACGAAAGCTTTTGGTCAACGTCGTTAACGTAATTGGAAAGAGGTAGAAGGTGGTAGAGTTACAGTAATAGGTGCTATAACTTAAGTAAGTACTGTTTTATTTCATCATCATCACCATTATCATGTCAGCTGAAAGACGTCCACTGCTGGACATCATAGGCCTCCCCCAAGGCCATAGCTCAAACCACTAGGCTACAGCTACCAAGTGTCAAACACAGGTCAGCAAAAGTTATCTAGTTAAGTACCTACAGTTAATTTTTTCAGTATTTCTACCGGAGATTCAATCATCATCATCGTATCAGCCGAAAGACGCTCACTGCCGGCCGGCGGCCTCCCCCGCGGCTCTCCACTCAGACCAGTAGTCTTGGGCTTTCCGCATCCACCGCGATCCCGCGATCCTCACCAGGTCGTCGCTCCATCTTGTTGGAGGCCTACCGACAGCTCGTCTCCCGGTCCGCGGACGCCATTCGAGAACCTCCTGACCAGAAATCCTGCGATTGGCCATCAGTCCTGCCCGCCCACTGCCACTTAAGTTTCGCAATTCTTCGGGCTGTGTCGGTAACCTTATCCTTAGTTCTACTGCGGATATCGTCATTTCTGATTCTGTCCCGCAGAGAAACATCGAGCATAGCCCTCTCTATCGCCCTCTGAGTGACTTTGAGCTTACTCATGAGTTTTATTTCACACTATCAAAATGATTAAAAAAAAATCTGGTCTGTTTATTTCATAACCACATGTCAATTATATATTTATCGAATAGCTAATCTTTACTTATCAAAGATTTTAAGTGCTAGACTACGAGTTACCCTTGATAAGTAGTGTCTTAATAGTTTTTTTTGTGGACTTAAGATTGCTAGTTATTTTTAACCGACTTCAAAAAAGGAGGAGGTTCTACGTTCCACTATATGCATTTTTTTTTATGTATGTTAATCGATTAGTCCGTCAATTGTAGACCGATTTTCAAAATTGTTTTTTTTTTATTCGAAAGGGTATACTACTGAGGTGGTCCTGTTATCACCAAGTCATGATCTGATTATGGAATCTTAGGGAAATTGAGGGCAACCCACAAATTTTACAGGCACGTACTATGTGTTTCATATGTTTTCTAAGGTTATTCAAGTATTTGCGTCTGGTAGTCATCATCTCATGATGATGAGCTGATGATGGAAGGTACAACTCCTTAGCGGTTAGGAGTTGGAGGATAATTCTGAAAATGTTAAATCAACGTAAAATTGTGAAATAAAAATCTTTCAACAAAAAAGTAAAACCGCCTTAAAAAAAAAACCGTAAAAAAAGAACGTAAAATAATCCTCTAAAGTAATGATAAATAAATAAAATAAAATAAAATGCGTTTATTTCGGACAACAGAAACGAAAGCCTAAAGTTTTATAGCCTAGCACTAAGCAGCAGAAATATGAAGTCGGTGCGGTGCGAGCGGAATATTCTTTGAATGAAGCACCGACTTCATATATCTGCTAGGCCATAAAACTTTAGGCTTTAGTTTCTGTTGTCCGAAATAAACGCATTTTATTTTATTTTATTTTATCAATTATAGCTCTGGGAAAACCATTTAGTATTTGAGATAGGTAGTAGGACCAGACCCTTTTGCCATATATATTTTGACATATTGGAACGGTGAAGTAATTACTGTTATATATTTAATTCTCCCAGTCTATCCTTGTATTCTAGAGCTATGGCTACAGCGCTGAAATATTTTTTCATACTGATTGATTGATAGACAACGCACAGTCTAAACCACTGGACCTAGAGACTTGAAATTTGGGAAACATATATACCTTGAGCATCTTAGAGGTGCACTAAGAAGGGATTTTTCGAAATTCTCACGGGATAGGGAACTAGCCCATTTTGAAATATTTCACATGGCAAAGCCGCGGGGCATAAGGTAGTACCCTTTTTAAATCCTTCACTTTGCTACTCGCAATTCACAAACCAACTAACGTCTCCAATCAAGGTCTTAAGTACCACAGAACACAGTACCAGACAGAGCGTTGTGGGGAAGCGCTTTAAACTGTCCCGCGAGCGCAGTTCCAGTTAGCTCGCTGTCACGAAGATTTATTGTCTGTGCTACGACTTCATTTCAGATGTGATTTAGGTGTCGACTTTCCGCTTGAAATGGTTTGTCGCGGTACGAAGACAGAGGCCCGAGTACGAATATTGGGATCCTGCGTTTTGCGGGTAGTAGGACCTTGTCCGAGGTCCGTCCGGATCGCTACCACCACCTCACTTGCTAATCCTACCGCTAAGGAGCAGTGCTTGCACTGTTGTGTTCCGGTGTGGAGAGTAAGACAGTCGGTGTGATTACGGGCAAAAGAGGCCTTTCATCTTAGCTCTCTAGATTGGCAAAGCATCTGCAAACCCCCCGGGGTTGTGGGTGTCTACGGGCAGTGGTGATCACTTACCATCTGGTGACTCACTTGCTCGTTTGCTTTCCTTGTCGTATATAAAAAAAAGTTATAGATAACCGATAAAGGTAAACGTTATAGTTTGAATATTCAGGAATAACATAGGCTACTTTTTATTCGGGAAAATTATATAGTTCCCGCGGGATAGCGATAACCGAAATTTACCCGGACGAAGTCGCGGGCAACAGCTAGTAATGTAAATAAAAACCCGGAGGCAAAACTATTATATTCTATTAACTTTGTGTCATTGTCATTCAGGTGTTGATATTATTACTTTCGCAATGAATATTTTGTTTGCTCGTTTCATTCAGAATTATTCGTTAAATTAATTAAGTTAATTGTTCATTACGCAACATTGTCATAATTAACAATATCAATATTGGCTACACATTTGTAAAGTTTACACAATTGTTTTCATCTTTTAATAATCCCAATAAATTCAATAATTTATTAATTTAATAATTCAATAATTTATTAGGATATTAAAATATGGCATTGTATCCCCGGCTCTCGGTTCTCGAATGAGAGACGAGCCGTCGGTAGGCCTCCGACAAGACGGAGCGACGACCTGGTAAAGATCGCGGGACTGCGGTGGATGCGGAAAGCACAAGACCGGTCTGAGGGGAGAGCCGCGGGGGAGGCCGCCGGCCAGCAGTGGACGTCTTTCGGCTGATACGATGATGATGATTGAATCTCCGTGAAAAAATTAACTGTAGGTACTTAACTAGATAACTTTTCCTGACCTGTGTTTGACACTTGGTAGCCACAGCCTAGTGGTTTGAGCTATGGCCTCTCAAGCAGCGGGTCGTGAGTTCGAACCTCCGAAGTTTTTCGAAAAATTACATTTGTAATTGATCACGGGTTTTTCAGTGAAGGAAAATATTGTGAGGAGACCTGCACACTCCTGCGAAGCTTCTGCTGTGTGCGAAGTTCCCAATCCACACTGGGCCTGCGTGGGAGCTACAGCACAAACCCTTTCATTGCGAGAGGAGGGCTGTACCTAGCAGTGTGAATGATAGTTTTTGGATTATTATTGAAATATTTAAAAAAATTGGAAAAAAAAACTTGTCCCTATACACAACTCTTGTCTCTTGTGTCTTGTGTCTAATAGCACAGTTTTTCAGAAATCTTAAAAAATAGATTAGTTTCACTATAGGACAATAGATGGCGCTGTCAGCCCGTCCATCTATCCTACATTGGACGGGCTCTATGTAAAGTAGCACGGAACCCTCGGTGTACTAATCCGATTCACTTTTGGCTTGTTTTCTTTTCAAATCGGCACTTTTTTTTAATTTTTGCATAATGAATGCCTTTCTCCCGAACTCCACCTACTGCATTATTTACCCAAACTCTCTCCCGATATCAACTATTTTACTTATTAATGTCCACAAATCAATACCCCCGGCGGGTGTGCGCGTGACCGAACTGCCAAGATTAATGCAGCCGCCGTCCCCTGTGGGAGTACCCTTGGACTAATGCCTTGATGTAACTTTGCAGAACATTTATTGACACATCAATACTTGAGTATTGGCTTGCAGTTGTAGAAATAGGAGGGAGAGCAAAATTGGGGAAAGAGCCTCAATTAAATGCACATTAAGTGTCATTTTGCATTGGCCTGCGCTTCGTTGCCCGGTTGCATATAGGTAAATTCGAATGAACTAACACTATACTAAATTAACACTAGGCACACTAAATACCTTACAAATACGCGCTCGGAAAATGACATTTAGCATCGAAAGCGTTCAAAGCTGCGAGTCACAAGTTTGTGTAAAAAACGCAAAAATTACTTAACATTTTCATAAAAATACTTACAAAGCAAAATCTGACGAGAATTACTTCACGATACACTTTCGAAGCCTTAGGCATGCAAATTTGCAAAGTTTTAGAATTATGCCAAAGTAGGTACTTGAAAATATATACACACAACTTCATGACAGGAATATTATACCAAGCGTATCTAAAAATAATAATATTCATAGGTAATAAATAATAAATAATGTTTGGAAATGTATTGAAAGTTAACTATCAAAATGGGTCGAATCATAATAATGTCAGCGATCTGGGGCAAATTTTCTATCTATAGTGTTCATTTTTAAGGCTAGTTTTTCGTTTTTTAATCCGTATAATATATAATGTCTTATGCATAGACATTATTATAGCGTATATAATAGACGGGCCCTTCGGTAAGTACCTCCAATTCAGTGCGACTACAAAGTAGTCTCAGTCTCAGTGCTATGAGCCGCGAGCACGTCCGCGCGGGCGCCGCCGGCCGCCCGCTTCCGCCCGCGGGCTCGGCAACACCGTTCCTATTTCAAAATGTTCCAAAGGGCATATCCTGATGTTTATAGTAATGGACTTATGTCATTTTTACGCTGTCTCGAGTGCCAGTGTCATTATTTGCCACTATATGACAAATATTTTGTCACTTTTACGCTGAAACAGCATCACCTAATTCGCTGTGTCGAACAATTCGTCAAATAATTAATTTAGTGTCTATCTATATTACCATAATTAAAAAAAAAAAGCTTCAAGCAGGGGATTCTTGGTTTACTTTCACCCCACTACGGCAAAGCCAAAAGGAATGTTAATTTACTTTAATTTCAAATCCCAACGTAATACTCGTAAATTAAAAATATTGCACCTAAACTTACACCCTAACCTAAAAATAAAACAAAACTCTCCCTCGACAAAACACTGTCGCAATATTCCTTTTAAAAAACAGGACGGCCACTCGCGAAAATAGGTTACGTCATCTTTTACAGAGAAAAAGGCGAACTTTTATTATTTTTCGTCCAAATACGCGTCAAAAGGCTAAACAAGTAGACAAAGGGCGGAGGACGTTGAGTCGCACTCGGCGTCATGCACGCAATAACGGGGATGGAATACAGCGCGGTAGGATAGATGCGGTACTCAGAGGGTCGACGACTTTACGAAAGCTGCGTAACGTAAAATCGAATAGTAAACGTTGTCGAGTTTGTATGACGTTTGGAACAGTGCCCGCCCGTGAGCGTATTTGGAACTAAAATTTAGTATAAGGATTCTCGATCTCGGTACGATAACCGTAACGTTACGCAGCATTCGTAAAGTCGTGCTCAACCCTCAGGTCGACTTAAAAGAGCTGGCACGAATGGATTGAATGAGTGAATGAAACTATCTATGTGCACACGCCACACTTCACCAAAGTAACCGATGTTGGGATTAAGGTTCACGAGGCTTAAATGGCAATGGGCAGGGCATGTGTGTCGTAGAGATGATGGTGAATGGAGCATAAGAGTCCATTGGGCATTGGAGACCGAGAACAGGACGCAGAGGCGTGGGCCGACCACCCGCCCGATGGTCGGACGATATTAAGAGGGCTGCCGGGCTGACCTGGACCCGGATAACATCCAGCCGGCAGGATTGGAGAGCCCATCAAGAGGCGTACGTCCAACAGTGGACAAATACGTGCTGAGAAGAAGAAGAAGATATGGTGCACACGCGAGCTATGTGCACACGCATGAAAAAGACAGGCTTCACAGTCATAATCCTATAAAAATGTCTAAGTGACATTAGTTTTGTTCTTTCCATTCGTGTCAGCTCTTGTTAATCGACCTGTGCCCTAAGCACGACTTGTCGAATCCTGCGTCACGTAAAATCGAATAGTAAACTATAACGAGTGACGTTTGGAACCGCGCCCGCCCGTGAGCGTATTTGGAACTAAAATTTAGTATGAGATTTCTCGATCTCGATACGATAACCGTAACGTAACGCAGGATTCGACAAGTCGTGCTTAGGGCACTGTGCTCAGAGGCCCGAGTACGAAGTAGAGCAGAATCGAGTAGTAACGTCATCGAGAAATTTGTGTGACGTTTGGAACAGCGCCCGCCCGTGAGCGTATTTGGAACTAAAATTTAAAAACTTTCTCGATTTCGATACGATAACGTTACGTTACGCAGGATTCGAAAACTTCGTGCTCGGCCTACAGTATGACTGAATCTCACGATAGTTTCATGTTAAAATAGTCAAATTAATCCCACTGTCGGGGTCGGGTAGGACTCGTTACATTTCAAGTCCTTTCCTCGATCTGGCGTCAATCTCATCTTCATCAGCTTTCCCCGCCGACTGTCAGATATTAATCTATTACCATAAGAATAAATAATAACAGAGTAGAACAAAATCTCTTTTGGCCGAGTCCAAAACGCCATTTATATACCTACTTCCCCCGTCACGCCGTTACACCCCTCTGTCGTCCGGGCGTGTTGCAAGGGTTGCTTATTGTTAAATATTACTTACGTCTAAAGATAATATCGCTAAAATAGAAATTTTTCTTTACTTTGAAATAATTATTTTACTCTAGTTTTACAAAATATGATATTTATAAATCATTACGTACCTATACATACTATATACACTTCTAAATAAGAAGTTATTATAAGTGCCATACCAAATGAAGCCATTCAAGGTGATTTAAGCAAGTATTACTTACCTACAAATATAAAACAAAATACGTATAGGCTCACGTAAAACTATTACAACCAAATTATAAAGAACCAAACGCGCGTGCGGCGACGCCGGCCGTGACAGCCTGACTGAGTAGCTCGTTTAACGAGTACTCAAATATCGTGACCTTGAGCCCGTCCGGAGCGGGAGTTTCCGTTCTACTATGTTACTATTTTATTCTTATGCTATTGGCAAAACACTAAAATTGCCCAATCAATCTGTTACTCCTTTTTCCTTTCTGTTCCATATTTTTTACCTATATAAAATCAAAATATTCCGTATCACGTATCTACAATACAGTGATTCGTCCGCTATTCAAGTCACGCACTGGAAAGGTTGCGCGGCGTGAAAAATAACGCGCAATAAACAGCTTTCGATTTGTTAGCGTTACGACATATTTCAGCCCTGTAACGCTTCGGGAAATATGTCACGCAGTCTGTCAAATAGATAAATAGTGAAGATGACTCTGGTAATGCTCAAAACGGCTCTCAACAGGGGTTTTATGATTATGACTGACCAAATTTATTTTATGTGGCTTAAGTATCATGAGCTCCGTTTGAAATTTGGCATTGCTTAATTAATTAATTGGCTTTTAATTTTGTCAGCCAATCACAAACTCCAACCGTCCATTAAGCGGCATTTTGTCGCAGGCCCGAGTACGAATATTCGGATCCTGCGCAGCGTAATCGAGCCCTTCAAGTGGCAGATCCTACCACCGCGTAATAAATGGAGCCGAAGGTTTCGAAAAGTTTGTACGACATTTGTATGGAGTATTTGGAATTAAAATTGAGAATGCAGTTTTTCGATTTCGATACGATAACGTTACGTTGCGCAGGATTCGAATATTCGTACGTCCGATGACGCAGCCCAGCTACACAAAATGCAAAAGAAACGGGTGTGCATTCCATACTAACCATACTAATACTTTTAAGATGAAACTACCGTGAGACTCAATCATAGTGATATAAAAACGGATCACTCACGTATATAAGTCGAGTTTAGCCCGACATGTTTCGGACTAATTCGTAGTCCTTCCTCTGTGAGCGCACGACCCAGCGGCGGCGAGACGCATACTGCGCGCCGCGGCTCTGCTCGCGCGACTACTAGACGCAGCTGACAGCGGCACACAACTACCAGCGTCTCGCCGCCGCTGGGTCTTGCGCTCCCAGAGGAAGGACTACCAATTAGTCCGAAATATGTACTCGACTTATATACGTGAGTGATCCGTTTTTATTTCACTATCATACTAATACTATTTAAATGAACGCCATGACTTCTGCACATCAACATTATCATCACCTATAGCTTATTTACGACCCACTACTGGGCGCAGGCCTCCTCTCAGTATGACAGGGCTTGGGCTATAGTTCCCACGCGGGCCCATTGCGAATTGGGAACTTCACAAACACCACTATCAGAAGTGCGAGCTGGGCCTCTCAAGTAGAGGGTCGTACTTGAGAGGCCGTAGGCAGGTTACTATGGTTTTTAGTGCTATTACTTACTTCAAAAACAATTTCCAGCTTACGCAATGAAATCCAGCTTCTAAAAGTCATACTAATTTCACATCCCGGTAAGCGGTAAGCCTGTCGACATTGATGGATGTCCCGAATCCACTTCAGAATTATTCCCGCCATTCCTATTCATCCGAGTCGCACGAAACAAGGGCCCTCAGGCGAGTTCCAAGGGCGTTTTAAAACTAAGGGTGCAGGGTTGACTTTCGCAGGGTCCTGGCCGGGTCATTATCCCTTCGGACTCCCCCGCGGAAGATTTTCATTTTGTTTTATTAAAAACTGCTCCGAATAAAGCGGGCTTGTCGTCGGCTGCAATAAAATCTGGAAAGTTGTAATGCGAGAGACGTAAAAAGAATTTCTGAATGTCCGCGATTGCCTGCCATCTTGACTGGCCGTTGGGAGGGAGGGAAATGAAGTCAAATGTCTGGAGAAGTATAAGAGTAGCACGAGGGTGTCATTCTAAAATATAAGCTCAGATTACGTTAGATACAGAACAAATCAGAACCCGCGAGCGCGCCTAAAGGCAACTAAAATTACTCTTAAATAGAGGAGTTTCATTGAAATTATGTGTTTTTTTTATGATTTTTATGTTTTTTTTTTGCTAGTAACCTGCTATAAATTCGTGACCAAAAACCTTTTTAATTAGTACCACCTGCTTTAATATGTTCTTACCTTTATTCCATTATGGTTGCCTGGTAGAGATCGCTCTGTAGCGATAAGGCCGCCCATTGCTACCTTGTATTTTCTTTGTGCCTTATTTCTTGTCTTGACTGTTATGTGGTGTTCAATAAAGAGTTATTGTATTGTATTGTATTGTAGTTTCGCGTAGTCATCTCCGTGCACGCAGCGTATCGTGACGTGTTATACGAATGACAATACTACGTAGTCCCTTCTCGTGTCTTTCTTACGTACAGAAATGTCGTTGGGTTTATAAAAACCGGCCAAGTGCGAGTCGGACTCGTGCACGAGGGTTCCGTAGAAAGACTTCAACGCTTTTCGCCAGTGTTTTAAGTTGTCCAGTGTTAGCAGAGCCCTGCTTCTAAGCAAAATGTACGCAGTGTCATCTTATATTGGTCTGTGAAATCAGACAGACATAAAAATTTAAAATTTTGAGAGTTTTTTTCAGTGGTTGTGCTATAAGAGCTACCTTCATACCAAATTTCAAGTTTCTAGGACAACTGGAAGTACCCTTTAGGTTTTCAGGGTACGGCACTTTGTATGGAAACAACCTTTTTAATGACTGTATCTTTTGATTGCGTTGACTTAGAAGTTTGATTTTTTCACAGCTTCAAGGGACCGCAGCTTTGAATATTCGGTTTTAATTTCAACCAGCTACCTCCACGCGTTCCAGAGAAAAAGGGTACTGACAGACAGACAGACGGACAACAAAGTGATCCTATAAGGGTTCCGTTTTTTCCTTTTGAGATTATTTTGTATTTTAAATGAAGACGGGTAGCGAAATCAATGAAAACCGGACCGTCACACTCCTCATTATAATTATATTTAAGTATGTCACATACCTACAAGACAAACACTGAGTCTTATATCTCTACCACTTCCCGCTTACAAACTAGAGCCGCAATAAAAAAAAAAAGGCGTAGTTGGTTCCACACAAAAACAGGAGCGCCCTTGCCGACCTTCGAATTAAAAGTAACTAGTAAACGTGACTATTTTTTTACGTTTCTTACACGAGACACTAATGAGCATCTTCCCGATATTAAGCTCGTCAGATGTTTAAAATTATTTCCGTAACGATATAATGTATGTGCTCATTATTTTTTACCTTTTCCTTGCGAGGAAAAGCGGCCATTTTGTAACGAAATTGCTCGTTCCTTTTAGAGTTTCATGTTACAATTTCAGCGAGTTTAATAAAGAATTGGGCTTCTTGACGAATAGGCATAAAGATATAAGAAAGGAAATGTGTTAGACATAATGAAAATGGGACATTGACCGCGAAAACCTTATAGGTTTGATAAGCTTCCGATATTTCGACGCAGTTACATGTATCATCCAATTAACCAATTAACCGCGAATCATTTAAAACTGACATGGCATGGTGTGGTGTGTTCTTTTTTGGGACATGTCATTCACTTGTCTTTTAACATGAAACTATCATAGTGAAACGAAACGGATTACTCAGATACATAAGTTGAGATTCGCCTCGCTGCCGCTGGGCTACACCCGACTTATATACGTGAGTGAGCCGTTTTATTTCACTATGACATATTATCATTCAGTCAGTAGTTTAATTTAATTATTGTTAAATAGCAGGATAAACTCACATAATTAAGCTCTAATTTCAATTCAATTCAATTTTTAAAAATATGGCTCCATCGATACAATCGATGATTTCGCCAATGTCGAGTATAAAGACACTATCAGTGTAGAAGACGTTGTTCGGTAATGTTAACGTTGTGGTTAGTTAGGTTAGCCTTCACAGCCTTACCTAAAAACCCAACCCCTCCCCCCCTTCGTCGGATATTAGCCAACGGTTAACTATTTTAACAAATAAAATAGTTAACCGTTGTTGCCCAGGGTGCACCGGCCCAAACGCTACTCTTCGCCTTAAGATTAAGACTCTTAGAGGGAACCGTAACGCTCGAGCACACGAGGAGGTTATCCGACACGCACCCCAAGCTCTAATTTTAAATTACTTGGAATTCTGACAGCTGTCATTATAACGAACATTTTTCTTCACCCTGACCTTTCAATTAATTAATCTTGTTGCCACAGTTGTCAGGCAGTTGTTAGCAGAGGTGTACGCGCGTAAGTTAACAATTTGGTAACGAAAGAACAATTTATGGAAAGATAAAAAGGTCACTGTAAAGTACCTATTGAATTCAGCAATGTTACAGCTTAATACATTATCTATTTTAACATACAATGACAATGCAAAGAAAAATTCGTTAAGCAGCTGGTCCAGCTGCTTAACGAATTTTTCTTTGCATTGTCATTGTATGTTGAATTTCATTCTATGAATGTTTCATAAAAATAAAAAACAAAAATAATCAATAAATCGATTATTTTCATTCATTATCTATTTTGTTGATAAATACAAGAATATACCTAATCTTAGTCCGAAGGTTTGTCTATGATAACCGTCAAAGTGATACCTACCAACAAAGAAAGAAAGAAAGAAGACATCTATTCGCTTTCAGAAGAAGACACACAAATACAAGAAAATACACTCAATTTCACACATTTCTTCTCAAGGAAGTGTGTTATCGTAAAAGTGAAACGGTCGCTGATTCAGCATTATGCTGAGGCGTTAGACGCCTGCAGCGCTGATTTTCCGTCAGAACCGACATTTTTTTTCCCCAGAAAATAAATAAATAATTGATTGTGTCTAAATTGTGCAATTTAAAATTAAATCAAGCATATTTTATGAACAATAATGCTAAAATGGTTATAAATTTAAGTATTTCAACTACAACAAAGCCAAAGCAAAGGGATAAGTCCGCCTTTGTACTCGAATTTGATTGTTGTAACTTGTGTTTTAACCTGCTTTTTGTACAATAGAGTGTTTACTTACTTACAACAAGAACTGACAATGTTGGTGAAATAGTGTGCAGGTTTCATACTACATGCGTTTAGTTCCTGCCCGAATCCATTTTTCTCTTGGGAACTGGAGTCTCGCTTCAATTAACAAACTACATGTTCGACAGAAATTAAACTGTACCATGGTTTCAAATGTGCATTTTTGACAGAGCGAGCGCGCAGCTGCTCCTCTGCTCCTCTACAGGTCGTATTTCTCAACCGATTCTCGTCAAACTATATGAGCAGTTTATAATAAAGGATTATAGATGTTTTGTCGATTCGTTTTTTGGATATAAAAAACCGGCCAAGTGCGAGTCGGACTCGCGCACGCGGGTTCCGTAGAAAGATTTTAACACTTTTCCCCAGTGTTTTAAGAAGGCCAGTGTTAGCAGAGCCCTGCTCCTAAGCAAAATGTACGCAGTGTGTGGTCAACTTATATTGATCTGTGAAATCTACAGACAGACATAAAATTTTAAGATTTTGAGACTTTTCCGAGTGGTTGTGCTACAAGAGCTACTTTCATACCAAATTTCAAGTATCTAGGACATCTGAAAGTACCCTTTAGGTTTTTTAAAATCGGCAATTTCTATGGAAATTGATTTTTTAATGACTGTATCTTTTGATTGCGTTGACTTAGAAGGTTGATTTTTTCACGGCTTTAAGGGACTATTAATTTCAGTATGCTACCTCCACGCGTTCCAGAGAAAAAGGGTCTTGACAGACAGACAGACAGACAGACAGATGGACAACAAAGTGATCCTATATGGGTTCCGTTTTTTCCTTTTGAGGTACGGAACCCTAAAAACGAAAGGAGTTAAAAATGAGCTCGCGAAGTCTACAGGTCACAGGAGCCACTATAGCTATTCATAATTTATTGACTCAAACGATGCTTTTTTTTTTTTTTTTGTACAGGTCTGTTATTATAGTTAGTGGGAGCTCTGCGGCATGTTTTCAGGGGTTATACTTTTAACTAGATAAATATAGTTAAAATGTAAAGGAAGTGATAACGAGCGAGCTTTACCGCGGTTTTGTGGGCTCACCGGTAAACCACGCCCGTGACCCACGGCAAAACCGCGGTCTTGTGAGAGAGCCAGGCTCGCGGTAATCTTTGCCGTGATACAGTACACCCGCATGTACCCGCCTTTATACTCTTAGCTCTGTAGACTATTACTAGATAGTGTTAAATTAGTCTAATTCTATTTACGAGTATATCAGAGGGTAATAAGTGTCAAGCAGACAATCGAAACGAAATGAAAATATAACAGGATTCTGGGAATTAAATTACAATGGCAACACTCGACGTTTGTTTCGACGCAACTCGAAGGCACTCGACCCGTAATTTGCAGTGCGTGCCGTAAAATGTTTCTGTGTTGCCAATGAACGAGGAAAATTGGAGGAAAATGGGTTTCGTCTAATTTTAGATAGCTCTTTGTAGCGAATAATGTCATAGGGATTGATTTTAGTAAATATTTTTTTCATTGTTACCGTACTTTTGACTCATGAATACTATATGCGTTCGATGTAAGCTAATGAGAAATTATCTCAAATTGAGTATTTTTTTGGTATTATTTTCCATTTTTAGGGTTCCGTACCTCAAAAGGAAAAAACGGAACCCTTATAGGATCACTTTGTTGTCCGTCTGTCTGTCTGTCTGTCAAGACACTTTGTCTCTGAAACCTGTGGAGGTAGCATGCTGAAATTAATATCAAATACTCAAGCCTGCGGTCCCTTGAAGCTGTGAAAAAATCTACCTTCTAAGTCAACGCAATCAAAAGATACAGTCATTAAAAAATCTATTTCCATACAAATTGCCGAAATCCGAAACCTAAAGGTTACTTCCAGATGTCCTAGAAACTTGAAATTTGGTATGAAGGTAGCTCTTATAGCACTCCGAAAATTCTCAAAATCTTAAAATTTTATGTCTGTCTGTAGATTTCACAGACCAATATAAATTGACCCCACACTGCGTACATTTTGCCTAGGAGCAGGGCTCTGCTAACACTGGACATCTTAAAACACTGGGGAAAAGCGTTAAAATATTTCTACGGAACCCTCGTGCGCGAGTCCGACTTGCACTTGGCCGGTTTTTTTTTATTTCTACGGTTTTCAAAATGCCAATCTTGGTATGGCACGCGACACGGAATGTCGAGAATCCGGGTTTAATTCTCGGGGTTGGCATTTTTCTGGGTTTTTTCTGTGTGTTCATGTTTCAGTGAGTATTTTAAAAGTAAGTATAATTAAGCTAATGAGACTAAGACTATTTCAATTTGTAAACTTATTAAATACAATGTTTGTACCATAATCAGACCTTCAAGACATTTCCATAAAATACCCATTTTATTATCAACACTCTTTAATCCATTAACCTGGATATACCGATCTATCTTATTCACAGTCAGCAGCAGAAGTAGCTAAGCAACCGACGCGATCACAATAAGCTAAGCACGGCTCTATTGTTAAAGACATAAGAGCTTGTGCAGATCATCGACGACCGGATGGCCCAGTGGTTAGAGACCCTGACTATGAAGCTTGAGGTCCCGGGTTCAATCCCCGGCCGGGGCAGATGTTTGTATGGTGAATACGAATGTTTGTTCTCGGGTCTTGGATGTTTAATATGTATATAAGTATGTTTATCCGTTGTCTAGTACCCATAGTACAGGCTTTGTCTAGTTTGGGACTAGGTCAATTGGTGTCAATCGTTCCATGATATTTATTTATTTATTTATTTATTGCGACCCCTTCGGTTGCTTAGCTACTTCTTCTGCTGACTGTACTACAGATTTACACACAAGCATACAATAATACACCTACAGGCACTTCCATCCAACTAACATCCCCAAATAAGCTTTTAAAACACAAACTCCACCTCATTACATTTAAACTTATCGCCATTCAAACACTTTGTATAGACCCAAAACTAAATACGCAAGGGTCTTTTAATAGAATACACTTCAACCCTTACCAGTCAGTCTACAAAATGGGCCCCAAATGAGAGAGCTATTCGGC
This sequence comes from Clepsis dumicolana, assembly GCA_963691665.1. NCBI lineage: Eukaryota > Metazoa > Arthropoda > Insecta > Lepidoptera > Tortricidae > Clepsis > Clepsis dumicolana. Next base: position 2,646,427 of record OY829516.1, on the reverse strand, counting down.
GAGAATTACAGTTTCATTACCGTGAGAGAGGGATAGTGAATGGCCACTGAGGGTCAATTTGTATGAGGGCCAGGGGATTGGAGGAGACGCACTGTTGTTAACGGAATTCGGACCTGTAATAAGCTAACCAACTTAGGAAACGTCGTCGTCGTTTACGTCTCGCCACCGATGTAGCGTGTGCTCCCAGAGGAAGGACTACGGATCAGTCCGTCAGTCCGAAACATGTTGGGCTAAACTCGATCTATGAATGGACTAAAGAATAAACTTAACACAAATATACAATCTCAATATTGCATTGTATTGCAACAATAACAAATTTATATTACATGCAACATCGAATTTAGATTTTTTTTTATATATATATGTATGTACATCGATTACTCCGTCAATTGTAGACCGATTTTCAAAATTCTTATTTTATTCGAAAGGGTATACTCCTGAAGTGGTCCCATTGTCACCAAGTCATGATCTTATGATGGGATCAAGGGCAACCCTCAAATTTTATAGGCACGTATTATGTGTTTCACATATTTTCTAAAGCTATTCAAGTATTTGCGTCTGGTAGTCATCATCTCATGTTGATGAGCTGATGATGGAAGGTACAACTCCTTAACGGTTAGGAGTTGGAGGATAATTCTGGAAATGTTAAATAATTATTCGAAAGGGTATACTTCTGAGGTGGTCCCATTGTCACCAAGTCATGATTTGATGATGGGATCTCAGGGAAATCGAGGGCAATCCTAAAAATTTATAGGCACTTATTATGTGTTTCATATATTTTCTAAGGCTATTCAAGTATTTGAGTCTGGTAGTCATCACCTCATGTTGATGAGCTGATGACAGAAGGTACAACTCCTTAATAACGGTTAGGAGTTGGAGGATAATCCTGAAAATGTTAAATCTACGTAAAATTGTGAAATAAAATCTTTTAACAAAAAAGTAAAACCGCCTTCAAAAAAATCCCTTCGAAATTTTATTTTATTTATTTATCATTATTTTAGAGGATTATTTTACGTTTTTTTTCTAAGGTTTTTTTTTAATGTGTACAAACAACAACAATGGTACGAGGGCTGTTTGATAAGTACCCGTTTATGGAAAAAAAATTTTTTTTTTTGTATATATGCATTTATTTTTCTACGTAGTCACCTTTTAACTCTATACATTTGTTCCACCTATACTCAAGCTTCAATAAACCATCCAAAAAGTATGATTTTGGAAAGTCATTAAAATAGGCCTCTGTGGCGGCAATGACTTCGTCATTTGATCCAAATCGCTTGCCACCGAGCCATTTTTTAGGTTGGGAAACAAAAATAAATCGCATGGGGCCAAATCTGGAGAATACGGGGGGTGAGACAATAGTTCGTAGCGTAACTGTGCTAATTTAGCCGTCACAACTCTGGACGAATGAGCCGGGGCGTTGTCGTGATGAAACAGAACTTTTTTCTTTTTTAAATGGGGTCGTTTGTCCTTCAACACGGCGTCAAATTCATCCAACAAATTGGCATAGTACTGCCCTGTTATTGTTTTTCCCTTTTCTAAATAGTCAATATGTATAATACCCTGCGAATCCCAAAAAACGGTCGCCATGGCTATCATCATCACCTTCATCATGACCTTCATGTCATGACCTTTTTAGCCGATAGGACTGTTTTTGCTTTCTTTGGAGCAGGTTCACCCGGTAAAATCCACTGCTTCGACTGCTCTTTCATTTCCGGGGTGTAGTGGTGGACCCACGTTTCGTCTACGGTCACGAAACGACGCAGAAACTCCTTCGGGTTACGTTTGAACACGGCCAAACACTGCTCCGAAGTAGTCAGTCGGTTCCGTTTTTGCTCGTCCGTGAGTAAACGCGGCACCCACCTTGCCGATACTTTCTTCATAACCAATTTTTCTTCTAATATGTGTCGTACCCTCTCGATTGAAACGTTTACAGCATCAACGATTTCGCGAAGTTTAATTCGGCGGTCGGCTAAAACGATATTTTCAATTTTCTTAACCATATCGTCTGTAGTCACCTCAACTGGCCGGCCTGGGCGATCCTCATCAAAGACGGTTGTTCTCCCCCGCTTAAACTCGTTATACCAATATCTGACGGTTGTCATAGAAGGAGCACATTCATGGTAAACCGCTTGCATTCTTACTTTTATTTCATCACATGTTTTTCCATCCAAAAATAAGAATCTAATTACAGACCGATACTGTTCTTTCTCCATTTTAACAATTTTAAGTTCACGCCTTCACTGAATCGTTGTCAAATGAGAAAAAAAACAAAAGAATGCCATTTTTTTTTTAATTTTCGCGCCTCTGAAAAATGGCTTAAAAAGGTGGTATACTTATTTGCGGCCAGTGATATTAATATATTTAGAAAACGGGTACTTATCAAACAGCCCTCGTATTTCAATTAACACGTTTTATGATTATTTATGATTTTGCTATAATTATGTCTCTTAAATATTCTTGTATGGAATAATACGCTTTTTGAACCAGAAAGTCATGTAAGCCTCTTTTAAAATGCGATACTTATGCGATAAGAATATCTAAGACGGATTTCGGTAACTTATTGAAAAATTTAGATGCCATTCCAAAAATACTTTTTGATAGTTTGTTTGTTTTTCAAAGTTCTTTATTAAATTTTAAACATTTGGAACAAACGTAATTGCTAATTACAACTACATTTATTAACTAATAATAGAATACTTACAGGCTATTAACGCCTCTTAAAGTTGATTGCAGAACATTTACACATACTTGGACCGCATGAATAGTTACAAGAAACACTACTTTACACAATTAGGTACATACTGTTAATTAAGGCGCATAACTTTGTCTCAGTTATTGCTTTCAACATTAAACATTTTGATAGTATTAAGGCAGTTTTAAATGGTTTTGTATTTATCTTTCCTCGCTGACGAACGCTATTAAAACTAGGGGATTGACTTCTATTTATTTTTACATACACAGCAACTTCATAAATATATATAGGCACGGCAATGTCAATATTTTATATTTGATATAAAGAGGCCTATACGAGTCTGGAGGTTGAACACCACATATTGCTCTTACACTTTTTCTGTCCTCTAAATGCAAACTCTCTGAATGAGAGACCAGCTAGTGGCCTATGAAGGAATTGAAAGGTAAGATTCCACTTTTAGTTCCAAATACGATCACGGGCGGGCACTGCTCCAAACATATACAAATTTCTCGATAACGTTACGTAGGATTCGAATATTCGTACTCGGGCCTCTAAGCTACAAGTGTTCAGTCGAGCGAGACTCGCCATGTAACAATACTACACGAATGTGCGTTTTTAAAAAATGTTTTTTTATCTTCAAAAGATTCGCGGCTTCGTATCGTAACAGCCTCAGATAAACGCAGATGATCAGAATTTCGTCGCTGCTGAGCGAAAATCGCAAGGATCCAGTAATTAAATATTCATAAGGTTGCGCATGTACTGCCTCAGTGGGTATGTGTGTGGTGCAAGATAAAAGTGAAACGATGCGCGGCGTAGCTCGCGTTAAGTATAACAATTTGGGTGCCTTTCCACGAGAGATGTGCTATGCTACGTTGCTATGGAGGCTTTTGATATCCACCAATCGTATTCATTCGACCTGTTTCTACCACTGCTATATTATGCTGTGTGGAGCAATGAATATGATTGGTGGATATCAGCGCTTCCATAGCAACGTAGCATAGCACATCTCTGGTGGAAAGGCACCCTACGGAGGCAAGCAAACAACCAAACTTACAAAAACGATGTGTCGTCGGTACTCTGACTCAATCTCGTATATAAACTTTAACGTAATTGAAATAACTACCTACCCTGAATCGCGCACATAAAGCAGTTATTTAAATTTCGTCAAAGTACGACGAGTATACGAAGTTGAGTCAGATCGGTACTTTCAAAATTTGCACAACATTTGAGCTGAAATTTGACAAACCTACTTCTTAATGTGTAAATCAGGTGACAATACAATAATAATTAGGTTAATTATGGTTTTCTTATTGATTAGGTTTTTAGTTTTTTTTAACACAATGGCAACGTTTGTCAATAATTAACGACATCTAGTCTCTGGCTGCAGAGCGACAAAGTGCAAAAATGTCAGGCTACATTTGACTCTGATCGTATTTACCCATATCAAAAGTATTACAGGATTAATAATAGCGTTACGAAATTGTACAAACGGCTTTGATTTCAAACTGAGTAGTGTAAACTTTATATAAAACAACGCCATCTGTATTTCGGAGGCGCAGTTCAAATTTTACCCGCTCCCGCTTGTACCTTGACCCCTTGAACGAACCTTGTGCCCTTGGCCCATTTTCCAGGTGTTTACCTGCCGATCCTGGGCCCAGAGCCTCTGATTAAGGACTTAACCCACGTGTAGAGGCGGGATAACACTACACGAGACTGGAGCGCTTGGCGAAAAGATTCGTATTGGAACTGATTTTCCTTGTAATGTTATGTTCTGATGGGATTTTTTGCTAACGAGTATGATGACCGGGATAGCCTAGTGGTTGGATCTATGGCCTCTGAAGCAGAGAGTCGTGGGTTCAAACCCCGGCTCGCACCTCTGAGTTTTTCGTAATTTATGTGCGGAATTACATTTGTAATTTATCATGAGCTTTTCGGTGAAGGAAACCTGCACACTCCTGCGAAGCAATTCAATGGTGTGTGTGAAGATCCCAATCAGCACTGGGCCCGCGTGGGAGCTATAGCCCAAGCCCTCTCATTCTGACAGGAGGCCTGTGCCCAGCAGTGGGACGTAAAAAAAAGGCTGGCGATGAATTATTGTTCGCCTAATGACAGACCAAAAAGTACCTTCCGACTTGTAAATACGAAATGAGTATGAGAATACAAGTGTTATATGTGGGAACTCCACGCCATTTTTTAACCCCCGACAAAAAAGATGGGTGTTACAAGTTTGACATTGTGTATCTGTGTATCTGTCTGTGGCATCATAGCTCCCAAACGGGTGGACCGATTTCGATGTGGTTTTTTTCAATCAAAAGCTAGTTTAATCGAGATGGTTCTTAGCTAAGTTTCATTAAAATCGGTTCACCCGTTTTTGAAATATTAAACTTTGAAATGGCAATGTCGGGGGTTTTCCAACTTTTCTAATATTTTGGGGTCCTTATAAATTCTATTCAAAGGGAACCGAAAAAGCTATAACAACAGAAACCACATCAAATAGGCAGCCATCTAAATAATTGCTCAGTTAACTTGGTAAGATTTCTTTTACCTTTCAAGAGGGAGAGAACGAGTGTGTGGAGAGACTTGGTCCCTTTTTAATGAACCCTAGGAATCAAACGCTTTTAGGATTACGCCTTTCCTGAAAGGGAACCGATTTTAATGAACAGAACGTTAAATATTGAACATGGCGTACGATAATGACGGCTTTGGGGGAATTCTGTTCGCTTTTTATTAACTCCCGACGAAAAAGAGGGGTGTTATAAGTTTGACCTGTGTATCTGTTTATCTGTCTGTGGCATCATAGCTCCTAAACAGATGGACCGATTTCGATGCGATTTTTTTAATCGAAAGCTATTTTAATCGGAATAGTTAGCTAAATTTCATTAAAGTCGGGTCACCCGTTTTTGAAATATTGAACTTTGAAATGACAATGTCGCAGGTTTGTTAACTTTTCTAAACTAAAAAACAATTACTTTGCTCACCCGCGACCACTAATGACAAATAGTTATATCTGTGCGGCAAATGTATGTTTCCATGCAACACCTCCGCCTCCACTGCTACACGAATCAACACATGCCACACAGACCCAACTATCACTACCACCACTATACTAAACGCTGACGCGTTTCGGCACTCTCCACGAGGCCATTTACGAAGCACAACAACAACCGCTCAACATGCCACCACTTCCACTACTGACATATGTAAACCATGTACTCAACTTAGTTAATGACAAAACCAACGTACCCACTAATAACTTTTCTAAGTTCGTTAGGTTATTATTGCAGTTTATTTTGCGTGTGGGTGCTTTTGTAATGCTTTTTTAACGTTTTTGATAATATATTCCAGGCACGAGTTTTCACCAGAATCGAGTAGTAACGTTACCGTATCGCCATCGAGAAAATTAAAATATAACATTTTAGTACGTCATACAAAATTTCTCCATGACGATAATGACGTTACTAGGTACTCGATTCTAGTGAAATCTCGTGAGTCTTTTTTCGCAAGTATTCAAGTATAATTTCACGTACGTGCAATCTATTGTTCCATCTGTTTCACGCCCGCTAAGACGAAAATGAGCTGTCGAGATGACATTAACAATAAAATTCAACTCTTACCCATAGTCATTCATTTAATTAATCCCAAAATGCTCAATCACCCTGAGCGAAGCTCCTAAGCAAAGAAAGATTAAAATTATAATTAAAACTGAAGTGATGGCATAAGAGGTATCTAATTAGGTATTTTAATATACATTGTTATTCATTTTGAATCCCATTGTTCAGAGCGTTGCGTTGGTGGCACTACGCAAAATATATTACGTTTTATGATCGCTAGATGTCCCTCTCAAATTGTCTGGTCTCAGCCAACAGTTGTTTAGTTTACATCAGCTGTTAGCAGAGGGCGCCACGGTGAGAACATAAGCGAACTCCTTGACCTCCTGATACGACACGACACCACAGATTTACTTAATACTTACTAACACTGGCTTTTTCCTTAATCTGGTCCATGTAGCTGCATCCAGGGGGGCTAGCACGGGCGCCATTTTGTCGCTTGTCGCTCAGCGCGTCCTTCACTGATTCCATCACTATGAAAGGCAGGCACTGCGCGACAAGCGACAAAATGGCGCGCCTTGCTACATGTGCAGATCGATCTCTTCTTCTCTTTCCTACGATTTTTCCTCTTATGGTCTTAACGAAATCATTTTCCTGCGTCTGTACTCTACAGTATTCAGGATCATTATTTTCTTGTTAACAATTGTACTACCTAATTGGTTTTCCGTTCCACCCAACTTATGCCTTTCATTCTCTTTTTACACCACATCCCAGAAGCACAAATAAATAGACAAATAAGTCGGGTTAAGCTCCACTTAATTATAATGCATAATCGACCAAGGAAGTAGAAGCTTTACCACTTTTCGTCTCTATTTGTATGGTATTAAGGTTGAAAAGCGGTAAAGGACTTTCTTGGTCGACTAGACATATGTATACGCGAGTCATCCGTCTAAGTCACTATGATTGAGTCTCAGTTTTATACTAAAACAATGAGCACTTATTTACTTTCCCCCATTATTAAAGTCCCTCATCGAAAATTACACATTCACCAACCAATAAACCGTTCTTTTGCCGATTTTATTTACCCACAGGCGTCATTAGGGAGTTTTAATTCGCCAACACAGTAAACAAACAACAAATTGTTCCATACATAAAATAAGTTTAATGATGGCATAAAATGCCGGCTCAAGTCGAGCGTGGAGGCCGTTAATATCCGGACGCTGACAATTAAACCGGGAAAAATCGGGAAAACCGGGCCAAAGGTAAGGTTCTGCAAACAAGTTTTCCGTTTTAGTATTTTTTTTTATAAAGCCTTCACTGCCTACTGTACTTTTTGTTGTCTGTACTTGTATTGTCATCCAACTTACACATCCGTACCAAATTTCAAGCCGATGCCATTAACCGTTTAAGAGTTCCCTCCACTGTGGAGACAAACCTGGCCGAACCACCAGAATTTCCATAGCGGATTATTATTGTATGGTTACCGAACTTACATCACCATGTATGCAAAACTTCAGCTAAATCGAGCATCGGGAAGTGGGTCAAATTTAACTTGCAAAATTTCATCCGAACAAACAGTTACTTGGTACAATACATACATATTAATATATTACAAGTTAAATAAAAGCTTGTCTTCATAATAAAAAAGCTGTAAGTTCTTGTTGTTATTATAAAATTCTATGTTACTGCTTGTTAAAATATTGTTTTTAAAATGCCGGTGCAAGTCGGGCGTGAAAGCTGTTAATATCCGGACGCTGACAGCCAAACCGGGAAAACCTGATAAAATGTGGAAGGGTTCTGCAGGTGACAACTGGGTTCGTTAGTGATTGGGTTAAGAGCCTATGCAGGTTCAAAGGCGAGAGTGACATTTGTCTCATTGTAGTTGTCGTAGGTAGGTATGCATCCCTTAGCAATTGTAATATTCACAGATATTTGACCTGGAGATCCTACACATCTCCTGCTCAATTAAAACGTGCCAGTAAAGTGTTCTGGTTTTGCTGTTCTAATAATTAGGTATTTTGTACACTTGTTTCTAAAATACGGTATTTTTTTTCTCTTTATTTTCGAATGATAATGATAGAGTGAGATTTCTTTGTGTAATTTATCTGTGGTACTTATTGTAAGAGCTAATGTAACTTGTCTTTAGAAAAAATGACTTTGTGCCAAGTTTCTTGCGGCGCATTCTTCTTGGCAATCATGGTCTTTCCGAAAGCGCTGGTAGACTAAAAAAAATAACCTGTTAAAGAGCATTCAGCTGCCTATTTGCTGAATAACATTTTGATTTATGTTTCATCAAGCAATAAAAAGACGTTTTAATTTTCTTCATCACGCCCACTGATACAATAAGTACGTAAAATAAGAATCTGCCGGATATCCGATCATCCGGCCGTGAGTCGACGGGTATCCATCCGGTAAGTATCCGTTCATTTCGTATACGTTTCAGCGAGATATTTAAAGCAATGTACGGCCACGTTTTGACTGTTAAATTTTAACGTGTATTTTTTAAATTGCGTAAAAAAACCATGCTGATTTCGTACGCCAACCGCGGTTAATCAGGGTGTCAGTTTATTAACATCTTACTTTATGACAAAATTAAATAAATAAATATCATGGGACAAATTGACACCAATTGACCTAGTCCCAAACTAGGCAAAGCCTGTACTATGGGTACTAGACAACGGATAAACATACTTATATAGATAAATACATACTTGATGGGGCTGCCTCGCTTCTGTAGCGCGTCAGGGATGTTCGCAGAGGCGCGCGTCGATTGTTTCTACGCGGCCTTGCGCAAGCGCACTGCATCCCTGGTGTGCCGGGTGCGCGCAAGCCCAAAGTCATCCTGTCAATGATCGCGGGCAGACTGGACTGTGCCTATATGACACATTGTGGACAACTGCATGCTCCCACGAGTGTGATAATGTGGTGAAGTCCCTATTTATTTTAATTTAACATACATGTATATTTAACCCTTACTTTAAGTCTAACAACATTAGTGTCAAAGGAACATGAAATAAATGAATTTTAATTTGAGATCCATGACATATTAAACATCCAAGACCCGAGAACAAACATTCATATTCATCATACAAACATCTGCCCCGACCGGGATTCGAACCCGGGACCTCAAGCTTAGTCAGGGTCGCTAACCACTAGGCCATCCGGTCGTCAAATTACTTTTTTTTGTATATTTATTTTTATCTTAGGTCAGGTTAAGTTTTTACAATATTCATATAAAAAGTAATAAAACAATATTAATACAAAATATAAAAACATTATAAAAACCAAACCTAGGGTGCCGCCGGCAGCGAGGCGGGGCCTAACCTACCGGCGGTCAGGGCGGCAGAGAGGAACCTCCTGACTATCCGAGCCGTGTGTAGACTACTTTATTTTATTATTGTGTTTTCTTTAATTGAGGCCTATTTTTTTAAACAGTATTGGTTTTTGAAAGACGAACATTTACTGTCCTAATGATTTTCATTACCTTCAGTTTCAGAACGCATAATAGAGGACTTATGATATGTGTAGATAAAACCGCATACTTACTTGTTGCATTACATTACTCGCTCGCTTCGCTTACGACTTCGTAATGTTACTGTACGAAAATTACACAATTTTTATTACGAGTGTAAATTCGGAATAAGTGGGAGCACTTCACTCGAAAACATTCGAAGTAAATATAAGTATATTTAATAAGAATAAGGAAAATAATCGTTTATTTAGCTAACAAACACAGACATTGTACACATGCACATTACATATAGACTTAAGGAAGCTAAAATGGCCGCAACTCAGCTGTGTGCCACGAAGGGATCTGGGAATCATTTCGTGACGCTGGTTTTCAGTGATGCCAATTACAGAGGTGGTTGTCACCAAGCACACATCCCTGCAGTTACCAGTTTTATGTATTAACAATCGATTGACTGTAAGTGCTTGTATTACGCTTGCTAAATCTACACCTATAAAACAGTACCGCACAGCCTAAACCACTGGACCTAGAGACCTGAAATTTGGCAAACATATACCTCGAGTATCCTAGAGGTGCACTAAGAAGGGATTTTTCGAAATCCCCACGGGATAGGGAACTAGCCCGTTTTGAAATATTTCACGGAGGCAAGGCCGCGGTGTAGAAGCTAGTTACCTTACAACCTTGTAGATATTGGAAACGTGAGTACATAGGTACAGGGGACCTACAAGTGTACCTTTCGGCTTTCAGTATGTGCTGAGCAAACGAGGGCGTAATAAGCTGATAAATCGACATCATTAATTGCTTGACGGTGAAATTTAACATCGTTATGGAGGCTTTGGAGACGATCACGTCGGCGTCAAAGATTAAGTCGAGATGTTTTATTTATTTATTGACAAGCTAAATTGAAGTCTCGCTCTCAACGTCTTTGATGTGTTCCCTGTCGATTAAGCAGTTTAGTTAAAATGTCTCTGTGTAAGCAGAACGCTTAGTGGACTATTTAATCAGCTCCCACAGCAAGGGAAGTTCGTATCGAGCAACCATCGAGAAAATGCATGTGTATGTTTGTACGTATATCTCTTTATTGCACATAAAACATGTAAGTATGTTAGCTGTTCAGAATTACCACGGTACCTATTTATACTTCTTTTTTTTGCAGTAGAAAGAAGGTTAGAAAGAATCTTAACATATCTTTTTATTGAAAAATGCTTAAAAATAAGTAAGGAAGTAGCAATGAAATAACAATGAGATTCAGTTATGGTTCTATACGTAATAGTTACTAATTTTTAAAAAGACATGCCAAGATTGTTTAGCTTCTTTCTAATTCTAAATAAAACGAAGCATAAGTAGAGTAGTTATTTAAACTGCTTCACATAAAACACCAGTGTTATAAAGCTATAAACAAAAGAAAAATAAAAACTAAACAACAAACAAACCCCCATCAAAACACCAATAAAAGACGGAAATCGAATCCCGTTCGCGTTCCTTTTTCAAAGCACGTCAACCCTTCACGTGATTAACGCCCTACAATCATTCACTGTCATTCGACATTAACCGTTCGTTTGCGGCCTATTTGTTCATTCGCTCATTCACTCACTCATTCATTCATTTGTTCATTTAGTTACGTCGTTAGTACACGTCACCGTACATTTTTCCCGGGGCGCAGCGTGATTTTTTCTCCCGAGTTAATTTGTTTAAGAGAAATGTGTTTAGATAAATGCTGCCCAGTTAAAACGAGTGTTTCACTTTGTTAACACATAGAGCTGGTTATTATACCTTTTTTTAATATTTTTCACCCGGATTTTGACGGTGTAATTTAGCACGCGTTTTACGACGATTACGCGAGCAGCATTATTACTTAGGAATTTTCTGGTAACACGTTTTCCTCGCAAGCTTGGCTTACGTAACGTTTTATCTGCGTCGATGAGTAAATAAAGTAATGGCTGCTTTCATAGCCTGCCAGTTCTCGGTATCTCGAAGATAATTTTGAATTAAGAACACATTTTGCGCAAAATCTAATTAAATACCTAAAAGACGGCTGTATTTTACGTGAAGTATTAAAACGAAAGACAGCGGGTACATCGTGCAAGACTAATTTTCAAATGTGAGTCTAACATATTATTTTATTTTTCCACAGGTAAGTCAACAAAGAAAATTGGCGTCGTCGATCCGAAATTAGGCTATGCTTTATTTGAAAATATTCGAAAACTTTTCAATGAAATCGGATAATCTGCAAGCCAGGTATGTGCGGAATGGCCGAAGTTTTCTTCCTAGTTGAAATGCGACTATCAGTGCTCTTACCCCGTGGGATTAAAGTCAAATTTCGAAACGTGCTTTTCGAGATGAAAGAACTGTACCTAACACTACTCTAGTTCTTGGATTGGACTTGCAACTTCGCCCAGACTTAGTTCAAGGGGCGTTGGAGCAGCTAACTTTTTTAAAATATGCGGCTGAGTTTGAAATTTGAAAACTCTGCGGTTTAAAATGAATGCTCCTTTTTGCTTTTAAAGTTTTTATTGCAGTTACCGCCAGTACGTTTTTTATGTGGATTGTTTCGGCAACCCTAGAGCTTCAATTTGTGAAATGGATCTTAAGAAATAATTTCTTGTTATTGGGGTGTAATTATAAGTCACAATAAAGAATAAATCTACCACCTGTTGGCTATCGTTATCCCTTAAAGGTAGTCTATGTGTTAATTTAGGGAATAAGCTATCTGGGCTCCAAATTTGACGCAAGTTCGTCCAGCCATTTTTGCGAGATTGAGTAACAAACGTCCAAACTTTCCCATTTATAATATTCATATTAAGATGAAATGGTAGGATTGCATCACTACAATGTCTTATTCCAGTGCACATTGTAGCGCAAGTTTCGTATCTAAGACAACGTTTTCCCGGGGAAAACAATGATTTTTGCAAAAACAGCGAATTTTAACAGGAAGCACCTTTTAGTAACCGTTATACCATTATTGACTCCCAATTCTTGCTTTGGCAGACTGTAATCTGAGATTAAATAGAGTCAATGAACTTTGCTGCATAGTCTCTCATGATATTTTTAACCGATTTAAAAAAACGAGGAGGTTCCCAGTTTGCCGGAATATTTTTTTATAAAATGTAGTAACGCATTCGCCAGTCAGTTTCACGAGTTTTATTATAATATCATTTCGAGACTATGTAGCTCGTACAATTAAAATGGAGCTTCACTTGGCTAAGTTCATTTCATTTCTAATTATATCCTAACATTTGTTAGTAAATATCAACGTGCATCCAACGTTCCCCATTGTTCCGAATACAATGATTCATCTTTATGTTGTTTGTTGGCCATTTCGCCTGTACCGTTCACTATAGGCAACATTAAAGTTTTACAAGACGTCATTCTGCCCTGAAGTGCAAGTTTCTTGAATTGTAAATTAGGTAAGAAGCCTGAATGCGAAGCACTCTGCATTTTGGGTCACGGCTCCCAAAGTTATGCTTTACACTCATAATACAGACCAGAAGCTGCGTTCAATCATATCCGTACGCCGCGCACTGTATCCGAATACAATATACCTAGTACTTACTTAATACTTGCAATTTTAATCCTGTATTTTTTTTAATGACGTTGGTGAGAATTTTGAAATGATGATAATCCGCAGTAGAACTAAGGTTACCGACATAGCCCGAAGAATTGCGAAACTTAGTGGCAGCGGGCGGGGCACATTGCACGCAGGACTGATGACCGAGGCCAGAAGGTTCTCGAATGGCGTCCGCGGACCTCCAGAGGTCTCCAACAAATTGGAACGATGACCTGGTGAGGATCGTGGGATTGCGGTGGATGCGGAAAGCACAAGACAAGTCGAAAGCCTTGGGTGAGGCCTATGTCCAGCAGTGGACGTCTTTCGAAACGCACCCCTAATAATAGCAAATTTTGAACATGTGTCTGATACTATTGCTGTCATCATCATTCATCACCAACGTATTTACGTCCCACTACTGGGCACGGGCCTCCTCTCAGATTGAGAGTGCTTGGGCTATAGTTCTACCTACATTTCGACAGAGAAGTTTTTTTTTCGGAACCCTCGTTGCGCGAGTCCGCAGTCAAAACTACCCAATTCTATTGCTGAAGGTGTTTGTGCGTGTTTACACACATTTTGAACACAGGCCATTTCAATCAGTCTACGACAACTGTTTCGATAAAGATTATACTGAACCATTTTAACTCTAAAAATAAATCATCATCATCATCAATAGCCTATTTTTTACGTCCCACTGCTGGGCACAGGCCTCCTCTCAGAATGAGAGGGCTTGGGCTAGAGCTCCCACGCGGGCCCAGTGCGGATTGGGAACTTAACACACATCATTGAATTGCTTCGCAGGAGTGTGCAGGTTTCCTTACAATGTTTTCCTTCACCGAAAAGCTCATGATAAATTACAAATGTAATTCCGCACATGAATTCCGAAAAACTCAGAGGAGCGAGCCGAGGTTTGAAACCACGACCCACTGCTTCAGAGGCCATAGGTCAAACCACTAGGCTATCACGGCTTAGCTAAAGGTAAATAAAAGAACCGAAAAGATTAAAAGTCACGCGACAGGCATTCAAGATTAAGTGTTACTTCAAGAGTATTAAGCCGAACCCAAGTTAAGTTATTCTTAAAAGTTAAGCTACTTAAGGCGCCGTGATAAAATCTTAACTCGAGTCTTAGTTGACTTTGCTCATTTAAAGTGTCACTTATGCAACCTTTAGTTGCTAAGTTAAATTAAGAAGTTCAGGAGATTGTATAGAGTATTTTAATGGTTGATTAAGTTGCTCCGGTCTTGACTGTAAGGAGTGGCGTTTTTTGCAAAGAAGAGAAGTCGTGTGAGAAAAAAGCTCCGGAATCTAATTTTTTTAATCTTCAATGACTCTTTGCTGAACTTCACATTATAAACATAACTAAACTGCATAGAAACAATGACAACGGTAACCAACAGGCAGCCTTTTCTTTTCGCTTCAAAGCAATCAGTGTTTTTTTACAAAAAAACTAACCAGCGATTGTCCCCTATCTAGGGTTATCATATCTCAGGATTTGTCCTGATACCTCAGGATTTTTAGGCGCTTCTCAGGATTTTTAGAATTTTCAGTTATATAAAGCAAATTTTTTAGACCTTTTTTTTATTAAAAGTTTATAAAATCAGAAAGTAATCTTCTTAAAGGCCCGGCGGGTGGATGGTATCCAGTGCTCTATGATGCAGTAAGCGGCTTTTTTTTTCTTTTTTACAAGACGAGGAAGGCAAACGAGCAGTGGGTCACCTGATGGTAAGTGATCACCACTGCCCATAGACACCCGCAACCCCGGGCGGTTTGCAGGTGCGTTGCCAACCTAGAGAGCTAAGATGAAATGCCTCTTGTGCCCGTAATTACACCGGCTGTCTTACTCTCCACACCGGAACACAACAGCGCAAGCACTGCTGCTTAGCGGCAGGATTAGGGAGTAAGATGATGGTAGCATTCCGGACGAACCTCGCACAGGGTCCTACCACCCGCTTTTTCTCCGGACTTTTAATTTTTCCATCTGGTAACCCCACCCCTGTCCTATTTGCTATTATTATACTTATTGTTAGCACCTATCTACTTGTGTCTAAATTTTTCATAAATTATTCTTTGTTCTTCACAAAAGCCTAAAATCTAGGTCATCAGGTAAGCTAATGTCCTGTGAAATTCTATTTTGGTACAAGCCACCATATTGCTCGTTCACCTGGATTGAGCTGGGTTTTTAGGGTTCCATACTGAGCCCTATATTAAGACTGAGAGTAAATCCAAAACAATCATCCTGTTCCCGCGGACCTAGAATCATGAAATTTGACATGAAGCAAGATCTTAAAACACAAAATTTAAAAAAAAAATCGATCGAAATCGAGAATCTACGATGCCACAAGCGGAGACACCTACTGTTTTTTGTAGATAGTTAATAGTAGTTTATGCAACTGTTAAAACACGAGTGTGTTTTTAAGAAATGAGGCAAAGCCGAGTTTCACAATAGGATCACACGAGTCTTTTAAGGTCTAATTAAGTAATTTATTGAATCAGGCGTTACTTTGCGGAGGTCCATATTTATGAACTAAAAAACAATTACTTTGCTCACCCGCGACCACTAATGACAAATAGTTATATCTGTGCGGCGAATGTCTGTTTCCATGCAACACCTCCACCTCCACTGCTACACGAATCAACACATGCCACACAGACCCAACTATCACCACCACCACTATACTAAACGCTGACGCGTTTCGGCACTCTCCACGAGGCCATTTACGAAGCACAACAACAACCGCTCAACATGCCACCACTTCCACTACTCACTACTACTTGGGTACTTGGGTAGTGGAAGTGGTGGCATGTTGAGCGGTTGTTGTTGTGCTTCGTAAATGGCCTCGTGGAGAGTGCCGAAACGCGTCAGCGTTTAGTATAGTGGTGGTGGTGATAGTTGGGTCTGTGTGGCATGTGTTGATTCGTGTAACAGTGGAGGTGGAGGTGTTGCATGGAAACATACATTTGCCGCACAGATATAACTATTTGTCATTAGCGGTCGCGGGTGAGCAAAGTAATTGTTTTTTAGTGTCTAATTAAGTAGAGTTGCACACTCTAACATGGGTTCAGAAGCCGAAGACATAATAAACCTGTCACGAAAATGGCTGGTTAAAAAAAAAAAACATAGACAAACATATCGAGCTGATGTTTCGTATCGACGATTCTTTTAGATCGAGGCCTATTTTTTTTAAATTGTATTGGTTTTTGAAGAAAAAAATTGACTGTCATAATGATGGTCATTACCTAAGGTTTCTGAACGCATAATAGATGACTTAAGATATGTGTGTAGATAAAAATATTTTCAAGGCCCCTATACTTCCTTATATGACTAACTATATACTATGTCAAACCAGACGGATACGAGTTCGACTTGCAGTGATTATCTATCGGATAGCGCTATCAGCCAATACTCGCAATCTCAGCGGGTTGACACATGTGAGGGCCAACAATAGACGTATCGACGTTACGGCTTGGTGCAAGTCAAAAGACAGAGAAGCAGTAAAACACTTATTTCATTTTATCGTGCCTCCAGCACTCTCACTGACCGAACGAAACGCAACAAGGTTGCTTCACGCCGACTTAATGATACAATAAGAGATATGATTGGTGAGTTCCATTCGTATGCTCAAAAAGTCTGACGCGGAGAGAGCCACGAAGACCGCGGGAATTTTATGTATAAGCTCACATTTAGCGGAAAGTCTGCAGACCTTCCAGAAATCCGGTTTAACTCCGAATACCGCACTACCAAATTGTGTAGGTACATACCTTTATTTGTTTCATCATCATCATGTCAGCCGAAAGACGTTCACTGCTGGACATAGGCCCCCCCAAGGCTCTCCACTCAGACGTGCTTTCCGCATCCACCGCGGTCCTGCAATCTTTACTAGGTCGTCGCTCCATCTTGTTGGAGGCCTACCGACAGCTCGTCTCCCGGTCCGTGGACGCCATTCGAAAACCTTCTGACCCCATCGGCCGTCAGTTCTGCGACTGCTTTATTTGTTAACTTTCACTGATTGTTACGTATTTTAAGTCCAGTTCATACTCTCAACTAGTCCATTCTTTGTTTGTGGCTTATTCCCTGTTGCTATTTCACGCGCAAATTCGTTTTGTTCACGTTTAGCTGAAAAAATCTACACAAGACCTTTTAGGCATCCTCTTGAACTCCCTGCGACTTCTGCTTCACTAACAACATAAGATTCGTAATTTCATGGTTCCGTTTATACGCTCACTCAATCCATTCTCTCATGGCTTGTACACCGTTCCTAGTCCGCAATTTGGTGCAAGCGCTCACGTTCAGCATTGTTTGCTGACAGCCCGAGCCGAGGCACATTAAAAACGGGTATTACCTACGCTACGAACTATAATGGCGGATATTTCATACCAAACTAGACTGTTTGTTACAAATGTTGCAGGGTTTCTTGCGAAAGGAGCTTTTAGTACTTAGGCAATAATGAGGACTTTGGGCGATAGGAATGTTTAATGTCGAAGTCATTGTGTAAAAGTTTTCAATGAATCGTGGTGGGGTCTTATATTAAAGTTGTTTGGGATCTTTTGATGTGTATGTGAGGGCTGTGATTCTGTACTTAATTCAAACTTAGTGAGCTTCTCTGGCAGGTTATTGTGGAAAATAAGCTGCAGTTTTCAGTTTTGGCCAGAAATGTTAAGTGATGCTGCCTTATCAACGTAGATAAATGCAACATATAAAATGGTCAATTCAATAATGAATACTTACACTATTCCCCCTTTTTTTTTACTTTTTCGATATTTTATTAAACTACCAGTCTTTTGCCGCCCAAAACATGCTGTAGTGTTATACATTCTTCTAGAAACCCGACATGTATTCCGATTACCAAGAAACCACATGCCCTCGAAAGCTAAGCCGCTCGAATAGTTCCAGAAAGCGTGCAATCAAACGATAGCAAAGCTATGAAACGCAATCGGTTAGGAGAATCGGGCCGACGATCGAATTCACAAACCACTTATGGTAGGAGTGGTCTTTTTATCCGAGCATAACATTTATCTGGTAAAGATCGCGGTAGCACAAAACTGATCGTTGTGGAGATCCCTGGGGAGGCTGCTAATATGAAGATTAAGATGAACATTTAATCTGCCACTTCTTATGAGGATCGAGATATATAGACGTAGTTACTCATTTAAATAAGCAGTTTTGACAAAAGGAAATATCCTTCAGACTCTAACCCTACCTAGTTACCTTCCTAGCTACACATACCTAGTCACATACTCATACCAAAAGAAAAAGTCACACAAATGTGAAACTCGCTCACATCTAAATATTTCTCCAATGACTGTGGTCGGTGCCGACCTTTTTGGCTAAAGACAAAGCGCGTGCTGCTATCTCCTGGCTTAGGTGCTTAGTGGCCGAATCGTTCGGGCTCTGTCGGCGGTTCTCGGATGAATTCGGCTGATTGGAGCTGCGAATCGGTGTTATTTGTTGCTGTTATAGCGCTCTCAGGCTCCTATTTCACCAAATTTACAATTGTCAGATTTCAATGACAATTCGGTGTCAACTGCTGACTTGAAGAGCTTTTATTTTAGCGCGCTTCATATTTTTAAAGAAATATACTCGTAGTTCGAATCGTCATTTAAAACTGACAATTGTAACGATGGTGACATAGGGGCTAGATGGGTAGCTGGGTAGTGTTGAACAACTTTAGACTTTTGTACATTATTAATTGTTAAGGCTGCTTTAAATTTTCTTGCATTCCAATAAAAAGAGATTCAGAAGACCAATAAGGTAGAATAGAAGTCACAGCTCCTTTATCATCACCAGCCTTTTTTTTACGTCCCACTGCGGAGCACAAGCCTCCTCTCAGAATGAGAGGACTTGGTCTGTAGTTCCCACGCGGGCCCAGTGCGGATTGGCAACTTCACACACACCTTCGCATGAGTGTGCAGGTACCCTCACGATGTTTTACTTCACCGAAAAGCTCGTGACAAATTACGAATGCAATTTTGCACATACTTTCCGAAAAACATAAGAGGTGCGAGCGGGGCTCGAACCTACGACCCTCAGCTTGGGAGGCCATAGTCCAAACCACAATCACTAGGCTACTGCGACTTTTTAATAAACAAGTAAGTGATAAAGTATGATTACTTAACGGAATTTAAAATCAAATTAGCGAGACTAATACACAATACCTAATAGATGACAAAGTATTGCATTTGTTTTAGGTACGAAAACTTAGCTAACACCAGATATAGCATTTCTTATAGATAACGTATTTTGCTGTACTAAAATTTGTTCCTTCCTTCCTTGTACCTACTACCTATCCATCGAAAATTTGTCCCTGTCCTTTGAAACTTGGTGATACCTTTTCTTAGTAAACGTCAAAGTGACATCGCATTGCTTATTAAAAAGGAAAACTGTTTTGGCGTTTACTGTGACAACGTTATATTTATTGCGGATCAGAAATATTTTTTCTCTTATCATGTCCTCATGTAGTTTGAATAGGTGAGCAACTCGGACATTGCAAATAAATATTATGTATAAATAATAAATGTAACAAGTTAATAATATTTCTGAATAAATAATTTTAAAGTTCGTTTCACGAAAGCCATTTCATTATTCCAGAACCGGGCCTCATTAGTTTTATTCAATATTTTATTCGTTCATATTTCCGTAATCAAACCCATATTTCGTTTAAAACATCCATTAAAATATGACATTAAGCTTGTTTAAATGTTCATTAATGGTGCAGTTATTGTTCAGTTAATTTGTCATTTATGAAAATATTTACCTAAATACCGCGGAAAGATGATTACTTTATTATAATTATGATGGTATTTGACTTTTTATAACTACCTACTTAGATATATCAAGGACGATAAAACCAAGAGGACTGCCAATGGCTATACAATGTCGCGTTCTTGTAAAATAATGAGCCTGCCGTAGCTAGTCTCACTATAGAGAGGTGCCTGTACCATTAATCTTATATGACACTTAGACCTCTGGCTAACACAATAGCGCCATCTATGAACTGAAAGAAAAAACGAATTTAGATGGCGCTATTGTGTTAACCAGAGGTCTAAATGTCATACCAAATGAATGTTCAGAGAACCCTCCGTAGTAAAACTAGCTACAGCAGGCTTATCATTTCAAAGGAACGCGACATCGTATAGACACTGGCAGTCCTCTTGGTTTTATGGTCCTTGGATATATTTAAGCGATAAGTTCGCCTTTGTACTTATATTTATAATCATATTTTAAATAATCTATTGAATCAGGCGTTACTTTGCGGAGTTCCATAGTTATGAACTAAAAACAATTAGCTCACTCGCGACCACAAGTGAAAAATAGTTATATCTGATGTATCTGGCAAATGTATGTTTCCATGCAACACCTCAGCCTCCACTGCTACACGAATCAACACATGCCACAGAGACCCAACTATCACCACCACCACTAAACTAAACGCTGACGCGTTTCGGCACTCTCCACGAGGCCATTGACGAAGCCCAACAACAGGCAAACCGGCAAGCGGGTCAAGTGATGGTCAGCGATCAGCGCCACCCATGAGAACCAGTAACCCCAAGAGTCACTAGTCCGTTGCCGGCTTTTAAGGTGGAAAAGGGATAGAGGAAAAGGGGGGAGGAGAATCAGGCCTCCGGCATTCTCACTTTCCGAATGAAACGCAACAGGGGTATTGTTGCTTCACGCCGATTTTGTACGAGATAGTGGTAATTCCCCGGACGAGCCGGCCCATTCGTACGACAGCAAATAGCTACAGATACTCGAGCACGACTTTTCGAAACCTGCGTCACGTAAAATCGAATAGTAAACGTTGTCGAGTTTGTATGACGTTTGGAACAGCGCCCGCCCGTGAGCATATTTGGAGCTAAAATTTAGTATAAGGTTTCCCGATCTCGATAGGATAGCCGTAACGTTACGCAGCATTCGTAAAGTCGTCCTCGACCCTCAGTATGGCTCTCCCACTACCTACCAACTTCAAATAAAACGCGTAAGCGTTTTGCAAGCGCTCGAGCTCATCCGTTTTTAAAACATTCATCACATCCAATCGGGCCCCTCGGTTCGTTACCATTCGTTCATTCGTTCATCGAATAAGCGGCTTATGTCCTCTGGGAACGCATTTGGTCACACACATAGCGTAGGGTAATAAAGAGTATTCAGAAGAGTTTGTGCAGATAGGCTTATTTTTGATAGAAATTTAAAAATTAGGTTAAGTAAGTTGTGGGTGTCTATGGGCAGTGGTGATCCCATCAGGTGACTCACTTGCTCGTTTGCCTTCCTCGTCGTATAAAAAAAAAGCAAAATAACAAATCATTTTAAAGAAAAAAACCGGCCAGGTGCGAGTCGGACTCGCGCACGAGGGTTCCGTAGAGAGATTTTAAAGCTTTTCCCCAGTGTTTTAAGAAGTCCAGTGTTAGCAGAGCCCTGCTCTTAAGCAAAATGTACGCAGTGTGGGGTCAACTTATGTTCGTCTGCGAAATCTACAGACAGACATAAACATTTGTATTTTGAGACTTTTCGAAGTGGTTGTGCTATAAGAGCTACCTTCATACCAAATTTCAAGTTTCTAGGACATCTGGAAGTACCCTTTAGGTTTTTGGAAATCGGCAATTTAGAAGGTTGACTTTTTCAAAGCTTCAAGGGACCGCAGGCTTGAGTATTTGATATTAATTTCAGCATGCTACGTCCACGCGTTCCAGAGAAAAAGGGTCTTGACAGACAGACAGATGGACAACAAAGTGATCCTATAAGGGTTCCGTTTTTTCCTTTTGAGGTACGGAACCCTAAAATAGTAAATAAGAGCGAGTCGGACTAGCGCACCGAAGGTTCTGCACAAAATAAAATTTTAGGTATCATACCAGAGTTTCTCGAAGTTGTAATCACACGTACCCCTCTTAAGTTTCGCAGACCACTGTAAACCTCTTTAAAAAAATTACAAATAAAGCAAGATTTATGTATTTAAGTAAAAATTTATACAATCGCAAAAACTTAATACTCTTAATAGCTAATGTGATAGGTAGGCTTGTTTCTTATCAGTCTTATAACACAATTGAGTCAATTTCTGGAGCCATTTTGGTCAATCTCAATCTAATTCTGATTCAGCATTAAGCAGCATCAGGTGCGCATTTAAGTTTGATGCGTATTATCATCATATTTTCTTTTTATCATGACCAGGTGTATCTTTATCGCGAACCCTCTACGACCACTGGTGAACCCCTGGATGTTCATAAACCCCACTTTGAGACACCCTGTCTTGGACAAAACTACGTAGGTAATTCATTCTTTTCTACAAGCACATTATTAAAAATTTATCAACGTTCATACTAAAATGCGAAACTACAGCAGCCAATAAAAACCAAAAAGAAAATGGCGGCCGACCACCGCGGAGCCCTGCGAATTTAAAAGAGTATGTATCCTTAAGAAACTCAAGTCACTTACGTCTGTCTGGTAACTGGGCACTGCGGAGTGAGCCCGCAGCGAACCAATAACCTTCTTACAGTTCAATTTTCTTAAGTGCATTACTGGAATTATTATATTCCGAAATGGGATCATAATTCTGCGCCCGGGACCGCATATGTATCCCGGGGGGTAGTTTATGAGGCCAGATTTATTAGGTCGGGGATTTTTCTGCGAAATGTGGGTATGAGTGTAAATTAATACGGGAAGTTTTCGATATTTATGCAGGTTTGAAAATGATAGATATACAGGCTGTTTGGTTAATCCATACCTATAAAACAGTACCGTGACTCACTGACTGACTGACAAACAACGCACAGCCTGAACCACGGGACCTAGAGACTTGAAATTTGGCGAACATGTACCTTGAGTATCCCACAGGTGAACTAAGAAGGGATTTTTCGAAATTCCCATGGGATAGGGAGCTAGCTTAATATTTCACGGGAGCAAAGCCGCGGGGCTTAAGCTAGTAGTGGATAAAACATGAACTGGTGATAGGATTAGGACGGGTTCTAAAAAAGCAAACATAGGTTTAGTAAAAAGAAGGTTTGAAGGTTTGAAGGGACATTTACCAAAAATTAGAAAAATTGAAATTTCTCAAATGGAGCACCATTTGAGCAGCATTTGGTAAATGTCCCTTCAATCCTTAATACGTAGCAATGAAAGTGACAAGCAGTGTGTCAATTATTGGAATTAACGTGTCAATAATTGGGACGTTTACCTTAGAATGTAGAAAAGCTTATTTTTTGACGGTGCGTTATTATTGAATTGTCATTGAATCTTAATTCGTATACAAATTTTCAACTTAATCCAAACTGGAATCGGAAATACAAGGGAAAGATAAATACGAGGTTTTAAAGATACCTGTTAATGTACCTGCGACGACGCCAAGTCGAGCACAGCCGTATAATTCTTTTCCCGAAGCGACTCACGGCACTTTTGAACACCCTGTAACTTCGTTGTGAGTAAAACTAGAAGTTTGAATTTTTAGGCACCGAGATGACGTGCTGTTCTTAAAGATCCCATACTGAGAGTGAAGAATGATTAGGTACTTTCCTTATTATACTTGCTGGCTGCTGTACATGAAACATTGAACCCGTAACAAAAATCTCAAACGTCCGAGCACAGAACATATTTCATTTCTGTCTGCGTCCGCCAGAGCGTAACCGTTTGAGCTCTGCCAAAACAAAATAACTTACAAAAAAATCTTTGCTCATGACATATTTCCACATAAATTAAGCCAAAGTATACTTATTCCGACCAAGAATCGTCTGGCTCATTGCCTTACGATGAAAACTTGCCACAGTAAAATATAGCTAAATCCTTAGGAAAGAAACGTTCTTTTCGGTCTGTCTGCGGCATCCCGGTAATCCCAAATGAGTAATCTCGGAGTTCTGGATTCGCTTCTCGCTGGTGTCGATCGATTTATCTTCCTTCGAATTATGTGGTTGTTGACCGGCTGCCATGGTTACTGGTGATTGAACGGTTCGGGCTTTCCAACTGAGTTTACTCGTACATCCGAATTCAGTGAAATTTGCGGAAACAAAGATTCACATCAGTATTAAATGACCTTTTTGGAGTTAAAAACCGGCCAAGTGCGAGTCGGACTCGCGCACGAGGGTTCCGTAGAAAGATTCTAACGGTTTTCCCCGGTGTTTTAAGAAGTCCAGTGTTAGCAGAGCCCTGCTCTTAAGCAAAATGTACGCAGTGTGAGGTCAACTTATATTGGTCTGCGAAATCTACAGATAGACATAAAATATTTAGATTTTGAGACTTCAGAGTGGTTGTGTTATAAGAGCTACCTACGTGCCAACTTTCAAGTTTCTAGGACAACTGGAAGTACCCTTTAGGTTTTTGAATTTCGGCAATTTGTATGGAAATAGCTTTTGTAATGACTGTATCTTTCGATTGCGTTGACTTAGAAGGTTGATTTTTTCACAGCTTAAAGGGACCGCAGGCTTGAGTATTTGATATTAATTTCAGCATGCTATCTCCACGCGTTCCAGAGAAAAAGGGTCTTGACAGACAGACAGATAGACAGACGGACAACAAAGTGATCCTATAAGGGTTCCGTTTTTTCCTTTTGAGGTACGGAACCCTAAAAACAGTAAATGCTTTTTTACACGTCTCGGAATGGGCTTGGGCTATAGTTCCCACGCGGGCCCAGTGCGGGTAGGGAACTTCACAGGCCTTTTTCTTGAAAAGTAATAAGAGGCATATTGATGGAATTTGGAGTGTACGTGTCTCGTAGATGCCACTACTTAGTTTAATAGATAAGTAACAAAAATAAATCTCTAGGGGGGGATCTAAATCTAGGGGGGCACTCCATACAATGTAAACAGATGTTGAAAAAAAAAATTTTTTTTTTGCAAACGTCGTCGTGGGGCACAATACTTCGACAGCTCTTTTAAAAACACGTTGAGGTTTCTAAGCAATTTTTTTGGTTAAGCGAGTATTTTTAGAGTTAATCGCTCTGAAACTTGTATAAATTGTGTCCCCCCTTATCTTCTAAACTGCAGGTCTAAAAACTATGAAAAAAATTACAAAGTTAACGCCAAATAAATACTTTATACTAGAATTATTTTCAACATGATCAGATTGAAGCGCAGTTTTTCGGCAATAACTGAATAGTTATTGCCGAAAAACTGCGCTTCTCAACAAAAGGACGTAAGTGTCATGAAGATACGCCCTTTTCATCGGTACTGCATTTCTTTGTAGTAACAGTTACGGAACCCTACACTAGGCATGGCCCGATATCTTGCCCGGTTTTTTTAGGGTTCCGTACCCAGACGGTAAAAGACGGGACCCTATTACTAAGACTCCGCTGTCCGTCCGTCCGTCTGTCACCAGACTGTATCTCATCAACCGTGATAGTTAGACTGTTGAAAATTTCACAGATGATGTATTTCTGTTGCCGCTGTAACAACAAAATACTAAAAACAGAATACAATAAATATTTAAGTGGGGCTCCCATACAACAGACATGATTTTTTGCCGTTTTTATAGACAATGGCACGGAAACCTTCGTACGCGAGTCCGACTCGCACTCGGCCGGTTTTTTATAAATCTTCTGTTAAAAATGTGTTATTTACTAAGACAAGTAATCCAATGATCAATTCGTTTCTTCACACTAATTGTCTTCCCAAATTTATTTACTTTTCCCTAGCTCGTTCCCATCCCAGAGGTATTATCGTGTTGTTGGTATCTCAAAGTAAACTAGATTAGAGCCGGATCAGGTTAACCGGGCCAGTTCGGAGCCGGACGGATCATTTGTAAACCGCCTCCTGTGTAATTGTTGCCGTTTTAGCCGTGACACGGTGTTCGGGAGTTTGGCGAGCAAGCGGTTAATGATTAGCGGGAGGCTGACGTAAAAATAATTAAGTTAAAACTAATTTACGTAAAAATAATGTCGAACGATTTGTAGACTAGTATGGATATGAGGTACAATTCATGCATATGTTTTGTATATAAAAATCGGGATATCGACCGCGATTACCTTATAGGTTTTATGAGATCCCTATATACCTTCCCTAACCTACCTTAACATACCTTAACCTATAAGACAATCGTGATCAATATCCCGTTTTCATTATGTCTAAGTAATGCAATTAACCAAAACTGTTACATAAAAATGACTCGGACTTTAATGAAAGTCTTATCCACCTTGTGCTTTCCTATTTTATTTACGTATCTAATATGTTGCTTTTTACCTGACTGCTCAAGTAAGGGTTATGTTTTACGAGCGTATGGTACGTCTAATTCTTTGGCACGCTCTAAAGCCTAAACCATTTGACCGATTTCAACGTATGAGGCGTCATTGGATTCGTCTCAGTTGTAGGAGTGACACTAGGATTGTTTCTCAGAATTGCTGTTGGGTATACTGTTTTTAATTTTAAGTTGGTTAGGTTATCCAGTCAGTTCTTCGGTCAGTCAATCCGTGTGACCCACCATCAGTAATAGTATGTATTTACCCTGATGGACTCTGGTAAAAGATTGGTCTAATTTGCCGAGGTCTCGCTTTTTGCATGCCAAGCGTTAATGGCTGAGTCTTGTTCCTTCCCCCTTTTTGTTCAGTGTTTTACTAAAAAGAGGGGGGAGGGGGATTGATCACCCTACAGTCGAGCCTGAATTGTGACCCTCTGTGGAACTTAAAAAAGGAAACAATAATGGCGTCGATTAAATAGACAGATTATGAAATTTATTGCGAGATTCTGGTATTTTTAACATGGCACTACTGTGAGATTCAAGCATCGTGAAATAACTAACTTTGACATAAAACAATATTATAACTAAGTGGCTCGTGGCTAAGACCTAGCGATCGCGACCTCATTTTTGAAAATTTTTAGTTATTTTTATTAAAAACAATGAATTGTCAATAAAAAAATCTGTATAATTATCGAACCTGATCTCTAAATTTCATGAAGATCGGCTAATTTATGAACTTTTTTTTTCTATAATAAAAAATCCGAATAACGAATCGACGAAAAAAAATCTGTAGGTATAATTTCAACTAGCAAACCTACTCACGATCACGAGAATTAGTTGTAGTAGATGAGAACAGACGGACAAGACCGGTCTGAGGGGAGAGCCTTGGGGGAGGCCTATGTCCAGCAGTGGACGTCTTTCGGCTGACATGATGATGATGATGTTATTTCTCTCCATTGAGGTATAGTATAGTGTTGTGTTAGGAAGATAAATTTTAAACAAGAAATCGATTTTTTGACCAAGCGAGCACAAAACGTTAGCGAAGCGGCTCCTTTTCAGCTAGAGCAAAAAATCTTTATGTATGAGTATGTGCGGACGTCCGGTTGTTCTCATCTACAGGTCGAATTTCTCCACCGATTCTCGTTAAGTTTTGTGAGCAGGTTCGATTATTACACAGATTTTTTGACTATCTCATTTTGGAAGATAAAAAAATGAGCTGGCGAGGTTTACAGCTTACAGAGTTACTAGTTTCGTTGTTGTTATTCGTGCAGTTAAAAGCTATCACGGAGTAGCAAAACAGTCACACAGTTCAAACCCAACGTCAAACGCCAATTACCATAACAAGCAAGTAATTACATTTCAAATCAAATCCACGGGCCGTTATACGGCGGTTGCTTCATAATAATAGCGCAGTATTTAGCTTTGATCATGGTAATTATTGATATTACGTTTAACCTATTAGCCTTATTAAAGAGAGTAGAAAGTAGTAAGTTTAGCTTACTAACTGTTGTCGAAAATTTGCCTTCTGAAAGCCTTAATTTGTTGAACACTAACGTAACCGACTTAGGTTGAAAAACCCCCGACATTGTCATTTTAAAGTTCTGTATTTCAAAAACGGGTGAACCGATTTTAAAGAAACTTAACATGTGTATTGTGTTGATTCGTGTAGCAGTGGAGGTTGAGGTATTCAGTCAGTCATGTCAGCCGAAAGACGTCCACCACGTTGGACATAGGCCTATCCCAAAGCTCTCCACTCAGACCAGTCTTGTGCTTTCTGCATCCACCGCGATCTCGCGATCTTTATATCAGGTCGTCGCTCCATCTTGTTGGAACTAAAATTTAGTGTGAGATTTCTCGACTTCGATACGATAACGTTACGCAGGATTCGAAAACTCATGCTCGGCCTACAGTTCCAAATACGCTCACAGGCGGGCGCTGTTCCAAACGTCAACAAATTTCTCGATAACGTTACTTCTCGATTACGTTACGCAGGATTCGAATATTCGTACTCGGGCCTAAGAACCTATGTTAAACACTAACAATGGACTTCAATCCAATTTACTACAGTTTCCAATCAACCTCGCCTTTGCCCTGGCTTTGTCTGCTTTCTTTTTTCTTTCCTTTGTTTATTTTCTCTACCGAAGGAAATTACAGCAGGTCTGCACCATTGTCGTTTGTCGTTAAGTCTGTCTCTTTTGTTCTCCGTTGGTGGGATGAAGACGGAGCGACAAAGTTAAACGCCTTATTGCTTGCGAGAATTCGTATTGCTACAGAGTTCTTTTATGACCATTGGCACAAAGAAACAAGTCCTTCGAAGCGTTTTTCTGTGAGGGTGGCTAGTGTTTTTTGCTATCTAGTTTCAAACCAACTTCCGCTACCACCATCTTACTCGCTAATCCCGCCGCTAAAGTGCTTGCACTGTTGTGTTCCCGTATGGAGAGTAAGACAGCCGAGGAAATCACAGGAACAGGAGGCATTTCATCTTAGCTCTCTAGGTTGGCAACGCATCTGCAAACCCCTCGGGTTGCGGGTGTCTATGGGCGGTGTAAACACTGATCAATCACTACCATCAGGTGGCTTGCTCGTTTGCCTTCCTTGTAGAAAAAAAGTGTACCTACTGTCTAAATTAGCCATTATTCTTCAGAATGAAAAGGTGTCCTTTAACAATACACAACCTTGAGTCCCAGTTTCAATCTACGAGTAATCCTGACTAATTTATGAAAATATTTTTCAGAACAATCCCAAATCCCACTGTGATTAGATCCTCTACGCTAATAAGTCTGCCTTATTGTTTATCAACGGCCCAATCACGACAACGCGTGCGATTTCCAATACATTGCTTGTGTTGTCAGTAAACCGTTGCGTGGTGAGCATTTAGAACGCGCAATGAACAGAGAAATAGTGGAAGTTGGGGCCGTAAGTCTCTTATTGAATCCTGGGCCCATTATGTGCTTTTGATTGAGGTCGAGGTTTTTTCCCCACTCCCGGGATTTTTCGCAACAAAAACTTGCCTCTAATCTTTATTCGGAGCACATTAATGTCAGATTACAGATTTTGTTGTTTCAGCTACAGTGGAGTTTAAACGGTATTTTCCTATCCTGTAAGGTCCGAAGTAGTTTTTTCTAACTTGCCTTTCTTTGCTGAAGTTTCGCTGGATTTTTAGGAAATTCGGCTTTTTGTTTCGTCGTGGAATAATTGTTGTAAAGTTCTTGGTAAAGTCGTGTCTTCGTAATTTTGAGGTTCGCAGAAAATTGATCTATTTCGAGTTTTGAAAATATGCTCTCAGAAGTTTTTTGTTCATTTGAAAAGCGCAAATGTATGCCCCTATAAGTACTTCAAGTGTTCCGTTTTTGGGTTTTAGGGCACCGATTTTGGTAGACAATGGGGTGGATTACACTACCAATATTATATTATGATACTGGTGTATCAATCCTAATCCTAACTAATAATATAAATGCGAAAGTAACTCTGTCTCTCTGTGTTTCTGTCCCTCTGTCTTTCGGTCTGTTTGTTTGTTACCTCTTCACGGGAAAACCGCTGCACCAATCTAGATAAAATTTGGTAAAAGATAATTTGAATATTGATAACATAGGCTACTTTTTATTCGGGAAAATTATATATTCTCGCGGGATAGCGATAACCGAAATCTAAATGGACGAAGTCGCGGGCAACAGCTAGAATTATCATATTTTATTGTATTGTATTTTACAGTCAGCAGCAGAAGTAGCTAAGCAACTGAAGCGGTCACAATGATCTGCACACGCTCTTATGTCTATAACAATAGAGCCGTGCTTAGATCATTGTGACCGCTTCGGTTGCTTAGCTACTTCTGCTGCTGACTGGACATTGTTTAAATTCAGACTCCTACCTATTTATCCAGCCTTATTGGCTAAGGCAACGAACTATTTAACAATTTAATGTGTAGCATGTGCAGTCGTAGTCGTAACTTGTACTAATGCGATCAGGCCCGTCTGCGCTCGATTCTTCAGCTACGAAAGAGCGATAAGTCGAAGTTAGTGGATCACGTCTTGTTAGCCTGCTATTACACTAGTTTAGGAATTTGTTTGTAAGTTGCATTACTTCGCAGCGCTCGTTCGACAATTTCCCACACGTTCACTTCACGTTTTTCTTACTACTGTAAATCCGGGATGACGTTAAGTTGAAAAACCTAACCGACTTGGAAAGATTGAAAACCCCCGACATTCTCATTTCGAAGTTCAATAACTCTAAAACGAGTTAACCAATTTTAATGAAACTTAGCTAAGTACCATTTAGATTAAACTACTAGAAAATTGAAATGGGTCCATCCGTTTGGGAGCCATGATGCCACAAACAGATATACAAGTCAAACTTATAACACCGTCGTGGGTTTAGTCTCGCGTGCCCCAAAAATAACAGAAATCTTGATTCGAAATTACGATGAAGTCCATGAAACAACAGAGCCTTCTCCAAACAAACGTAGTTGCGCCGACGACTGCGGCCGAACTGCAGAAATTGTGTACTTTACAACGGAATAAAAGTTGCTTTCGCAATCAGCTGATTAAACCGCCGTTACCAGATCAATCCCAACCTTATCCTCCGAACAATACGGGGTGTTTTCACTTGGAAGCTTAACAAGATAACGTATGTGAGGATAGCTTTAGAGCTCGAGGAAGAAAATTAGATCAACGATAGTAATTTCACTGAAATTAGAACGTAGCAAAATAAGTATTTCCGTTTAGAGTTCGAATGGGTTTTCGAAGTGGATTAACTGTCCTGTTAGACAAAGGATTACAACACGTTTTTACCAATTTACTACAAATGAAACAACGATTGTCTTTTGTCTAGATTAAAACATATTCGATACTAGATACTTAATGTCGCTGTTAGGATAATATTCTAGAACCGCGTATGAGTAAGGTATACGTTTTATAGACCGACAAAGAAGTGGAAAAAAGATGAACTAAAATTTGACATACAAATTTTGTTGTCATATTTAAGCAATTTACGTCAAAACTATGTCAGTCACGAAGAAAGTGGCGCCTCACTATTTTTTTTACGTTTCGGTCGGGCTGTAGGCTACCTATATACGTTTTGAGCCTAATAACAATGCTCACGAAAATTACTTCTATGTGTGTCTGTCTATGCATATAATGATTTATTATTTGACCTAACCAACAGAAAATACGTACTTAAACTAATTTTTTTTACATGAGAGTAGTAGACATGTGCTGTACACGTATGTACAGCACTCGTTGCCCTCGAAAAGTGGCAGAAAATTGTACCGCATAGATTTATTTATTATTTATTTAATTATTATCAAAACAATTTTACAGCCAATGCACTATAATTTTTTTTTTGTTAAATTTAGATAACCCAAAGGCGCATTCCGCCTGTCTGCTTTATGATTGAGGATTGAGATAGTATACTAATGAACAAACCCCGTTATCAGTGTTGCGAATTCATTAAAACTAAGTCATAGGGTTGTCGCACGATATTTAGTTTGTTGTCAATGTGACATATTGGTATATAAAACGTTTTTGTCACAAGAATATTTTTACAGGTAAAACAAGAGATTTGTATAATTTCATTAGTTTTCTGGATAAATTATTAAGAGTTTTCGAGTTTTCCAATTTCGCCATCAGCTTTGTTTTAAACTGGGGAAATTCAGCGAAATCACTCAGGAAATTTATGATTTTAACTGAATAAAAAGTAAACCAATTTAAAATGATATACGAAATTAATCATTATTGACAAATAAATGACACATCATCTATTATGGAGTTCTAAAACAGAATAAAACCTCTTTTAAGTCCGTATACTTACTTAAAACATTTAAATAAAAAAGTGAGTTGTGAAGTTCACATGAAATAGACCAGGTGACTTAAGGATTATAGGTTAATTTCGTATTGTATGATTTTGTTTCTTTATTCGAAATAAACTTTAATTTTTTTTAATCAAATTATAATAATATATGTACGTGTCAAGGAAATGTGCAGTGCCATCCCTAGCGATTTCAATGAATCTGCAACACTGATAACGGGGTATGCTAATGAAAAACGAATTCAACTGTAAACTATGCTGACTGCACTAAGAGCTCCTCATTTCGTTTAGTTCCGTCTCGATGGCGGCCTCTTTTCATATTCCCAATGAGGTCCATCGTAATTAGATAAGTCTCCAGGTCCGCATGGGCCAAGCGACAACCGATAGCGATTTTCTTTATCGTCAAATTGCCTACAAACAGTGATATTATAGGTAAAGATCCGTCATATACTAACAAAACAATCGAAAAACATGTTCAGAACATTTTGACATTTGTGCGCAAGTTTGAAGAACCTTATTTGAGAGCGACTGAGGCCAAAGAGGCCACAATTGTAGCCTTTTCTGCGCTTCAATTTCGGCATCCTGATGACACATGTCCTTCACTGCGATTACCTCTAAGCTTATTATCCGGGCGCAATATGTTAAGCTTAATATCGAAATTACAATTTGGACAATGTACTGTTGAAAACGGATCTTATGTTATAATGAATCATTTAAAACTGATTCCTTGTCGTAATAATATTGCTGTTGATTGTGTCTTCTGTTTGTCTGTAATTTTTTTAGTTGTATTTTGTAGATTGTAATGTATTTCTTATATTTTGCAATTAAAAACTGCAATTTCATTTTCAAAAATAATAAATACACTTACTTGTGATAGCACTTATTTATGATAGCACTGTTAGTCATTGTCGTCCCCTCAGAATGTAAAAGTTGGCTTCAGCAGATCTAGTTCGGATTGGTGACTTCACTCGCGCTATTTATTTCTTTACAGGCGAGTGTAAAAACACAAGGAAAAAAAAACATGTTTTGATTTTCGCCCAACCTACCTTAACGAAGCATGAACGCAAGTAGCTTAGTTATAGAACTGAGAAAGTATAATAAAAAATAAAATCGCGAATATTCTATAGCTTAGACCTTCCATTCAGGGTGTTCTCAAAATGAATTCAATTTGTCCAGGTTTCGTTAGCAAGCCGCAATGCAGCTATTTGAAGAAACCATCGGCTCTCTTCAGACTCGCTAACTGCCTATTTTTTTATTCTTTCTTGGCTAGCAAAGATTACATTTTTATTTATTTGTTTGTGCGGGTGTTGGTAGGAGGCCATCTCTTGGAACCAATTATTTATATTATTTTATCGGCCAAGTTGATACTTTGTGGATTTAACGACAGCTTTCCATAGTCCACCAAAATGTGGCGCATGTAGAGGAATTGATTTTTTAATCAGTATCAATATCGAGTACTTGATTATTGTTATTAGCAATTCACGAATTATCCAGTTAGTTACGAACGATAATAATAATGACTAAGATCGGTATACGTAACTTGGTCTTTAAGATAGATGAAAAAGGTCTAGATTCATAAAACTACAAGTGAGCATCCAAAACACATTTATTCACACGATTGATAATGCTTCTTTCGAACGGTAACATTTCTTTAAAACTCCTAGTGACCGAAATAAACTTTCCTCACCTTATAAAATGCTAAGGATTGGCCACCGCAAACTCGGGCGTTACTCAGCAACTTTGTCAATCGACTATCGATTGGGCAAGTTAGCGCCGAGTTGGGGACTAGAGCTTGCTTTACACGGGCGAGTTTGTGAACGAGTTGGCTAGGCGAGAATACTATTTGGTGAAGAATTGACAAAGTTATGCAAGGTCTGTCCTTGCCAACACTGTCTTACTTGCCGTGCCAACACTGTTGCATTCCAATGTATGTTTCTAGCACTGGAAGATTGCGACAGTGTTATGTTTTGTTGTGAGAATTCCGATTTCTGATTATTATTATGAAAATCGCGTAGGACTAGCTTATTTCTTGATACAAGGAATTTGCTCACAGGTCACAGCGGATAGTGTTTATGCTTTTATGCGTCGTTATGTAGACCTTTGTTAAAGTTATTCACGCACGTATTCTATATCCGTACAACTTTTGTTTCCTGTCGCAGCAACTCATTTTGTTAAAAGCGTATGACGTTTTGCATCTTACTGTGGAGCCGACGATACGTTTAACTCAAAGTAAGTAGCATGGGAAAGTTGCAAAACGGCAGTGTTAGTCTTACTGGCGGTTTCGTCGCTCGCATGGTGTAAATGTGCCCTTAACCCCGTGGTAGCGCTGATGAACAGAGCATTGTGCCTGACAGGCCATTAATGTTAGTTTGCTGGCATTGTTAATAGTAGTTGTAATAGCTTTGTAATATAAATGTGTATTTTCTCCACTTACTAACTATAGGCGAACAAATTAATCGAGCGCCGGGGTAAAGTGGGTAGGTCATATTAATGTTGCTCTATCTCTGCGCGCGCGCGTGATTGTGTGTGTGTGTGTGTGTATGTTTAACTAAAAAGCGGACTTCAAATTACATAATCCGATATTCACGAAGAAATTGTCTTTATGTATGTCACGTCTCATGTATCTTTAAAATTTGTAAATAATTTATCGGCCGCTCTTGTTGGTATCCAGTTGTGCTGATATTTCACATACTCATGTAAGTCCGCAATGACAATACAATAATCTGGTAGTGAAATTTCGAGGGTCTGGCCAAGATCATCTCCGCAAGAGGGAACTCTTCCACGGAATGGCAATGGCTCGAAATTTGGTATGGATCACAATTAAAGTACAGTTGACAAGTAGTAAAGTTGGCAAAAAACCCTGTATGAGGGCTGAACAGAACACGACTGCCACTTGCATCTCTATAAGTAGTTATACAACACATTTTATAGACCGTCTGGTCTGGCGACTTAACCATACCAATGTTCGAAAAACAGCTGTTGACGCAGGCATTTCTTTGAGCAATAAGTGCCAGTCAATAGTAGTGGATCAATCTGAAGAAATTACTGGACGAATCACTGCTTTTTATTATTATTCTATTAATCGTTCTTAGTATCCGTGTCCCTCAATACGATACTCGTATGATCTTAGTTATATGGATTAACTTAGGTATATAACATTAAATTGATTGTTGTGGTCGTGACGTCATAATTAATAAATATTGCCTGGATTCGAGCAATTCTAATTACCCGTGTAAGCGCACCTCTAGCATTTCATCGAAAATTCTACTACTCCTATTTCGCTACGACACCGAAGTTGCTAACGCGAAAAACCTGACGGTTACTTGCAGCAAACTTTGAAGAAATATATGGTGTGCTTGCGGCTTTCTTTATAGTTTTATTGGTGCCAGGGGAGGTGGATAAGAACTACCTCAGTTTCTTATTGCGAAACTTGAGGCAATGTTTACGTGTTGGCGAGTTTCGTTTGTTTTTTGCGTAGTTTGTCGCGGACTAGGTGGCATTTGTTTACTTGTATTGTACTTGTCAGTAAGTCCTGCTGACAGGTGTAATCATCAATGTATAACTTTATACA
This sequence comes from Clepsis dumicolana, assembly GCA_963691665.1. Classification (NCBI taxonomy): domain Eukaryota; kingdom Metazoa; phylum Arthropoda; class Insecta; order Lepidoptera; family Tortricidae; genus Clepsis; species Clepsis dumicolana. The sequence continues at coordinate 2,610,654 of OY829516.1, read as the reverse complement.
ACCTTTTTTTTATTTCATCCCATAAGGGATAGGCAAAGGAAACTGGGTCCATACAGCCACGTCTGATGTATTTTATGATTTTCTGTATATTAAAGTCGTGTCATCGTCAGAGTCGTCAGTCTGTCCTAGTCACGTCCTGTCAGCTGCTCATGCCTTCCGTAAAGCGCTAGTGTACTTTACGGCGAGCTACGGCGAGCAGCAGCCGGTGAGTACTTGGGGGTACAAACAGAGGGAATACGCGTTTTCACTTGAATTCTTCATTTGCTGCGCACTATCATGTTAATGTGTTGCATAATACACTATCTTTATTATCTACCAAACAACATTTAGCACAGAAACCAAAATTCAATTAACTCCACTCCCATCGGTATCCCGCCAAATTCCTAAATAAAATACCTGTTTAAAACTCTTCCGTTACTGAGTGACTGACAGGTAACGCACAGCCGAAACCTTGGCAAGAAGGCAAAAAATTTGCATACAGGTTGCCTTTAGGATGTAGACATGCACTGATGACGGATTTGTTGAAATTCCAAGGGATAGAGAATAAATGAGATTTTTTTAAGACAGACGGTAATGCTTACGCACATACGAAGTCACGGGGAAAAGCTAGTTTCGTGTAGTATAATATGAGGCTTGGCCGTTTCGTTACCGTCACAAGAGCGTAAGGAAAAAATGTATTCATTGTTCATTGCTTTTCTGTGCCCTTAGTGTAATCAAAAAGCACAAAATACGTCTCGATCGCGTTTGCGTTAAAGTGTGAAATAGTATGAGAATTGTTAAACGCGAACGCGATCGAGACGTGTTTCTTGGCCTGGTCGGCGATTACACTAGGCGCTCTGTTATTTAATAGTTCTTTGTAGTAACGAAACGGCCAGGTTATTTTGACTAAGACGTAGGTAGAGTTTGTGAACTTAGGGGCTTGTAGAGTTAGAGAGTGTAGAGTTAGAAGCTTGGCTCTACATGAGATTTGATAACTATTTAACAGTGCGAGCCATTGGTGGTCTCGTCTTGCCAACATTTTACATGAAAATGTTTTTGGTGGGATCTACTTTTCACATAGTATTGGACGTTATCGCTAACGCGATTGAGGCGTATTTTGTTAGTAGTCGATGATACTAGGTACTCTTATTACCTATTAGATGTAACTAGACTGAACCCCCGCAGTTAGGCGATATTAATTTTAGTTGTTTGTAGACTGTGGTTTTTGTCATTGTACGAGAAGGCACGTATTGTAATGTATCTAATTAACCGTGTTGTCACGTAACGCTAGCTAACATGCAAATGCTTAACCACCTTGTAATAAGACTACAGTACAGTAAAATTTCAAATATGGACCAATGTTGACACCGTTTCATGAATAATGTGACACTTCCATACTTTCTTGGCAAGCAGTGGCATCATTACGACATTGATTGTGAAAATTAGTGGCTCGTTATTCAAAAATAATGTGGCAGTATAACGGTCTATAAACTGCTGAGGGTAGTGGTCTATTCTAAGGGTCTATGTTGTCTCGCATACATATCAATTGTCCTAATAATGCATGTAACGTTTGGTCAAATGAACGTTTTTCATAATTAAATTCTGCATGTAGGAAACACACGAGAATCGATTACTTAACTTGCGCGCTCGCGGGTTCTGGTCAGTTCTGTATTATACGGGTTTCAAAGAAATCGAATAACACAATACTTTGAAAATATGTACAGTTCATGAATAAATGAATCAGATAACTAATCATTCCATATTCAGTCAATGAATGCTAATAAATTTCAATCATCGCACCGAAAGTTTGGAAAAAATTAGATACTTAATTATAAACTGTCCCCGTAAGTTCTTATTTTTTTGGATGGCAAAGATAATGCCATACAGCCTAGTTAACATTTAAAAATAAGAAATAAGACATCAATTTAGTATTAACAATATATTTGTTTAGTTTTTCTATGTTTTTAAAATGTTGTTTTAATTTTTTATAGACGATTTTTGAAGTTATTTCTCTTAAAAAAAATTATCGATACAAAACCGGTTTTAGAAATCACTATACCTGAAACAAACCGTCACTTAGTTAGGTGACCCCTATTAAGGTGTTACCTAGGATGGTGAAAATGAATTAGGTTAGGGAGAGATATAAGGGGCCACTTAGGATAGGGGTCCCCTGACTAGGTGATGACTTTGGTGTCGTTGGTGAAAACGGGCATAAGTGCTGCAATTAGCATTTTCCTCAACTCCAAAAATTAGAACATTCCGTATACCGAAAATTACAGCGAAAAATACATCGTATGGCCATCATAATTTTCATGTAAAACATTGTTCAGGCGTAACTCCAAGCAGTATAAACCTCAGCAAGTTACGGAAACATTGTTACCTCCAGGATATAACATCTTTACGATTGTGCCCCGAGGTGAATTGTAAATTTATCCTTAACTGCGTACGATGTTTTACATTGTACTACCATTAAAAGCTGATATAATTTTTTTTGACAAGGAGCAAGGCGATGAAAGGTGTGTTTTGTGAGAACCGAAATGAGATTTACAATAATCGTGATAAATTTACGTTGCCACATATATAATTACTAGCTTACGCCCCGCGGCTTTGTACCCCCGTGAAATAACTTCAACAAAATGGGCTAGTTCCCTATCCCGTGGGAATTTCGAAAAATCCTTTCTTAATGCACTTCTAGGTTACTCAAGCACCAGTAGGTAGTTTAGGCTGTGCGTTGTCTGTCAGTCAGTCTATAGCACCTATAAAGCAGTAGCTTTATCAAAGACAGAATAATTATGGTAAGCGAAAACTTTTCATCCTTTTTCATGAATACGGTGTGTGAGATTTGGCATTGTTAATATTTATACGGAGAATAAGGTGCAATAAGCTAAAATGTATATTTAATTATGATCGAATTTCAACTTCTAGGTGACCACTAAAGCAAAGACTTGAAGTCGATTTCGAAGTCAAAGTCAATTTATGTCGACATAGGTGGATAAATTAATTAATTAAAAATATACAAGGTATTACACGTATCACTCAAATAAATATAATATGTGCATATTTATACTTTCTAGGTGTTATACGTAACAAAGGTGTATCACTATGTTTCGCCCACAGGCATTATAAATCAATTGCAAGTCAAATCAGTAATACAAAAAAAAAACTCAATAAATCGCCAAAAAACTAACACCTTAATTAATAAGATGAAATTCATTTAAAACTAAATTACATACGTCTAATTAAATAAAACATAAAGTCGTACAATAAAATTGTGTTGAAAATAAGTAAAGGATTGAATAATAACATACACCAGTACAAATAAGAGAAATGAATTTAACAGCCCACGACCACAGTCATATACCAGGTACACCCATTTATGTATAATGTATGCATGCGTAAGTCTTTTTCGCGTATAAAACACTTACAAAGCTGTAACCCATTTATTTCCACATTTCTACCTGGTTCAGTGCCAGACTTACGTTAAAGTTGAATGTTTACTAGTTGAATGCAACAAGAATTTGAACCACCCGTTATTCAAACAGAAATGTCACAAATGTGTAACATAAACAGATTCATGCAGTGTTTATTTTCAAGAACGGAATGTTTATGAATAGATTCCAAGCTTTATTATGTCTCGTGTTAGTTCAACGGAACTAACGTGAGTATTTTCTTTTCATTCAGTGCCCGGAAACGAGCTGGGAGATAAGTGAAAAACATATAAATACAAATATAATATATTATATTATATTATATTGAACCTCCTGGCTGAAACCCTGGAAACGAACTCCTAAATTCAAAAATTCTGTGATTGTGTTAATTTGATAAAACAGTGTCAGAATTGTAACTCACTTAAGCAACTTTTATAATGCATCACGAAGTATATACTTGAAGGAAACAGTTAGTGCGCAAATGTAAAAATACAATCGGTTTGAGAACCTCCCTTTTTAGGGTTCCGTACCTCATTTTGAAGAAAGCGGCTTCACATCGTACTGAAGAAAAAAATACATAGTGGACGTGAAACGTATGCACAAATCCTTTGGAAGAACTAAAAACAGTTGTGCTCTTCTGCGATCATCTGCACATTTGGACCTCCGCAAATAAACGTCTGATTCAATCAATCATCACTTGCAAGAAGAAATTCAAATTTAGGAATCGTTTATATTTCTGATTGTGCCTCAACGTGGACTATGGCAAGAACAATAATAATAATACTGTAAGTCGAATCTGATAATTTTTGATTGAAACTTTTACTTTGATTAAATAAATTAATCGTCATCCAGCGGGAGTCTTTTGTTTTTCTGGACTAAAAACTCATGTCCATTTTCAATATGCAAACTATCTTGGAACATTTCGTCAAAATCGATTGGGTACTTCGGCAATAAACAAACGGGCAGACAGAGAGAGAGAGAGAGAGAGAGAGTTGCTATCGTATTTGTATTATGAGTTGTTTTGCAAAATATTTACCAACACCTAGCTAACTTTTCATCTCTTTGTAAAGTACAGTCAGCAGCAAAAGTAGCTAAGCAACCAAAGCGGTCACAATGATCTGCACAAGCTCTTATGTCTATAATAATAGAGCCGTGCTTAGATCATTGTGACCGCTTCGGTTGCTTAGCTACTTCTGAAGCTGACTGTACCCACTTAAAATTTTCTCGCAATACCCATAAATAACATTGAAAAATAAATGAAAATAGCATTTTTTTCATAAATTTTTTTCATTGCATTTCTATTGCAGATGTGCCGTTACTTTATCTGAAGGCCTTAACGTCAAACCGATAAGAGGAAATCCAGGCCTGTTCTTCGATAAATTGCTAGACGTTAAGTTTACTAATGATAATTGGAATATAGTCACTTACATAGACATTAGCCATATTCAGCCTAATTTACACAAAGTAGAATCGTTATTTGGGGAAATAGGAAAGTTTTGCAGCGCGTCTGCCTCTAAAAAAGTGCACACAGACTGTGCAAACATACTTTCATCTCTAAAAAGTCAGCACGCGAATAATATCAAAAAATTCGCATCAATTTCTTACTTACTGCATGATGAACCTTCCGATCGTATCAAAAGGGGTCTGGTTGATGCAGGAGGGTCCTTACTTAAAACACTTTTCGGCACCCTAGACTCTGATGATGCTGTAAAAATTAACAAAGCCATACAACAAGTGCAATCAGGTGAAAAACAAATAACACACTTCATGAAAGACAACATCCATGTCGTCAAATCCACCGTAAATTCTATAAACAATACTATTATGAGAATAAAAGAAAACGAAAAGATGATTGACAATAATTTGTATCAAATACAAACGCAGATAGATCAAAACGATAAGTTGCATATAAAAAGCCAATTACATTCCCTTTTGACTTCACTAGAAGGTATCATCATGGCTCTATCTTTTGATATAGATGATGTCAATAACGGTATTCTATTCAGTAAAGTGAACATTTTACATCCAACTGTACTTAGTCCATTACAATTGTACAGTGAGCTAACACAACATCGAAATAGACTTCCAAAGGATTACGACATTCCGTTTCAACTGACTCTAGAGAATATCCATGAAGTTTTAGAAATTTACAATTTAATATGCTATTATAGTAACAACAAAGTAGTAGTTGTAATTCAAATCCCACTAGTCATCCCACACACGTTTGATTTGTATCATGTTTGGCCTTTGCCAGTTCCATACAGCATTGCCAAGCCGAATACATTTGCACTAATTGCACCAAGTCGCTCATATGTTGCGATAACAAAAGACAGCAAATCTTATTCATTGCTGCAAACAATTGACAATTGTAAAACTATTCCTAGTAAAAATTATATCTGCCCGTTAAGTAACATGTATTCAACTAAAGCTAACCCAACATGTGAAACCACTTTGCTTACCAATAAAGTAACAACAATTCCTAAGATGTGTAACATAAAAATCTTACATGGCATCATAAATGTATTTCAGAAGATAAACAACAACAGATGGTTGTTCGTTCAGTCGGAAAGAGGAAGAATTAAATTTAAATGTCTCATCAAGACTTATGATGAAGCCGTCTTTGGCACCGGAATCATGACCTTACCAAAATTTTGCAAAGCGTATTTCAAAAAGTTACAATTTATTCCTAGTAACTCTTATGATATCAATACTATCACTAAAGACAATACTATCATTTCAAATTTCAGTATCATTAATGACGATTGTTGTAAATTTTCGGTTTTAAATAAAACGTTGCATCTAATTCCTTTGAAACGAGTACATCATGTTAATAATTTTAACAATCTCGTCGAAGCTAGCAATCATTTGACGGAACTGTCAAGGAAATTAGACGAAATGGAAAATGTAAACCATACTTACTTAGATCAATTTGGAGTACATCATTTGTCTATGATTTATACTTTAACTGTAATTATATTACTATATGCATTGTTTAAGATAAGGACATGTCTAATGAAGGTTTGTAGATGTAAGAAGAATGCAGTATCACAAAACGCAACAAAGACTGTAAAAAGTCATGGAATTAGTACACGAAATTTTACGATTTGAAATAATGTATGAAATATGAAAGTTCGGTCTGTGTGTCTGTCTGCGGCATCGTAGCTCCTAAACGGTTAAGGTTTTTTTAAATCGAAAGCTAGTTTAATCGAGATGGTGCTTAGGTAAGTTTCATGATAAAACTAACTTTGAAATTAACATGTTGGTCGTTTATCTACTTTTCTATGCAGTAGTTATTGATTGAAAATATGCAACGTAAATGTTATCAGGAAGTGTAGCGGAAAAACTGTTACTTACCACACGAGAAGACAAAATTTTTGTTGAAATACATTTTCGAAGTACAAAATACCTGTTTCCTTGTTATTTTTTTCATTGTAGGTATGCAATAAGATCTAAATTCATTCAACATTTCTTTACAATAAGTATGTCAGGCTGTTCAGATATTATATAATTGTCTAATTAGAAAGTGTATTTTGTTTGTCATGTACTTACAGTATAACCATTTGATTCATTATCCATCGTAGAACGTTCTCACAGTAAGCGTTGAATAAGGTCATAAGCATGTAAATGTATTTTACTATCAAATTCATCAATAAATGAACAATTAATGGTGTAATTTACAAAACTTTACTTGGGTACCTACTTGTTGTTACTTATTAAGGTTGCAAATAATGAAGCATCAATTCAACAGAGATTGAACAAATCCGGAAGAACACATCGGCGGAGTTTTTTTTTGTGTCAATCAGCAGAATCAATAAATGTATGGAAGATTTAAAAAAACGTGTCTGTTTTTTTCATAATCACATAACAGTTTACTATTATCACCTAGCTTACATTTACCTACTTATCGAAGATTCTAAAGTCTTCACAAAAGTATTTACCTAGACCGGCTCAATCATTTGTTGAAATATTGAAGCCTCATTATTTGCAACTGTGCAAAAAAAAAACAGAAAAGCAAGGCGGTCCGCTGAAAACGACGCCTGTCCCGTTAAACAATTTTTTTCATTACAATTTCATACGACCGTCGGTAAACACTTGAAGGCTTTGACAACTCTTTTGAAAAACGCTGTGTACATGCACTCAGTAATTTGGAGTGAGCTGCGGTCCGGTTGGCATACTGAGCTGAGGCCCAAGCACGAATATTGGAATCCTGCGTAACGTAACGATATCGTATCGAAATCGAGAAACTTCACTAATATTAATAATAAATATCATGGGACAAATTGACACCAATCGACCTAGTCCCAAACTAGGCAAAGCCTGTACTATGGGTACTAGACAACGGATAAACATACTTATATAGATAAATACATACTTATATACGTATTAAACATCCAAGACCCGATAACAAACATTCGTATTCATCATACAAACATCTGCCCCGACCTGGATTCGAACCCGGGACCTCAAGCTTCATAGTCAGGGTCGCTAACCACTAGGGCATCCGGTTGTCAAACACACTAAAGCCAATATTAAATTTTAATTCCAAATACGCTCCAAAAACTCGTGCTCGACCCTCTGAGTCCCAAGCACGAATATTCGAATCCTGCGTAACGTAATCGAGAAGTAACGTTAACGAGAAAATTTGTATGACGGTTGGAACAGCGCCCGCCCATGAGCGTATTTCGTAAGTACTAAAATTTTATGTAAACTTTCGAATGGCGATACGATACCATTACGTTACGCACGATTCGAATATTCGTACTCGGACCTCTGAAAAAGGGCCGTGAAACACTGGCTGAGGAGATAAGTTAAGTTTTCTGTTAAAAAATCCTTTTGTAATAAAACGTTTATTGCCAACTGTAACGTTTTTGTTGACTGCAATGTACCTACTTTATTATCATCCAACTAATATGTATGGTGCATCTACTTCAAATTTCAAGCCGATGCCATTAGGTAGGTAACTGTTAAATTAAAAACCACGGGTGCCGCCGGTGTAATAACGGGCACAAGAGGCATTTTATCTTAGCCCTCTATGTTGGCAACGCATCTGCAAACCCTTCGGAGTTGCGGGTGTCTATAGGCAGTGGTGATCACTTACCATCAGGTAACCCACTTGCTCGCTTGCCTTCCTCGTTGTATAAAAAAAAATGGGTGAATTACCGCCAATCCCAAAAGCCTTTTAATAAAGCCTTTACCTACACCATTTATAAGTCAAGAATGGCAGAACCGATTTTTACGATTATCGGTTCATTGGATTTGATTTGTCGAAGTTGATGAATATAAGAATAACGATCAAAAGAGGGGAAAATTCACAAACAAATATGGAGAAAATTAAATTTCACTTACATTTTCCGCCCATAACATAGTAAGTTTTATTAACAAACAGATCACAAAACTCCTCGAGCCCACAACGGCGTGTACCGCAAAAATAACCGTGAAAAGCAAGTTATTTGTTTGCGCGAGAGTAGTTCGCGCCCGTGGGACGGCAACTTTGCTCCTCCCAGCCCATACATCAGTGTCAAGCATTATTACTTTTGATTTAGCGTATTTGATGAGCTTCCGACGGAAATAAAAAGCCGGTTCTAACTCGTATGTATGAGGCAAGTCTCTAACATACACAGTCATGTTTATGTCCAGACATAGACATTGTTTAACATTGTTTAGCATAGATAGCATTTTCTTAAGGTAAGCGTCCGCATGTCGGTATCGTACGCAACGGACGCATCGCACGCAACGAAAATACATATTTATGCAATGTGCGATGCGTACAACGCGGACAGGTGCACGCACTTATGTGAGTTTCTATACAAAGAATACAACGATCCGTTGCGTGCGATGCGTCCGTTGCGTACGATACCGACATGTGGACGCTTACCTTTAAACGACTGTTGTATAATTATAAGTTAAACGCACCAATTGAACGACGCAGTTTTAAATGATTCGCTATTAGTTGCATTAGCCACAATGAAAACGGAATATTGAGAGACCCTAAAGACCATAGGGTCCATCTCCTGGTCAATTAGAACGTGCCAGTATAGTAAAGTGTTCTGGTTTTGCTGTTTTATTAATTATTGTCTACACTTGTTTCTAAAGTACCGTATTTTTTTTCTCTTGTTTATTTTCTAATTATAAAGCGTGTTTTTTTTTTTGTAATTCATCTGTGGTTACGTATTATTGTAGGAGCTAATGCACAACTGGAAGCACCCTTTAGGTTTTCAGGGTACGGCAATTTGTATGGAAACAACCTTTTGAATGACTGTATCTTTTGATTGCGTTGACTTAGAAGGTTGATTTTTTCACAGCTTCAAGGGACCATAGGCTTAAGTATTTGGTATTTTAGCCCGCTACCTCCACGCGTTCCAGAGAAAAAGGGTCTTGACAGACAGACATACAACAAAGTGATCCTATAAGGATTCAGTTTTTTCCTTTTGAGGTCTACAGCTCACAGAACCATTAGTTCTGCTAGAATTAACACTATGTTCTTCTTGTCACCAGATCCGAAGCGAGACCACTGTAACAAGACGGTGGAGATATATGAGGATGTTTCCTCGCCCCCCGTCACGCCGGAAAACTTTGGACGGCCTCTCACGTGCACTTATAGGTAGGTAAATATTTCTCTGTTCATAACAATAACTACACGTACAGCCAGCAGCAGACGTAGCTAAGCAATCGAAGTGGTCACAATAATCTACACAAGCTCTTAAGTATATGGCAATAGAGCCGTACTTATATCATTGTGAACGCGTCGGTTGCTTAGCTACTTTGGTTGCTGGCTGTACGAGTTAACTGTGCACTTCACTGGAATGTACAGTTAAAGTTATCCTATAAAGGTTTAGTTTTTCCTTTTGAGGTACAGAGCCCTGAAATCGTAGCCAGTCTCGGGTATTCGCATCTGGGCCTTTACTTTGCTGTTTCCATCAATGAACAGGAAGCATACATTATTCTTTGAGTTCAGGCCTGTTTCACCACCTTTAGATCTAACAAATAAATATGATGGATCTCTTATCTGTTAGTTCTAACGAAATAAAAAGAGACGCTATGACTGGTATCTGTCAGATATATTTATTGGAGGGTGGTGATCGGCAGTTTATATTTTAGGGCCACCGAAGCATGCAAAAGTTGTTACGTTCACGCCACGTCTTATCATCGGCTTATCTTTTGTTTTTTTGATAAAAAAACTAATGATAGAGTACACGACGTGAGTGTGTCTTCTTTTGAATATGAGTAAATGTTTTCTTTCTTCCTTTACATATGAGGTTTTTTTGTATTGCGCAAAAAATGCATGTATGTAACGATGATCTATTGGTCCATTTAAAATATTTGTTATAATTATCATAGGCTAACACAGGTTTTAATTTCAGGTTTAGAGCATTCCGAGGGTCACCGAAAGACTGGATCCTCAGGATACGATTCAAGAAATTCAAGGTTGGAACACTCATCAATGGCACCACTTGCCATAAAGGATACATGCAGGTAAATTGATGTAAAGTATAAAAAAATATAAGAATCAAAAATTTTGATTTTCCCACCCGCGACCACACGTGAAAAATACCTACGTCTGTGTGGCAAATCATGTTTCCTTGTAACACCTCTACTACACGAATCAACACTCATGCCATACACATGCATCCATCCACAGCCAGCAACCCTTTTAAGATCGTCCGTCCATCGTGCCTCAGGACGACCCTTATTACGTTTCCCCGTTCATGGTTTCCATTATCGAGGACTCATCAGCTCCACCGTTCATCATATGTGGCACTTCAGTGAACTAATTCTTAATTAAACTACACTCGTGACGTGAAAATACGCTGTGCTCCCATATAAATCCATTCTATCCAGATATTACAATAAGTTTAGTGTTTAAACCTCTCCTCTCGTTCGAGTTAGATACGAAAAATATTGTAAATTTCGGCAGCCGTCATTTTACTCAGCGCTAGTCGAAACAATAACAGAAGCGAAACTTTGATACAAAGTTGTGAAATCTGTCTGTTTAATTTCATAATTGAGTTTCAAAACGCGTTGTCGATTTGAGTAATTAATTTGGGAAATTATTTTACGAAAAACTCGGGACTGACAGCCGTGGTAATTATCGGCCTGTGTTGGATCAGACTTAATTTTGTCTTCCTTATTGCTTGTTTCGGTTCCTTCGGTTTCGCCAAAGTATGTTCATTAAAATTTGACGATATTTGAGGGATATGGTATTATGAGGGATGCGCAAATAGGAAACCACGTACATTATTCATGTTTTTGCAACCTTAACTATTTACACCTCTTCTATAGTACTTAATATTTGGGTAGTTTTCCTACTATGTAGCTACCAATCAACCTAAGCAACCGACGCGGTCACAATGATCTACAGAAGCTCTTATGTCTATAACAATAGAGCCGTGCTCAGATCATTGTGACCGCTTCAGTTGCTTAGCTACTTCTCCTGGCTCATCAAGAAGTCTCCATTTCAGAGCCGTTCCAAAGTCTGACATTCGAAGTTCGTATACATCCGTCCCTCTCGCTTTCATGTTAACCTATGTTGGTGTGAGCGGGACGGTCGGATACGAACTTCCAATTTCAGGCTTCGGAAGCCCCTCAGCTTGGGCAAAAATGCTTTCGTGAGTCCGCCCGGCTGTTCCCCTCTCCTCAACCGATTCTCGTTACATTTCGTGAGCAGGTCCTCTAATTATAATTTTCATTGATTTTTTTAATCGCATCACTTTTAGGAAAAAAAAAAATTGATCGTAAATGAGCTTGCGAGGTCTAACAGCTCACAGCGCCACAATTTTATTTCACGTTGTTACAATCATAAGTAGGTAATTGGTCAGCATCACGGATAAATTTGACAGACACGGTTTTATAAAATTCCTTCGGAGTTGTGTATGAACCTTTCATGGTAGATTCTTTCCCTATTATTCATAAACCTATTTTAACTAAAATGCCGTTAAAGTTTGTTTGTCCTTTTTTGTCACATTGCCATTTCCTTTAGTAAGAAGAAGACAAAACCTATTTTAACTAATGGAGGCTTGAATGACGTCTATGACTAATGGCATTTTTATCCAGATCGTGGACGGTAACGCGAAGACAGACGTCTCAAACCGCAAGGAGCCAGGCCTCTTCTGTGGAGAGATCGAACAGCCGCAGACCTTCATATCGGAGACGAACTTCGTGAAGATAGTCTTCCACGCCGACAACTTTACGGATCAAACTTACTTCAGTTTCGACTCAAGGTGAGATCTAGATTAATTAGTGGAGATAAGTGGGATGAGTTCGGTAAGATTGGGCGAGGGTGATTTTGAAAGGTTTCGGCGAACGAACGAAGATGTTAATGTAAGTAGGTATTATCAGGTTGAGGGAATTGGCTGGATTCGTTATGGGTGGTGAAGATTTGTTCTTGAATAATACCTGTATTTGGCTATAGTTACGTACAATCACTAAATAAAACCGGCCAAGTGCGAGTCGGACTCGCGCACGAGGGTTCCGTAGACAGATTTTAACGCTTTTCCCCAGTGTTTTAAGAAGTCCAGTGTTAACAGAGCCCTGCTCCTAAGCAAAATGTACTCAGTGTGGGGTCAACTTATATTGGTCTGTGAAATCTACAGACAGACATAAAATTTTAAAATTTTGAGACTTTTTGCTGTGGTTGTGCTATAAGAGCTACCTTCATACCAAATTTCAAGTTTCTAGGACATCTGGAAGTACCCTTTGGGTTTTTGGAAATCGGCAATTTGTACGGAAATAGCCTTTTTAATTACTGTATCTTTTGATTGCGTTGACTTAGAAGGTTGATTTTTTCACAGCTTCAAGGGACCGTAGATATTAATTTCAGCATGCTACCTCCACGCGTTCCAGAGAAAAAGGGTCTTGACAGACAGACAGACAGACAGACGGACAACAAAGTAATTCTATAAGGGTTCCGTTTTTTCCTTTTGAGGTACGGAACCCTAAAAAGTAAGAAGTACAGTACCTGAGTGTAATGTTATATTGTATTAATGTATGTAGGAATGACGAGGAAACTATTAAAAAAGCGAGGCAAAAGTCATCAACTCGGTTCTGGTTCTTCGCGTGCCTCCTATCCTTCCCATATCTGCCTGGCTTGCGGTCGAATATACTGCTCCCGTATTGGCTTGCATAGCCATCAAAAACGATGCATTACCTCTCGACACTGCTTATACAGTCTACCATTTTAATTTTAACATTTTAACTAATATTACAAAAGCGAAAGTAACTATGTCTCTCTGTCTGTCTGTTTGTTACCTTTTCACGGGAAAACCGCTACACCAATTTACATGAAACTTGGTGTGAACATAGTTTGAATATTGAGGAATGACATAGGCTACTTTTTATTCGGGAAAATTGTATAGTTCCCGCGGGATAGCGATAACCAAAGTCGCGGGCAACAGCTAGTAGACTATAAAGCCTATAGTATTATGTATGTAGGTAACTAAACTGTTCAGGGCAAATTATGCTCTATGGTTGCTGTTTCAGCGTTAAAGAGTGTCGTATTGGTTGTTAGTGGCACAGGATTAAATGTACCAATTTTTTTTTGCAGAGCGGAACAGCAGTTCGAAGTATACCTTCGCTATGGGCAGCATCCTGAACTCTACCCAAATAGAAGAGGGGAAGTTGTGGCAGGGTGAGTGACTTTTATAAGCCCCGGTGCAAAAAAAGGTTGTTAGAAGTTTGGTCGCTATAAATATGTGTGTCTGTCTGTGGTACCGTAGCTCTTAAACGGGTGAGCATATTTGGATACGGGTTTCTTCAATCAAAAGCTAGTTTGATGACGATGCTTCTAGCTAAGATTCATTGAAATCGGTTTGGCGGTTTTTGAGATATTAAGCTTTGAAACCAACGACGGGTTTGTCTAATTTTCTATGTTGGTTAGGTTACTTATGTAGAAAGAAAGACGTAGGTAGCGCTCGTGCGGATTTGAAACTATCTGAAAATAATTATGTATTGGTATTATGTTAATTATGTATTATTATTAATTTCGAACGTAGACACCTCTTTGCCTAATAGGAATGCACACCACTGTTAACTCGATTGTATTACACATTTATAAGCCTTATTGTTACTAACAAATTATGGACCATTGTTTAGTCCGAAATAAAGTACTATTATTGCTACTAACACCAATCAATCTACAGACGTAGAGCTTTTCGCTTAAATGATTACTTATACTTCGCCTTTCGAACTTAGCGTAATCCGAAGACTTGATTACATGACATAAATCTGCCACGGCAATAATGGAAGCGCAGCGACGGACGGTATCCGCCATTTTGGTCACGTCGTGGCAGAATAGCCGTTCCAACCACAGGGTGATATTTTCCTTTGCCTCGTAGCAGGAGGGAAAACTTAAGTATTTTTACCTGTTCTAATACTACGGTGTTTTAGCGGAATATATTATTTAGTCATGTACAAATGCATCTTTTAATCGTTATAAATAATTAAGCAGTAATTTTTGGAGCTTCCTCTTTAAAGTGTCAGTTTCGGATTGAGCGAGCGATTTAGAATCTAAGAGGCATGGATAGTTCAGGTAACCTAATTGCATTACACACTCCTAAGTATATTCACTAGTCCGTCTCTCGCTTTTTAGGTAAGTATAAATATACTTTTTTTAATACAGTTGCTCAAAAAGTGGTCATTTTGTGGCTACGTATCGTGTGAAAAGTTGATTTTTTCACCCTAGTGCTTTATAGCTGCTCGTGCCGGCCCACCGCCTCATTGTAATTTTTCACAAATGTATTAAAACGTCGTTTGGTACACAAGCAGAAGTGTCATTTTCACTCGTCTGTAGTCTCAACCCTCGCCTCACGGTTCGGGCTTAGACACTTTAGGACTCGTGCAAAATTACATACTTTCCGCACTTATATCAAAAAGTCCTATTCCCAGACCCTGTCTTACATCTCTATCCCCTAGTATTTACGTACGTTCCCTTCCCGTCATTTCACGAAGCCCCTTAAGTAATTGGCTGCTCCGAACTTGATGTATTTGAGAGATTTGTCGCCATCATTTTTTAGGCGATTGAGCCCGACGAGCAAATTCTCTGTTCACTGCGCGGTCGAGACGCTCGCCGGGTTGCGGTTGATTAGTAATACACGTAATGTATAGGAGAAACGCTCGCCGAAACGCCTGTCAAATGTTTTCGGGGTCAGGTTGCTACCACGATTACGCGCGGCCGGTGGCTCGGCGATTGAATTCCGTGTTCATTGCGTGGCCGAAACGCTCACCCCACTGCGGTTAACCATCAGCATACTCAATGGATTAGTAAAAAGGTCTACGAGCTGTCGATTGCACAATGTCGTGGTAGGGTCTTTAGAAAGATTGATTGGGTCGTCATAGGCTTAGATATAAATCTTTAGGGTAATTTACTAAAATGCAGGGTTTTCTGAAGTATGAGTTTGTAGTAAGCGGAATATAGATTTTTAAGAAGCGTGGGAGTTTTAATAGATTTAAAAAAAAAAAAAATAGAACGTATAGAAAACTTATGTGCTAATGGAATTGCGTGAGAAATCCCGAATGTTTTAGGGAAATAGTGTGGTTTTTGCCTAATGCACTTGTTGTGTCATTATAAATTTGTATGTTATTTTATTACGGTATACTTACACTTGTTGCCAGTACTTACTTCTACGTCTAGAAAATTACCTAGTTTTCTAGATGTGTTAATTCTAGTAATTATTATAATAATTGCAGTAAGTAATGTATTGCAGATGAAAACTAGTGTTGTGACTCTTTTGCTCAGTGCCATAAGCACGACTTGTCGAATCCTGCGTCGCGTAAAATCGAATAGTAAACTATAACGAGTCTGTATGACGTTTGAAACAGCGCCCGCCTGTGAGCGTATTTGGAACTAAAATTTAGTATGAGATTTCTCGATCTCGATACGATAACCGTAACGTAACGCAGGATTCGACAAGTCGTGCTTAGGGCACAGAATGCTGAGTTACCTTTTTGGTGTTATGTAACAACATTTTATAAATATATTTCCTTTTTCGTATTATTTAAGTTTTCATCAAATTTAATATATATTTTTTTATTCTTGTTTCTTTCCAGTTGTAAGCGCCTAATAAAATATTCAATTTTAAAAATTATTAGCCTTATAGATACTTGAACTGCCAATCGATTTAACGAAACGAAACATCGGACTTCCCATTGATCCAATTCGAAATATTAAAGTAAACAAAATTACCTAATGCGTTCACAAACGAAGGAAACTTCCCAATACTCGTATTTGACAATTGATTCGACCTCCCACAAGAGTTTATAACGAATTCAAAGACCTTTCAAGTTTGCACCGTATGATTAAGCCACTTAAGTCTGGAGTTAAGGCGTTTTTGAAATGGAAATGCGGCCTTTTCAAAGCCATTGCACAATTGAAAATTTCCGTCACGTATTCAGAACTTTCCTTTGACGTCTTAGCGTCGTTTGAATAAGGATGATTTTTTTTTATTCTTGTTTTGTTTTAGTAGTTGAACGTTTTCGAGGTGAATTGGAATTTGTTGCAAGAAATTATGGAAAGGGATTATAATTTGTGTTGATTGTAGCTTGCTGAATAGTAATGGATTCAGCGAAGTTAAATGCGTGGTTGATTACGTATTTAGTTAATTTTGATGAAATACTAAGAATAATAATCTACCTACTGTGAAAATTCTCAAGAGGTTACATTTTAAACAAATGTGTGCGAGCAAGACGAATTATCAAGTTCAATTTCCATGCGAGTGAGTGAGAGAGTTGGTTTTTAGTTCCGAAGCCAAAATGGCAAAAATAGAACCCTCATAGTTTCGTCATGTCCGTCTGTCTGTCTGTCTGTCTTTTGTAAATATTGTATTCTGTATTTATCGATATCGACTTATGTAAAAAAAAAAAAAAACAAACAAC
Source organism: Clepsis dumicolana (assembly GCA_963691665.1). Lineage (NCBI taxonomy): Eukaryota > Metazoa > Arthropoda > Insecta > Lepidoptera > Tortricidae > Clepsis > Clepsis dumicolana. The sequence goes on along the minus strand of OY829516.1, from coordinate 2,593,381 downwards.
GCTTTTCTTTGCATTGTCATTGTATGTTCGATTTATGTATATCGGAAGTCGACAAATGAGAAGTCCTGACGGGTCAAAAATGCCACCAGAACTACGGCCTTTGTTGTATTTGTTGTAGAACCTCCTCCTTTTTTGAAGTCGGTTAAAATGACACTGGCGGGTGAGGCTGTGAGCAAGGCTGCGTAAGAGGTGGTTAGAGAATAAAAACATACAATACAGATAAAAAAGGTACTCCTGTACACTTAAAACTAAAATTTTCCTTACAAAAATAATGTTTTCACTCTAGCAGCGCTCAGTATGATTTGCATCCATTCTTCAGTAAAATTGCAAGTTTCCTTTGTCCCGTTCCCGTCTTCGGAGCGGAGACTTGACAATGCCTAGTCCATAACAAGGTACCATTGAATGCCATGTTCTTGGCTCCAGAAAAAGCTTGGCTATTTTGATTTATTTTCCGAAGAAAATGAACGAATAAACCGAGCTGTCTGCTTCAAAGCGTCTCTGATAATGGCTGGGGAAATTGAATTTATTTGATAGAAAATAGATGGAATAGTTTGCATTATAATGTTCGTTTTCGTTGAAGGGGAACGTCTCAAGTGATCCAATTCAATGGTGTGTGTAAGTTCCCAATCTGCACTGGACCCGCTCATTGTAAGGTGAGGCCTATGCACAGCAGTGGCACGTAAATGGCGATTCAACAAGAACTAAAGTTACTGATATAGCTCAGCAAATTGTAGGTACACCAGTGGCAGTGGGCGGGGCACGTTGCTTGTAGAACTGATGGCAGTTGGGGCCGTAAGGTTCTAGAGTGGCAAGGTGGACGGACGATCTGATAAAGATCGCGGGAAGCCATTGGCAGCGTGTAGCACAAAACCGATCGTCGTGGAGACCCTTGCACAGCAGTGGCGTCTTCCGCTTGATATGATGATGATGATGGTTCTTACCAAAACTGATCTTCTGATTGATCTTCTTCTTCAAGTGCCTTTCCAACTAGTGAAGGTCGGCTACCAACTTTTGGAATTCCTGTCTGTCCTTAGCGAGGCGAAACAATTCAGATGCGCTCGCTATTCCAGCCCACTCTCGGATGTTGCGGAGCCGCGACTTCTTTCTCCGACCAACTGGCCGCTTACCGGCTACCTTGCCCATCATTATGAGCTGCAGAAGATTATATCTATCGTGCCTAAGCACGTGACCGAGATATGCAGTTTTACGCCTCTTAATGATGGACAAAAGTTCCCGTCCCTGCTTCGCTCGTCGCAAAACCTCCTCGTTTGTGACTTTCTGTGTCCAGCTTATTCGCAGCATACGCCTGTATGCCCACATTTCAAAAGCTTCAATACGTTTCCTGAAGTCTTCTTTAATAATCCAAGACTCGCATCCGTAAAAAATAATAAGTGTTGGTAACATTTTGCTTTGTTTGCAGATCGTACTGCGAGCGAGTGTTCCGGGACTGTCGTCTGCAGACTTGCTATGTACAGTCGGCAGCGTATCCAGGAGTGTACCCCAGGAATTTACATTGCAGGTAGATATGCCAGACCATTTTCAGACAGGTCTACATGATTTGGACAGATGAAATAAACCTGGAGTAACCAGTTTAATGTGACGTGTCATTATTTATTTATTCATACAAAATGCAAGTCAAACGAGCAAATGGGTCACTTGATGTCAAATTATCACCACTACCCAATAGACATTTGAAACACCAGAGTAATATCAGTTGCGTTGGCAGCCTAGATGGCAAAGATGAAATGCTTTTTGTGCCTATTATTTCCCCGGCCGACATCATACCCACACCGGGACACTACTGCTTAGCGGCAGGATAAGCGAGTAAGATAGTGGTAGCGATCCTGACGAACTTTGCACAAGGTCCGACCACCCGCAAAAATGTTTAAATTTGTGTTTGGAACTTATATGTTTGGAAACTTTGAAATGAGGGGCTATCGCGAGTCAAAAATCGGCTAGGATCGCTGTTGTCGAGTGAGGTCTATCTGTCATTCTCCACCAATGAGAAACAAGCTACTGGCCTGTGATTGGTGGAAATTGACAGATAGGCCTCAATGGACACATCTAGCGATCTTAGCGGATTTTTGACTCATGAGGGCTCGTTCAGCGCAATCGGCCAATTTTATCCCGTAAAACCATTTGTGTAATATTTGTTTCATGAAGACAACAATAAATATTGTTCTAGATACCACTTAAACACGCGATTGCCTTACATTAAGCTGTACATAGAGAACGAAGAGTTTAACATTGATGGGCAGCGCTGTGAGAACATCATGACGTGTCCGATGAGGCCTATAACATCAGGTGAGTCTTACACTGATTAAATTTTCCTTTATAATTATGAATGTAATGAGTCATCAGCGTAACTGTAGGGTAAAGGTTGTCGCACATGATGATATCCGCAGAAGAACTAAGGTTATCGACATAGCCCGAAGAATTGCGTAACTTAAAATTAAGTGGCAGTGGGTGGGGAACGCATTGCTCGCAGGACGGATGGCCAGAATATTCTCGAATGGGGTCCGCGGACCGGGAGACGAGCTGTAGGCAGGCCTCCAACAAGATGGAGCGCCGACCTGGTAATGATCGCGGGATCGCGGTGGAGGCTTAGAGGAGGGCTATGTCTAGCAGTGGACGTCTTTCGGCTGACATGGAGATGACACGTAACCGCTCCGCACCGCAAACGGAAACGAAACGGCGCGTGGGCAACATGCAATAATGGCGCTTACGTCGGACCGCCACTGCTTGCAGACAGCCAGCCCGCGGGCACTCCGCCGACGCCTCACCGCTTGCTTCTATCGTTGTTTTGATTTCTTTGCCAGCCGTCGTGAGCTGCAACGTCCTTCGCGCATGGTCAAGAATCGGTGACCTTTTAAAAAAGATTGTCTTGAAAAGCGCCTATCGTGGACTTAATCGCAACATTTACTAACAGTTTCACATAATAATACAAATTTTCAATTGTGACCATCTAGACAATTCATATTAATGACAAGTACCTACCCACACACGCTTCAATTTCCACACACCGCTTTCCAATATTTCGCCGAACACTACTCTCCCATTTATTCGGCATGACCATAAACCTGTCTTCGTTGGAACACCCAATTACTGGATCCCCTTAATAACCCGGCCACCGCCATCTTTCATTTTTTATATCATTTTACCTGTGGCAAGGTGCGAAAAATTTATTACGCACATAAATAACAGCCGCCCAATAATAGGCATTAAATCTGGGTTTTCCAGAAACTTCGCACCGATATTAAATTCTTTGGGACTGTCAAAACTTGAGCACCCTCGTTACGAGCTGTCGCAAGTAACATGAGTTTTTTATCTATGTAGAAAAAAATTACAGGTTGTATTTTGTTTCCGCCCGGGTTTTAAGTCCTGCCATAAAAAGAGCAGGGAATTGGACGAGTGTTTTTTTTCATCTGATTATGCTCGAAAGTTGAGTATAAAATTCGACGTAAAGTTTTCATTTTAAGGGAAAACTTTCGAAATTCAATATTTACATATCAATTGCATTGCACTTTAACTTCTAATTATGTAGTCAACAGTGACAACTTTTATGACCATGAACTAAGAATGGCCGTTTCTGGGAAAAAAAGATTTTTCACCTTACGGCATTAGGGGCAACACTGTTTTCCCACTAATCCATTAGTAACCCAGTAACCCAGTAACCCATTATCACCATTATTATCATATACCTAATGCCGACATTGTTTATTTTTTGGAAATTTATGTGCATTTGCAAAGATGACAAGACCGATCGCCGTGGAGATCCTTGGGAAGGCTTATGTCCAGCAGTGGACGTCTTCCGGCTGGGATATGATGATGATAATATCGTGATGATATCTCACATGCCAATGCTTTTCCAGGCGCAGAGAATTGTCCATACGACTACATCAAGATATATGATGGCAAGGACGAATCGGCTTTCGTAATTGGTACTTTTTGTGGGATGGGCAAGTTCCCCTACTCCATAATTGGGACGTCCCAGGACCTGTTTGTGGAGTTTGTCAGTTCCCCTGCAGGTGAGATTTAGTTAGATAGTTAGTACCTACAACTATGTATTGGATCAGGCCTTAATAGCGGAGGAATCATCAGTCACACACTTATACAATCTGTAAAACTTGAACTGGAAGAATTTGTAAAAGTATAGATAAGTGTGTAGCTGATTGAATTTATCTATAATACCTAACCTAATCATTCTAAGATAAACTATGACTTATATCACTAAGTATTACCAAACAAAAAGTAGGTACTCCATTTGTTGCTCGACTAGTTCATCACTCATCATCATTTTAATTTAACATTTTCATGTTTTTGGGGTTCCGTACTAAAGGGTAAAAAACGGGACCCTATTACTAAGAGTCCGCTGTCCGTCCGTCTGTCTGTCTGACTGTCTATTTGTCTCTCTGTCTGTCTACCCGTCTGTCACCATGTTGTATCTCATGAACCGTGAAAGCAGACAGTTGAAATTTTCAGATGACAAGAAATACTAAAAGCATTATAAAATAAATATTTAAGTGGGGCTCCCATACAACAGACATGATTTTTTAACAGTTTTTTTTATAGATAATGGTACGGAACCCTTCCTGCGCAAGTCGGACTCGCACTTGGCCGGTTTTTTTCATAATTGAGACTGTATTTTTTTCCATATCTACGAGTATGTGTCTACTTCTCTATACCCATTTCTTATACTCAGGTCCTCTCCTGAACACCGGTTTCCACTTCAACGTGGGCAACTGGCCAGGGCACGTCGAAGCCCCAGGGTCGAAGGTCGGGAAGTGCGACTGGCTCTTGACAGCTGAATCTCTGAAGAAGTCTGGAGACACGGAGGGCATCTTCCTGTCAGTTGCGCACTGGTACCCTCCACACACGTCATGTACTTACCTGATGCAGGGACTTCCTGGTCAAGTGGTCAGACTGTATTTCCCAAGGTAATTAACATAATTACTTAAGAACACAATATTATGTCTTAGAATAGTAGTGATCCGAATGACGACCGGATAGCCTAGTGGTTAGAGACCCTGTCTTTGAAGCTTGATGTCCCGGGTTCGATCCCCGGTCGGAGCAGATGTTTTCATCATATGAATACGAATGTTTGTTCTCGGGTCTTAGATGTTTAATATGCATTTAAGTATGTATTTATCTATATAAGTATCTTTATCCGTTTTCTAGTACGCATAGTACATGCAAAATCTTAAAGTGCCACTATTATCAAAGCAGCCATAGTAGCCTAGTGGTTTGACCTATGGCCTTTCAAACAGACGGTCGTGAGTTTGAATCCGGACTTCCACCTTTGAGTTTTTCGGAATTCATTACATTTTTAAGTAATTTACTCCGGGCCCTCGTGGGGATTATAACCCAAGCCATCTTATTATGAAAGAAGGCCGTAGGTACGTGGGACGTAAATAATCTGATAATGATGATTGTCATCATCTGTAAGCAGACTCTTTTTCTAATAAAATAAACTTTAGACATAATAAAAACGGGATATTGACCGCGATTACCTTATAGGTTTGATGAGCTCCCGATATTTCGATGCAGTTGCATGCATCATGATCACGGGCAAACTGACGAAACGCGGGTAGATTATGCGGGGGATTATGTCTAATGCAATCAACCGCGAATCATTTAAAACTGTTAAAATAAACTTTAGTCATTCATCAAAAATTTTAACCAACATCTTACAACATCTTGTCCTCAGCTTCCGAATAAACCGTATAGAGTCTCCCATCGTACCCTGGACTGGAGACTGTGGGGAGTCCCTCACGTTGTACGACGCACCACGTCCTGACGATGCCCGCATCATCAAGACCTTCTGTGACACCTTCAGTAGACCCATGGAGAAACATGACTTCGTGTCCACTGGGAATGCCATGTTCGTCAGATTCGAGAGCAAAACTGGGAGCTATAGTGGGTAAGTGTGGTATTATTAACTTGACGTATCGTATCGTTGTATCGTCTGACAAAATGTTAACCCCAGGTAGTGTATAGCCTCTGTATTTGCTCTGTGTGTATTTAGGCATTAGTTTAACTGCAATTTCCACATTTGTTCGTATCCTGTACACCTCAGTAACCCATTGACTGTTTTTGCAGCTCATCATTATACTACTGGGCGCATTACGACTTCTTCAACAACACTCGTTTCGGAGAACCGGTTCAAGGAACTGCTTGCGACGAGGTCATTGCCTCCTGGAAGCAAAGGGCTGGTCGACTCAGGTCTCCTCTGAACACGTTGGTGTACAAACAAGCACCGCCAGGAGAAGACGTCCATTGCTTATACAGATTTGTAACTGACAAGAGGATTTATGCGAGAGTTATACTGACAATTCTGAGCATTAATTTCAAGGTATGATCATTAGTGAACACTCAACAGTGACCGTGATAACGAGTGTACAATAGACTCTCGAGAGAAAAAATATTTATTTTTTGGGTACAAGCACGAAATCAGTCATTTTACAACAATGCCGAAAACAAGTGGAGAATAATTTCCTTGATTGTAATGTTGATACTACTTGAGGTCTTTTGGGCTATTGTAGCAAATGTACTCACAGTCTTTTTTGTTTCAGGAACATCCATATACTCCGGTATCCTGCCAAAACTGCTACGAAGACCGCGCTGATAAGCTGATCGTCTGGGAACCAACTGCTGGAGGAAAGGGCATCAATGCATCTTTGGGAATTAGTACTACTCCTCTACCACTACATTTAGCTGTTCAAAGGTCACTAGGGTCATGTCTATGCGCGAAACATTCAAATACTGTGTCACGAGCAAGACCTTATCGGGTGGTTTCTTCTGGGGAAGCGCTTAATCTACAGCTGATAGTTGATAATGCTCACGCTGCTGCATCATACTTCAAGAACCCGTCTCCTCTCTTTGAAGCTCGATACGAATTCGTGCACGGCCCTCTTTGCGGCCCAGCAGTTCTAGCAGCTGCTTCCGATGGTGAAATAGTGTACCCCCATCTAGAAGCTTTGGGTTACACCGAGCCACCCAAAAAGATACAATGCATTTGGGACTTAGAAATCGAAGAAAAGAGAGACATTTGGCTCCACTTCGACAGCATTAAGTTTGCGTCACGACATTGTGACGATGGGAATATTCAAATTTACTTGCCCGGAAGAGTGGAGCCATATTTGTCAGTTTGTGGCGAAAATGTGTCTTTAGCTCGGGAGCTGCCGATATTATCCGCGGGAGAACTTGGGTTTGAATCATTGGATGATCCTTTGGTCATAGAAAAGGAGAAGACTAGGTCAATTAGAATTGTTTTCATTGGAAGCGCTTCACCCGCTCGCGCTACATTTAAAATTGCATGGACTGGACTATACCACTTACCCAAAAACTCTGATGGTACCCTTATGACCTCTCGATTGACTGACGGGGCTATAAAGTCGTCAGACTCCAGTCTGGGCTGCGACTTCATATGTCCAGGCGAGGCGCTGTGCATTCCAGCGAGACTGATCTGCAATGGCGTAGTCAACTGTCCAAACGTAACGACTACGGAAAGGAAGTTCTGGACAGCTGAAGAGAAGTCAGCTAGGCAGGCGTATTCGGAAGATAGTTTGCGTCGGTTAGGGTATTTGGATGCGTTAGGGGGTATTCCTTTGGGGCAGTTGCATGATGAAGCACCAGAATTGTGTGCGGGTGCTAGAAGCGCAGGTGGGGGAGATTGGACTGCTCCAGCTTTGGGAGCAGGGCTAGCTATTGCTCTGGGGGTGTGCGCGCTGGGCGCGGCGTGGCGTCTCTGCTGCCGCAAACGGTCTCCTGACGAAGAATCCTTGGACTACTGACACGCGGCCCGCGGCGCCCCTCACGCGCCGCCTTCCCTCCACTCGCGATCCACGTCCAGGGACCTCCCACTGGACTGGAGCCTGCATTGACAGTCGCTCTACTGAGCTCCGGAGCCCTCCTTTGTTGACTATTAAGAATGTTTAACACCAAGATTGTGCAAAAGTGCAAAGGACTGAGTTGCTTATCAGAATGCAGATGCTCGCGTGGCAATCGCGTGAGCGCCGGGTGAGTAATATGTTGTAAATCAAGGTGGTTTATTACTGCAGCGCACTTTCAATGTAACATTATCTTTACTGCGACCTATTTTGCTGAAGGTTCGCTACACGCTTTTGTTATAGTAACGGATACCGAATGCACATTCTTGTTGCCCCAAAAGGGGGGTTCGTGTCCTCAGGAGCTCAATTGTTTTGTAATTAGTTGTATATAATATAGTCGATATATTAATCGTATGCTTGACAAATCATAGGTTAGGTTACCAGGTGATAGTAGCCAAGCAGTAAATAATGTTAAATTAGATATAAGCAGCTGTCCCACACGTTTTTGTAGCTCTGTTTCAATTAAGTTGGATCGTAAGCAATGTGTTAACCTGATCAATCAGAGTTTGTTGATAAATGAGTCCAATCTTTGAATAGCCAAGTTTTCTAACGCACTGATTGAATTAAAAAAAAAATGCAGAAGTGTGAGTCACTGACTTTGAGGTATTTGCTGATGTTTGTGATACATACGATGCGCGGCAGTTTCGAGTCGGCAAGTAAATTCAGAGAAAAAATAAATGGTAGACATAATTTTGAAAATTTACGTTATCGTTTAAGTAGCCTGAATAGGGCATGATACTGCATCATAACAATGTATCATCAATCTGTACATGCCATTTCGCAAAATAAAAAACAAGTGAAAGGTGCTGTATTATTTCTACAGCCTTACGTGGAAGTTTAACGTTTTCACAGTGAATGTTATAACGATTTTCAATGTCAAACCATGCGATGTCACTATGACATTTACTGTTAAATGGTTCTACAGTGGGTCAGGAATCAGATCGTCCGATAGTACTTTTCAGAAAATGTATATTTTGTTTTTATTTTATGTGGCTTAACGTAAACCCTTTTGTACTGTTAACCCGCCAAACTGAGAATGGTTTAGTTAGTTAAGTATAATAAAAACCTAATAATGAATCCACTTTTACACAAGTATATAATAATATCATTTTGTCAGAACTAACTCCAATACTAGAGTATTTTAAGTAACAGTGGTTTCGATAGCAATATCACAAAAAGAGTGGTGAACATTGTGGAATTACCAATAAAACAAAAATAACTATTCTAAATTACTTCATTAAGCAGTAAGAAGCTTTCTACTTTTTGAAATCATTCCTGATTTTCAAAGTAGATTCTGTCTAGTTTGCTTTACAGTGAAATAATTTTAAATGTTCACATTATACTTACAGCTTCTTGCGCCCGTTTTTAAAACTAGCATTTAAAGGGAGGAATTAATTTCGATTAATCGTTGATGTAAATATAAAAATTAGGTAAGGACGTTACTAGGTTTAGAATTACCGTGAAATATCAAGGATTTGTTTTAAATTGAGACATTACCGTCTAATGTTAAGTAGGTAAATAACGAGTTAAATGAATCAAATGCATAATAAATGATTTCTCCACTCTCACACTCTAAACCATTTTTAACTTTTATCCACTTTACTTACTCTTATATCCACAGCTATGGGCACTAAGTAAAAAAATACTAATTGCAATCATTAGTACATTGTGATTGCGATCAGTATTTTTTACTAAAACAAAATCAAGGCCCAATTTGTTTGTCTCAGTTTCAAAGATGTCCTTGAAGTTGTTAAGTAAGCTCATTAAACAAATATTTCTAACTAATTTAGTTTGTTACAGCACAATTAGTTAGAATTGTTAAACTATCACTGCCTTTATTAGTATTGAAGCTACGTTATTATTACTAAGATGCTATTGATTGTGATTATTATGTACCTATACTGGAAAATAATTTGATATTAGAAAAGGCCACAATTACATTTTTGTGAGAGATTCAGACTTTTCAGAGATTCCATCGAGCTAGGTACGTCGGATGTTCTAGGTACACGATTTAATATGATAAAAAGATTGAAATAAGCTGATCACTTCCTTTTAATACAATACATCCCTATAATTATTTTTATCAAGTCGAATTTTACACGACACGTATGGTTTCTGTTACATCGCTCTAACTCAATTATTGTTTGCGTTTTGCGACAACAGGCAGGAGTGATCCGTTTATTTCGTGATTTTAGAATCCCACCGAGATTGTGTATAAGAAATCTGAAGATAGAGTTTCATGACACCAAGAATTAGTACGGTGTGGTGGTAGCCTCTGTAACTGAGGTATCATTGACCCGCTTACAAAGACATAGTACTATGCCAGTAATCCGAACTCTGGTTATATTATTTTTTACGTATTTTCGAGCTTTATGTTTTTTTTTTTTCATAAACCAATTACTTGTTGACTCTAATATCTTTAAAAAGCTTAACTACACATTATTTCAAATTACGTTTAGGTATTTATGCGTTCAAAATTCAAGAACGTTTAATTTTACTTCAAGTGCAGCGAACTAAACAAAACGAACGAACTAATAAACCACGAAAGTTACTAGCAAAGTAATGAAACCAGAAAGCGCAGACGAAAAAAGAAACCACGAAATGAGCCCGATCTCATTTCACGAAACTCGTTTGGAATCGCGATAAATTTGAAAATATTCAAATTTCGAATATCACGACATTGCGACCCTCGAGCGCTTGAGCGTTGCATATAAAGTATAGGGTTACCGAAAATAAATTGTAGAAATATATTAATTTCACATTACAATTTTTAAATTGGGACAGTTCTTTGAAAAGTACCTACTGAAACAAATAGTAGGTAAGTGAAATAATATAGACTCAGAGTTATGTCCAGGTACGGTTGTAATAAAGCAACTCCTGCCTGTGGAGTCATTGCAAATTTTGGAATGGACTGGTGGCTGAGGTTTTCCCAACTTGTTCAGACATGGCTCCTTTAAAAGGCGAGTGTACCAATGGTGCTGTGGGTCTCCATGGGCAGCGGTGATCACTTATCATCAGGTGAACCGCATGCCCGTTAATCGACTTTAGTAGGTATAAAAAATAACCTAACAAATGATGTAGCGAAACTTGTGTACATTATTTAGTGATTGTTTTGTGATTTCATTTATGTATCTATAGTACCTATTCGTTACAAGATTCTTTATTAACCCACGACTGGACGACATCACAGTCATCTTTGTTACGATAGGAACGAATAAATAATCTAAGTATTTTCAAGGATAAAGTCAACAGGTAGTCACTGAACTAGTGGCCTCATCTGCAATTTCCATTGAGTGAAATATGGGTCAATCACTGGCCGTCTTTTGTAAAAGAAAAATGAAACATAAAATTGTGAGGTTTTCTGTCGCGTCAGCCCTAACACTTCGTCATATGAATCAGTACCTACTGAAACAAATAGTAGGTAAGTGAAATAATATAGACTCAGAGTTATGTCCAGGTACGGTTGTAATAAAGCAACTCCTGCCTGTGGAGTCATTGCAAATTTTGGAATGGACTGGTGGCTGAGGTTTTCCCAACTTGTTCAGACATGGCTCCTTTAAAAGGCGAGTGTACCAATGGTGCTGTGGGTCTCCATGGGCAGCGGTGATCACTTATCATCAGGTGAACCGCATGCCCGTTAATCGACTTTAGTAGGTATAAAAAATAACCTAACAAATGATGTAGCGAAACTTGTGTACATTATTTAGTGATTGTTTTGTGATTTCATTTATGTATCTATAGTACCTATTCGTTACAAGATTCTTTATTAACCCACGACTGGACGACATCACAGTCATCTTTGTTACGATAGGAACGAATAAATAATCTAAGTATTTTCAAGGATAAAGTCAACAGGTAGTCACTGAACTAGTGGCCTCATCTGCAATTTCCATTGAGTGAAATATGGGTCAATCACTGGCCGTCTTTTGTAAAAGAAAAATGAAACATAAAATTGTGAGGTTTTCTGTCGCGTCAGCCCTAACACTTCGTCATAGTTAGGAATATTCAAATTTGGAATCGCGACTGTGTTCTAACGCTTGCAGCGAGGCACGTAAAGTAGGGGTGCCAACATTGAAAAAAAAAAACCCAACAGCAAAATGAGTGAGAGGCGACTCGAAGTAGGTATCTTACATCAAATCGATAAATATCCGTAACATTATCAGAATATGACATAGAAATATTCGAATGGCTTGCGACTGCCTATTTTGAGATTGTATAAAAAATTACCAATCTCATTTAAAATTGTGAACCCTAGTTCTTAATGTCATGACTAAATCTAATAAATAATAATTAAGCCATGACGATAAACAAGAAAGAGTTACCGCATTCTTAATTTAAATTTTTAAATTGCTTTTTATCCTGTTCATTTAACGTATTTTAAACAGCCATTCCGTTCAAAATAATAGAATGACTTTATCGTCTGCAGAAAAAAACTTAGAACGCTTACATTTGAATTGCAACCGTAGGACTCAAACGTAGAGTCGAAAATAGGAGTTGACCTAACATAAAGTTGTCTCTTTTTTAATTTCAAGCAATAGTTTTGCACGCACGCGACGTCTCGCAACTTTTAAAACCTCGTATGTTGATTGTGAATCGCAAAAAGAGTATTAATCTTTGCTAAAATAAAGTCTACATTGTATAAGCTTGGTGACGTTAATACTTTGTGTCAAGAACGTCACGTCATAATATGAAAATGCAAATTTTAAAATTGAAGTGTTTTTATGGCAAAATTTATTTTTATTAAAATAATAATACTTAATAAAATATGTTGCAAAGGTGAACTTCTACCACAGTTTTTAACTACCTATTACTTGTCCCAGCTGTCAATTTTCAAATGATATCGTGAGTTTTTTTTGATAATGAAATTGTGGTTATATGTATTGTAAAAGTTATTGTAAGTAATATGTTTTTAGAAAAAATTACTTTGTGCCAAGTTTCTTGCGGCGCATACTTCATGGCAATCATGGTCTCAAAAACAGCATTCAACTGCCTATTTGCTGAATAAAACTTTGATTTTGATTTTTAAAGAGGAAGTTGCTAGCTCTTCGGTCCCGAAGTGATATTGAATATTATCTATGAGTCTTTTCGAAAAACCATTTATTAAAATTTGGGCGTTAGAATTTAATATAAAAGGAGTTCGGATTTACAGTTCGTTAATAAGATATTATATTAAGAAATCTACCATCTAACTCTACAATTTCACCTGAAAATCTTTCTGAAATTCACTCATCTGCCGTTGGCGATGTGCCATTAGTGTATGAAGAATCCCAAAGATAATAACCTAACCAACTTAGAAAAGTTGAAAACCCCCCCGACATTGCCATTTCAAAGTTCAATATTTCAAAAACAGGTTAACCGATTATAATTAAACTTAGCTAAGAACCGTCTCGATTAAACTAGCTTTCGATTAAAAAAATCGTATCGTAATCGGTTTATTCGTTTGGGAGCTATGATGCCACAGACATACACAGATACACAGGTCAAACTAATAACACTCTTTTTCGTCGGGGGTTAAAAAGGTTAACAACCTCTACCCTTCCATGGATACCCTGTAAAAAAAGAAGTTATTGTTGAGTGTATTTTGACTGACACCATAGATGCCAGGTGCGGTCGCGGCCCGTAGTAGAACCATTTCATATTAAATACAAAATAATTTTCAGGTAAGGTAGTTGCTTTAATGTTTTCTATAACTAATTGTATTTATAAGTATCTATAAGTATCTAAGTACTTTGTTTTTGTAAATTGTTAGTTTTCCCACAAAAACATTGTAATTTAGTAGTGAATAAGTCAACTATTGGAATGTTACAAATAAATTATATTTTCTGCAAAATATTGGTTTACTTTTGACCTCACTGAATACTTACAAAGTTGAGTTAACATTATAATACAAAACGAGTGTATCAGACTAGTTTGTAGTCCTTCTTCTAGAAGTGCACGCCTCGGCGGCAGCGAAACAAACATCATCATCATCATCATCATGTCAGCCGAAAGACGTCCACTGCTGGACGTAGGCCTCCCCCAAGGCTCTCCACTCAGACCGGTCTTGTGCTTTCCGCATCCACCGCGGTCCCGCGATCTATACTAGGTCGAAACAAACATTGCGCGCGAAATAAACATATAAAGTTTCAATTGCATAGCTCTAGATTTTATTGATATCCAAAAAACCCGATTTCGTCACTGACTCACTGATGATCATCAAAATTGTTATGCCACTTCCTGTAGCCCTGAAAAGCTGAAATTTGGTATGTAAGCTAGCATTAGTACACAAACAACAACATTAGACAAAAAAAAAACAAACCAAAACTGTTACTGTTAAAACTGTCAATAAAAACATTCCAAAGATCGATCGATTTTTTGATCTCACCGGTGACTAAAATTCTCACGGCTATTCAAATACGAATGCCCCACCCACTCGTAACCGAGATCACTGAGTGACTTCTTGACCACTGGCAGTGACAGCTAACCTCAATCTACTACGTTGACATGCTTGTCTATGACAGAAACGCAAGTTAGCTGCATGCTGGTAGACGGGTAAAATAAGGTTTTTGGCAAATAGCCATAACTAGCTTTTGCCCCCGTGAAATATTAAAAAATGAGCTAGTTCCCTATCCCGTGGGAATTTCGAAAAATCCCTTCTTAGTGCACCTCTAGGATACTCAAGGTACATGTTTGCCAAATTTCATGTCTCTAGGTCCAGTGGTTTGGGCTGTGCGTTGTCTGTCAGTCAGTCAGTCAGTCAGTCAGTCAGTCAGTCAGTCAGTCAGTCAGTCAGTCAGTCAGTCAGTCAGTCAGTCAGTCAGTCAGTCAGTCAGTCAGTCAGTCAGTCAGTCAGTCAGTCAGTCAGTCAGTCAGTCAGTCAGTCAGTCAGTCAGTCAGTCAGTCAGTCAGTCAGTCAGTCAGTCAGTCAGTCAGTCAGTCAGTCAGTCAGTCAGTCAGTCAGTCAGTCAGTCAGTCAGTCAGTCAGTCAGTCAGTCAGTCAGTCAGTCAGTCAGTCAGTCAGTCAGTCAGTCAGTCAGTCAGTCAGTCAGTCAGTCAGTCAGTCAGTCAGTCAGTCAGTCAGTCAGTCAGTCAGTCAGTCAGTCAGTCAGTCAGTCAGTCAGTCAGTCAGTCAGTCAGTCAGTCAGTCAGTCAGTCAGTCAGTCAGTCAGTCAGTCAGTCAGTCAGTCAGTCAGTCAGTCAGTCAGTCAGTCAGTCAGTCAGTCAGTCAGTCAGTCAGTCAGTCAGTCAGTCAGTCAGTCAGTCAGTCAGTCAGTCAGTCAGTCAGTCAGTCAGTCAGTCAGTCAGTCAGTCAGTCAGTCAGTCAGTCAGTCAGTCAGTCAGTCAGTCAGTCAGTCAGTCAGTCAGTCAGTCAGTCAGTCAGTCAGTCAGTCAGTCAGTCAGTCAGTCAGTCAGTCAGTCAGTCAGTCAGTCAGTCAGTCAGTCAGTCAGTCAGTCAAGTGTCATGAATCAGTCAGTGAAGGACGCACTGAGCGACAAGCGACAAAATGGCACGCGTGCTAGCCCCCCTGGTCTCGTCTTGGCAACATTTTACATGAAAATGTTTTTGGTGGGATATGTATATTTTTATCTGTAACGTAACCAAACGGGAAAATAAAAGATTGAGCCCAGCCAGGTAAGCCAATATTTGCCGATTGTCGGAAAACAGCCGGCGGCCTTTCGTTCACCCATTCATTCGTCAGGCTTTTATTCATTCATTCATTCATTGTCGAATGGAGAGTGGGGCTCGGCAGTGTAAACAAATACTTTAGTATTTTTCTGTAGTATAAAAGTTAGACAGTCTTCGACAGTGTCAAATAATTAATCTTCTATCACAAACATGTCACATAGAATCAACTGTCACCACCACACCCATCGACCTATACCTTTTATTTATTAACCGACGTCAAAAAAAGAGGAGGTTCTCAATTCGTCGGAATGTTTGCTTTTTTTCATTTTTATTGAAGGAGGGAGGCAAACGAGGAAGCGGGTCACCTGATGGTAAACGATCACCGTCGCCCATGAGGATCAGCAACCTCAAGAGTCACTAGTCTGTGGCCGCCCTTTAAGGTGGAAAATTGGTAGAGAAAAAGGGGGGGGGGGGGGGTTGGACCTCCGGCACTCTCACTGACCGAACGAAACGCAACAGGGCTGGCTGTTGCTTCACGCCAATTTTCTGCGAGAGAGTGGTACTTCCCCGGACGAGCCAGCCCATCCCAGCGACGCGCAGGCCAATACTTCACCAACATTGCAATTGTCAGTTTTCAATGACAGTTTGGTGTCAACTGCTGACTTGAAGAGCTTTTGTTTTAGCGCGCTTCATATTGTCAGGGAAATGCAATTCGAATTGTCATAATAAAACTGACAATTGTAAAGATGGTGAACCAATGTTAAAAAAAATGTCCCAAAGGGCCATAACCTGATGTTTATAACTATCAACGCCACTACCATGATGCGGTTCAAGCCCTCTGCGAGTCCATTATAAAAACGAACTACACGACAAGCACAGCCGTTCAGCCGTCGGCCGTGTTTTATACTGTGACAGTACTGAAGTATCTATTTTTCGATGCTGACGGTATCAGCTTTTTCAGACGGAATGCAGATACCTATGGCAACTTGGTATGCAGTCCATCTTTTTTGGCAAACGGCTCTAAAAAACATACCTTCGGATGATACGAGAACATGAATTAGAGAACACATAAGGGAACCAGCCACGATTTACACTGAATTTTAGGTTTGCTTGTGCAGATTTATAAAAGGTCTTTGATTTTCAACTCTATTGGCTTGCATTGTGTCTGTTAATCAAAGCATCAAGTATTAAATCGTTTTCTGTGATAAAAGCTCTAGCACCATACCGATGTCAAACCTAAGTTATATTTTGAAACTAGCTGTTTCCCGCGACTTCGTCTGCGTAGATTTCGGTTATCGCTATCCCGCGGGAACTGTATAATTTTCTCGAATAAAAAGTAGCCTGTATTATTCCTCAATATTCAAACTATATTCTTACCAAATTTCATTTAGATTATAGTATGGCCATAACCGCCGTGCACTCCGTGTTTCGCCTCTTCATTGGGTATTTCGGTAATCCAAATAGTGTAGCTTTTTTTGCAACCATGAAAAAACCTGACCAGGCTTATGTAAACATCTCTTTAGTCCATCAAAGAGATTGCATTGGGCGCGTCTATGAAAAATATAATTATTTTGAAACACGGAGTGCACAGGGGTTATGGCCATACTATAGTGCAGCGGTTTTTCCGTGAAGAGGTAACAAACAGGCAGACAGAGAGACAGAGTTACAATACAATACAATACAATAACTCTTTATTGAACACCACATAATAGGCAAAACAAGAAATAAAGCACAAAGAAAAGTTGCTTTCGGATTTTTTAATATTAGTTAGGATATTATCATTGTTTCTAAATTTTTATTCATCATGCTACAGCACGGCGGATAAACATTTTCGAAAATTTACAAACCCTAAAGTTATAATCATTTCATTAAATAACAAAACGAAACTGTGTAGGTATGTTTGCGTATCATCAGTAAACCTAAGTACCCTCACAATTTCATATTTCCAACGATAAAAAAACAGTTTTTATCAAAATAAACTTAATTAATTACACACAAATATCGCCGTAAAATAATATTTGCGACGGGAAAAGGAAGCGCAAATACACCTGGTTAATATTGGCACAGAAAATACATTTCGATTCTCTCTAGTAGATTTTTTATTAACTTTCAATGTTCTTATTCGTAGGTTAATTTTGACCCTTTTCCACTGATTGGATAGACTTTAAGTCTGGTACACATGTAAGTATCTGATGAACATGCGTCAGCAAAAAAGCTTTCAGTATAATAAATGTTTTTTTTATTTTATTAATGAAACATTTACAATTAACTTGTGTTACTCGATTGTCCGCTGCACGTCTTGCATATTATAGCTGATTTTAGGGTTACTTCTAGTGATCACGAGTTTTCGAATCCTGCGTAACGTAATCGAGTAGTATTGTTATTGAGAAATTCGTATGACGTTTAGAACAGCTCCCACCCATCAGCGTATTTGGAACTAACATTTAGTACGAGGTTTTTCGATCTCGATACGATAACCGTAACGTTACGCAGCATTTGTAAAGTCGTGTTCGACCCTCAGCGCCCACCCGTGAGCGTATTTGGAACTAACATTTAGTATTAGGTTTCTCGATTTCGATACGATACCTAACGTAACGTTAAGCAGGATTCGAAAACTCGTGCTCGTTCTACGGATAGAAATCTATCACACATTAAGAGCTTCGACACCAATGCAATAATCAAATAACGCCAGCAAAAAAAATCTTTAAAATCCCATGAAACTGGTTCTCTTTTGCAAAAAAGCGTCCGCGTAGGTTTTTGATCCAGTCAAAACCCCTGTGTGATATCTGAACTTAGTTCGATATGGGGAGGTGTTTCCATATTTTCCACCCTCTGATAAATTGAAACTTAACTCAGATGGGAGGGGTAGTGTTACACGCGAGTTTATAAGGGTGGAATCAAATGGCGAATAACGTAGTGTTAGGTTATAAATATTTACTAAGCACATACGAGGGCTGTTTGATAAGTACCCGTTTTCTAAATATATTAATATCACTGACCGCAAATAAGTATACCACCCTTTTAAGCCATTTTTCAGAGGCGGGATAATTAAAAAAAAAATGGCATTCTTTTGTTTTTTTTTCTCATTTGACAACGATTCAGTGAAGGCGTGAACTTAAAATTGTTAAAATGGAGAAAGAACAGTATCGGTCTGTAATTAGATTCTTATTTTTGGAAGGAAAAACATGTGATGCAATAAAAGTAAGAATGCAAGCGGTTTACCATGAATGTGCTCCTTCTATGACAACCGTCAGATATTGGTATAACGAGTTTAAGCGGGGGAGAACAACCGTCTTTGATGAGGATCGCCCAGGCCGGCCAGTTGAGGTGACTACAGACGATATGGTTAAGAAAATTGAAAATATCGTTTTAGTCGACCGCCGAATTAAACTTCGAGAAATCGTTGATGCTGTAAACGTTTCAATCGAGAGGGTACAACACGTATTAGAAGAAAAATTGGGTATGAAGAAAGTATCAGCGAGGTGGGTGCCGCGTTTACTCACGGAGGAGCAAAAACGGAACCGACTGACTACTTCGAAGCAGTGTTTGGCCGTGTTCAAACGTAACCCGAAGGAGTTTCTGCGTCGTTTCGTGACTGTGGACGAAACGTGGGTCCACCACTACACCCCGAAAATGAAAGAGCAGTCGAAGCAGTGGATTTTACCGGGTTAACCTGCTCCAAAGAAAGCAAAAACCGTCCCATCGGCTGGAAAGGTCATGGCGACCGTTTTTTGGGATTCGCAGGGTATTATACATATTGACTATTTAGAAAAGGGAAAAACAATAACAGGGCAGTACTATGCCAATTTATTGGATGAATTTGACGCCGTATTGAAGGACAAACGACCCCATTTAAAAAAGAAAAAAGTACTGTTTCATCACGACAACGCCCCGGCTCATTCGTCCAGAGTTGTGACGGCTAAATTAGCACAGTTACGCTACGAACTATTGCCTCACCCCCCGTATTCTCCAGATTTGGCCCCATGCGATTTCTTTTTGTTTCCCAAACTAAAAAAATGGCTCGGTGGCAAGCGATTTGGATCAAATGACGAAGTCATTGCCGCCACAGAGGCCTATTTTAATGACTTTCCAAAATCATACTTTTTGGGTGGTTTATTGAGGCTTGAGTATAGGTGGAACAAATGTATAAAGTTAAAAGGTGACTACGTAGAAAAATAAATGCATATATACAAAAAAAAATGATTTTTTTTTCCATAAACGGGTACTTATCAAACAGCCCTCGTACCATTTTGAACTACATACTTTTGCCCCTTTTATAAATCAAAATCTACTAAACATAGTCCAGATATACGTACAAATGAGGTAGATATTGCTATCAGCATAATTGTAACCTCTTTGGCCTCTGACGCTCATGCAGCTCATGCGCTTTTCGATGAGGTTATCGTCGCGAGAAAACCGGCACACTCCTGCGAAGCAATTCAATGATGCGTGTGAGGTTCCCAATCCGCACTGGGCCCGCGTGGGAACTATAGCCCAAGCCCTCTCATTTCGAGAGGAGGCATGTGCCCAGCAGTGAGAAAAAAAAGCTGGCGATGATGATGATGATGATTAGCTAAGTTCACTAGCTACTCAACAAAAGAGGTGAAATCTAAACAGTTGCCAAGTTTTATTCAAGACGCCGTAAGCAACTTGGCTAGTTTTAATAGTCAAAATATTTGTACGTTGTAAAGTAGGTAATTTCTTGTAATAAATAAAAGGAAAAAGGTTTCAATTAAAAGAAAAACCAATAAAGTTCAATTTTACACGCTGCACGACATTAAAAACCTGTAAAAATATTAATTAACAACGCAAACAAAAAACCTCATTTATACCGGCACGTCAAAAATGTGCAAAAGCGCCATTTCATGGAAATATGGTTCATAAAAGCGCGTTTAATTTGCGATTTACCGTATAATTTGTTGGATACCGGTATACCGGCGATATTACCGGTAATAAGATGCGATAGCGGCGAATCAGCGGGAATTTGCTTCGGTCCTAAAATTAAAATCGGCGATCTAGAGCCCGGGGACCTATGACCCGGGGAATTGTAGTGTGGGGTGAGTTAGCAGCGGCAGCGGGAAAATTAGTACAACATTTCAGCCTATTATATATTCGTTTTTTTTATACAACGACGAATTCAAACGAGCAATTGGGTCACCTGATGGTAAGTGATCACCACTGCCCATAGACACCCGCAACTCCGGAGGGTTTGCAGATGCGGTTCCAACCTAGAGAGCTAAGATGAAATGCCTCTTGTGCCCGTAATTACACCGGTTGTCTTACACACCACACCGGAACGCCACGAACGAACGAACGAACGAAAAGAACCATCTTTTGATCAACCGTATAATAATAATTATTATTATTATACTGACGAACAATAATAAGTTTCTAGTTGCCTAAGCCCTAAAAAGGTATTACGGGGTCTTCAAACCAAACCCTCCGCTTATTTCTCGTCCCACACTCCGTAATTCGGGTCGGCCGTAAAAACGCGCTAAGCAGCAGTGTCGTAAACGCGTAAACGACTCCCGTTGAATGGTGAACCTAGTGGCAGGTGCTTGCTTTGTTTGCTTAATGAGCTAGTATAAGTGGTAGTTAGGGACAGTAAACAATATAAGATACTAGAGAGCGCCCGCGGCTCCGCCCGCGTGGAATATTATACTAACGTAAGGAATCTCTATAGCAACAGGAATGTGTCCTCTGGGTAAAAAAGTAATATTTCTATAGTCCGTCAGGCAGATTATCGAAAAGAAATATTGGACACGTATTTTTTGCTTTATGATCAATAAAAATTTACATACATAAAATTAAAAAAATCCGTAGACTGCAATGCAGGATAATGAATGATGACGAATGATAATTTCTTTATCCCTGAATGGCAACACTCGCTTTTGGCTCGAATTTCGAACTTGCGATTTTATTTTGCTTAATGTACAAAATTTACACACCCGATACCATATTTTCTCTAGTTTTTCGCGATTCCCACGGACAAAGAATCGCATTGCTTTAAAATTTCAGAGAAATATTGCGTTGTTTGGGAGAAACGTGTCAAAATGGTGTTGTAGAGCGCCATCCTGCTCTGTCTCGTTTTTTTCCCCCCGTTCTGGTTTTTCGCTTTTATTATGTATTAGATTTTTTATTTTATTAGATAGTAGATACAAGTACCTTTGTATACGTGAGAAGCCGTGATAGACTAGTGGTTTGACCTATGGCCTCTCAATCAGAGGGCCGTGAGTTCGAGCCCAGACTACGGAATTTATGAGCGAATTCACGTTTTTAATTTATCATGGGCTTTTTGGGCGAAGGAAAACATCGTGAACAATACAATGGTGTGTGTGTGAAGTTCTCGTAGGGCTTTGAAATACAGTTTAATTATTTTTTTACAAATTTTTCATCAATCAAGTGCGAAGTGCCAGCGAATCGTTTCCGTATATATCAGTTTCGACAAAATTATTTTCGTAAGTATATTCTTCTCTACAATTCGCTTTGCTCGATTGATTCTCGTGAAAATTTGTAAGCAGGTTCGATAATTATATAGAATTTTTGTCGGGTCAGATTTTGAAAAAAAACCTGACAATTGCGAGTCGGACTCGCGCACGAGGGTTCCGTAGAAAGATTTTAACGCCTTTACCCAGTTTTTTAAAAAGTCCAGTGTTAGCAGAGCCCTGCTCCTAAGCAAAATGTACGCTGTGTGGTGTCAACTTATATTGGTATGCGAAATCTACAGACAGACATAAAAAATTAAGATTTTGAGACTTTTTTGAATGGTTGTGCTGTAAGAGCTACCTTCATACCAAATTTCAAGTTTCTAGGACAACTGGAAGTACCCTTTAGGTTTTTGGATTTCGGCAATTTGTATGGAAATAGCCTTGACTGTCTCTTTTGATTTCGTTGACTTAGAAGGTTGATTTTTTCACAGATTTAAGGGACTGCAGGCTTGAGTATTTGATATTAATTTCAGCATGCTACCTCCACGCGTTCCAGAGAAAAAGGGTCTTGACAGACAGACAGACAGACAGACGGACGGACGGACGGACGGACGGATGGACGGACGGACGGACAGACAGACAAACAGACAGACTGACAGACGGACGGACAGGCAGACAGACACACAGACGGACTACAAAGTGATCCTATAAGGGTTCCGTTTTTTCCTTTTGAGGTACGGAACCCTAAAAAGAAACATCAGAAATGAGCTCGCGAGGTCTGCAGCTCTGCTCGCAGAGCCACGAATGTATATGAAACATTATTTTGCTATCAAAGTCCAGCAGAACACCAAACTTTTGGCTAAAAGTTTTTAATTGAAACATTATTATTTAACTGGGGCTTGACCAGAATTCCTGAAAGTTGAGAAACAAAATAAGGTTTTTGTTTTCCCACTTCCTGCTCCAAGTTATTTCCGGCGGGGGAAACCACTGACTATACACAGGCTATTATACCGAGAAATAACGTAAAAAAAACATGAAACTGATAGCTTTAGAAGATTATTTTGTTTTTTTTTGATGATTTCCGTTAAAAGATTTTCACAGTTTTATGTTTATTTAATATTTAATGAA
The DNA here is from genome assembly GCA_963691665.1 of Clepsis dumicolana. Classification (NCBI taxonomy): domain Eukaryota; kingdom Metazoa; phylum Arthropoda; class Insecta; order Lepidoptera; family Tortricidae; genus Clepsis; species Clepsis dumicolana. The sequence continues at coordinate 2,570,330 of OY829516.1, read as the reverse complement.
TTATCCTCCAGCTCCCAACCGTTAAGGAGTTGTAGCTTCCATCACCAGCTCATCAAAAGGGGATAATGACTATTCGAATCTGTGTTAATAGAAAAAAATGTCGTCTACATAAAAATAATACGCTCCATCCAACAAAACAGATTTCTTTCCCATATTGTTAGTAAGTAAGTACCTAAGTAAGTAAACACTTTATTGTACCTATAGAAAATAAAGAAATAAAGACAAATAACAAACAATGAGATACAGACAAAGGTGGATTCATCCCTCAGTATTTTTTTTTCTGTCTGACATAGATTATTTATTATGAAATGTAATGTTTCTGAGCTAAAAAATTTTTTGTGACCTTTCTTTAAATAAATTCATTTTACGGTTATGGTATTGTAATTGAAATGTGACCAAGTTTCTTGCAGTCCATTCTTCTAGGCTATAGTGGTCTTTCCGAAAGCGCTTATAAGTAGACTCAAATAATACCTAACGCTTGTTATGAAACATGAACATTTAACCGCTGTCTTAATGAACAAAATATAATTTTAGAATTTGACATTGAAAATTTTTATCCATGTCTGTGAAGGGCTAGAATTCTGGCGCAAATTGGTGCTGGTTGGTTCAAAGGTCCATGACGAAGAGTTAGTCAGACAGTTTTTGGACACGATCAAACAAGCGAGCCAAAAGACATCAACTTGACTCTTTATTTAAATTGCGGCTTTTTAAATGTTTTGTATTGACTAGCAAAGTAAAAGATATAACTGGGTGTAGATATCTCGTTTATATGCCAATATTATAAATGACTACTGCGAGAAAAACTTGTCTGATAATACCAAGAAAATTACATGGTTCCTTACCCAAGACTAAAGAGTCAGTGATAATGAACTACACATTTCTCGGCAATTATAAAACAATTTAAGCTTGCACTAAGAATTCGAGCTATGCAAAATATAAGGTGCTAAATGGATAAGTTTATTACTTGACTCTGGTTCTCTGTAGCTATTTACCTACCACATAATCCTTTCCATTATCTACCAGGCTACCGATCGAATATGCCGCTTCATACCTATAAATGATATCATAAGTAAAGATACGTCATGCTCACAAGACAATCGAAAAACAAGTTGCGAATATTTTGACATGTGCGCGCAAGTTTGGACCTTATTTGAGACAGATTGTGGCCAAAGAGGCTACAATTTGTAGCCTTTTCGGCGCTTCATTTTCGACGTGCTGATGACATAAATCGACCTATTTTTTAAACGTAATGTCATTGCTCCGTATTGGTTTACACAATCATAAAAACCACCCATGTTTAGTCTCTTGACAAGGCTTAAACGGTCTGCAACAGATTATAAGGTCCTATTTACCTATTCCTATTTCCTATTCCTATTTAAGGTCCTATTTGCATGACTTAATCAAGTATTTTAAACTTTCATTAATCTTCTAGTTAAAGCGATAAAATATTGAACATGCGCAAGCAATTTGCAATAAATAACAATTGTTATTTTTAATTTTATTTCAAAGAACACGTTAAATTTTATGACTTAAACTTTAAAACACTGAGCTAAGGTCATTTTTAATCACTTCTGAAGCAGTATTAGTTTGCACAAGACGCATCGTAGAGTTTTTCATGTCGAGAAAAGTGTCTTTAAAATAGTAGGTAAGTAGTATTTCTATTTCATCTAAACATATAAAACAGAAACGTGATTGCCTGACTAATCTATCAACGCACAGCCTAAACCACTAAAGCTAGATACTTGAAATTTGGTATACATATTACGTTGAGGACTGATGACCGATGGGGTCAGAAGGTTCTCGAATGGCGTCCACGGACTGGGAGATGAGCTGTCGGTAGGCCTCCAATAAGATGGAGCGACGATCTGGTAAAGATCGCGGGACCGCGTTGGATGCGGAAAGCACAAGACCGGTCTGAGTGGAGAGCCTTGGGGGAGGACTATGTCCAGCAGTGGACGTCTTTCGGCTCACATGATGATGACGATTATGATTACCTAAGAGGCGCACCAAGAAGGGCTTTTTCGAAATTCCCACGGGATAGGGAACTAGCAAATTTTGAAATATTTGGGCACAGGCGTTCTCTCACTGCAATTGAATTAATTGCTTTGCATGAGTCAGTGGGTTCCCTCACTATGTTTTCCGTTACGAATTGGCTAATACATTGGTTTAATACATGCGGGTGGTAGGACCTTGTGCGAGGCCCGTCCGGATCGCTACCACCATCTTACTCGCTAATCCTACCGCTAAGCAACAGTGCTTGCACTGTTGTGTTCCGGTGTGGAGTGAGACAGCCGGTGTAATTACGGGCACAAGAGGCATTTCATCTTTAGCTCTCTAGGTTGGCAACACATCTGCAAACCCCCCGGGATTGTGGATGTCTATGGGCAGCGGTAATCACTCACCATCAGGTGACCCACTTGCTTGTTTGCCTTCCTTGTCGTATAAAAAAAACAAAAAATTGATAATTACATTTTGTTTGCGGTTAACCTTAGCAACTTTGAACTTTGTCCATCGTATGTAATAACGTAATAACTAATGTATATTGTAGCACATACGCCTGTAGCTTGCACATTTATGATTTACTTGTGAATGACTGACTGACAAACAGACACACGAATTGATCCTATAAGGGTTCCGTTTTTCCATTTGAAGTACAGAACACTAAAATGTCAGATGCCTAGTTTTTTACGCTTTCGTCTTCTTTTTTATTGAAAGAGGAAGGCAACAAGCAACCCTGTCATCTGATGATATGCGATCACCGCCACCCACGAGAACCAGCATCCCCAAGAGAGTCATTAGTCCGTTGCCGGCCTCTAAGGAGGAAAAGGGATAGAGGAACGGGGGGACTCTCACTGACCGAACGAAAATTGCTTCTCGCCGATTTTCTGCGACAGGGTGGTACTTCGCCGGACGAGCGGGCCCATTCGTACGGCAGCAAATAGCTACAGTATGGCTCTCAAACTACAAAATTATTTTTCCGTTGGCTGATTTCAGATGATGTTATTATTCTTTGAAATGGTAGTACTAATATCCCTGGTACTGTACTGTCTTCACAAGTACACTAGATTCTGCTCATACGGAGTTAAGCACTACTGGCCACTCCCACTGCTTGGCAATTTCGGAGCCCTCGCATTCCGCAGAAAACACTTCAGCGAGATCTTTAACGATATTTACAATGGATTCCCTGAGGACAGGTATGAAATCATTATATTTCTTTGTCAGTTCATACATGCATTACATTGCAGTGATTGGTTGGCCGTTTACAATTCGATTGCACACCCGAGCAATGCAATGTAATGTAAACATAAAAAAATATTTATTTTCTGTTTGTGTAATGGGGAAATTTGCTGTAAGAATAGGAAAGCTAAGCATAGGTAAGTTGTGTATTGTATTCATCACAAGATAGTAGTTTATGCAATTGCTACATAATGAGGGTCCTTAAAATAAGAGTGTGTTTTTATGAAACAAGGCGAAGCTGAGTTTCATTATAGAATCACACGAGTGTTTTAAGGCCTAATTATGTGGAGTTGCATACATTACTTTATCTACACACATATTATAAGTACTCTAAGATGGGTTCAGAAGCCGAACGCATATATATCATACACTTACCTGTCACAAATTTGATTGTTTTTTTTTTTTAAACATAGACAAACATACCGAGCTGACGTTTCGGAAACTGTTTTTATTTTTTTTGTAAAAAAAAATATTTATTATTAATTATACATGTCGGACTGAACTCGACTTATATACTTGAGTGATCCGTTTTATTTCACTATGATTGTAAATTACGTTGGTCGTCAAATTCTAAAAATCGAATTCGATATCGAAAAGTCATTACGACATCGAATTCGATTCGATGATTTGACAAGGCTCATGACTGGTCTTTGTCTATCAATCAAATGTCAATCCGTCCACTTATCGTTTGAAGGATAGACATGTTCTTTCCATGTACATTTTTTATCTACACACATATCATAAGTCCTCTATAATGAGTTCAAAAACCGTAGAAAATTACCAGCATTTCAGCATGTCGCCACATGTCGACACTAAAAAAAACAGTCTTTGAAACGCTGTCTACGACGAAACGTCAGCTCGGTATGTTTGTCTATGATTAAAAAAAAAACTGTCAAATTCGTGACAGGTATGGGCTATCCTATGCCTTCGGCTTCTGAACCCATCTTAGAGTATTTATAATATGTGTGTAGATAAAGTAATGTATGCAATGCATTTCCACATAATTAGGCCTTAAAACACTCGTGTTTTAAGGACCCTCATTATGTAGCAGTTGATAAACTACTATTTTTTTATTCTTGACCGTCATCAGATTTGCTGGAATCTACGAGTTAGTGAATCCTGTCATTGTAGTCAGAGACACAGAGCTTATAAGGAAGATAGCCATTGAAGACTTTGATTACTTCTTGGGACATCGTATGCTGGTCAATGAAGATATCGACCCGTTCTTTGCTAGAGCATTAGTTCTTTTAAAAGGTAAAAACTCTCCTCCTCGTCATCATCATCATGTCAGCCGAAAGACGTCCACTCTGGACATAGGCCTCCTCTTAGGCTCTCCACTCAGACTGGTCTTCTTTGCTGGCAAAGGCACTGCTCAAAAATTTCTAAGTATCAACTACGTAATATTCACAAATTTATGTACAGTTTAAAAACGAAAAACTAACCTTAAAAATAAACACTATAGATTAAAATATCCCCCAAATCACTGCCTGTTGGTAGTGTTCCCAAATGGCTGGCAGCATTAGCACGTTGGATGGCAATGCTGATCCTCAGTGCCAAACCGCCAGTAACCGCCAGTAATTTAGTATAATGTGGCCAGTATTTAATTAACACCTTAATTAATTCTATTACAGGTGAATAGAATTCATTTTTAGTATAAGGTGGCCAGTGAACCTTGGCCAGTTATTGGCCATTTACCCTTCCTACCAAATCTGTTTTTTTTTTACAATTGTAATTTCAGGCCCAGAATGGAAGGAAATGCGGTTTATATTAAGCCCTGCTTTTACAAGCGCAAAAACCAAAACCATGCTCCCAATTTTGTTGCGAAAATCGAAACAAATAGCCAACAGTATCAAGAATGATATTGAATCATCAGACTGTAAGTAAAAAAAGTAACACCACGCACAATGTCTAAGTATAACTTATTATAATACTGCAAGTACTTAAATAAAAACAAATTACCATGTACTCTGACCAGAAGTGTTTAGCGTAATGTAAAATTATCTTTTTTTGTCTATATGACGATCGTCGGGTCTTCTTTTGGATAGATAGTATAGATAAAGTCTTTATTTTTCACAACACAGGAAACACACAAACATGTATGTTTAAGTATGTAATTATGTGAGTCTATTTATTCCACTGAAACTCGCGAACGGCTCAACCGATTTATTACACGACTGCCCAAAGAAAAATAGTAAATTGTTTTTTCTAGCAAAATTTATAGGCATGGACATCAAACTCTTGGCCATTCGCTACCTGGTGGATGCCGAAGCTTCTGTTTACTTCGGAAAGCCGGTGGATTCGTTTACAGATCCTGGAAACATGTTCTACAAAATGTGCCAAGCCGCATCTGACGTCAATTTTAAGACGACTCTGAAATTTTTGGGATGTTCCTCAACTCCATACTTGATGAAGGTATGCCCACAGATTGACTGATCCAATCCTGCTGCAATCAAAATTTATGTAAGTTTTGATTTCTTGTTAAATTTATGTAAGTTTTGATTTCTTGTTAAATTTTCTTGGAGACCCTTCTTCTTCTTTCTTCGTAATGGCGGCCTCTAGAGCTTGTGTCGACATAACACGTATAACAATCATTTGCAAGGTGTAACGTAATATAAACAATCTGACATTAAAGAAAACCGGCCAAGTGCGAGTCGGACTCGCGCACGAGGGTTCCGTAAAAAGATTTTAACGCTTTCCCCCATTATTTTAAGAAGTCCAGCCCTGCTCCTAAGCAAAATGTTTGCAGTGTGGGGTCAATCTATATTGGTCTGTGAAATCTACAGACAGACATAAAATTTTAAGATTTTGAGACTTTTCGGAGTGGTTGTGCTATAAGAGCTACCTTCATACCAAATTTCAAGTTTCTAGGACAGCTGGAAGTAGCCTTTAGGTTTTCTTATTTCGGCAATTTGTATGGAAAAGGATTTTTTAATGACTGTATCTTTTGATTGTGTTGACTAAGAAGGTTGCTTTTTTCACGGCTTCAAGGGACCGCGGGCTTGACTATTTGATATTAATTTCAGCATGCTACCTCCACGCGTTTCAGAGAAAAAGGGTCTTGACAGACAGACAGACAGACAGACAGACGGACAACAAAGTGGTCCTACAAGGGTTCCGTTTTTTTCCTTTTGAGGTACGGAACCCTAAAAAGATGTCGGATAGGCCAAACTGAATAAACCCTATACGAACCTAAAGATACCTACGTCATTATGCTCACAAGACAATCGAAAACGATGTTCCGAACATTTTGACATTTGCGCGCAAGTTTGAACCATATTCGAGAGCGACTACAATTGTAGCCTTTTCTCGTAATATCATTATTGTCAGCCCATACAAAATGAACGCGATTGTGATTCCGAGCGAGCTAGACAATAAGGCTGTGAACGCAATATTTAGAAACTTTATTTTTCCAGCTTTTCAACGTGACTTTCTACACCTCAGAAGTGAGAGAATTCTTTAAGCAGCTGGTGCTAGGCTCGATGGATGAGATAAGTTTGGATGACGATGGGGGCACTTTGATTCATATGCTGAAGAAAGCCCAAAAAGGTACTTAGATAATATACCCACTAGTGTCTCTGTGAGCTGTTTAGGTGTGGACCTCGCGAGCTGATTTTTCAACATTTTCGTTTTTTTTTTCTAAAAACCGAATCGATTAGAAAATCTAGGTATATACCCAATTAGTTTAATTAGCGAGCCTGCTCACAAAATTTCACGGGAATTGGCTCATTTTTGAATATTTTTGTTTTTTTTTTCGGCAAAATTTTCTGTATAATTAGCGATAAAAAGCCATAAATCACTGTTTGTCATTACTGTCAAAGTGTAATCCTATATCTAGATATACCTAAATGCTATGAGATTACTGATGTGTACCTACTGGTGACAGTCTAGATGGTCGTGGGTTTGAGCCCTGGCTTGCACCTCTGAGTTTTTCGAAATTTATGTGTGAAATTACGTTTGTAATGTATCACGTGAGCTTTTCAGTGAAGGAAAACATCTGCAGGAAACCTGCATACTCAATCAATTCAATGGTGTGTGTGAAATTCTCAATCCGCATTGAGCCTGCGTGGGAACTGTAGCCCAAACCCTCTCATTCTGAGAGGAGGCTTGTGTAAAGCAGTGAGACATAAAAAACAGAAAAGCGTATTCTAAATAGTATTATAAATGCGAAAGTAACTCTGTGTCTCTGTCTTTCTGTATGTCTGCTTTAGCAAGCAGACATACAGAAAGACAGAGACACAGAGTTACTAAGAGGTAGCCTTCTTCATGGGAAAACCGCTGTACCAATCTAGATGAAATTTGCTGAGATTCTTTTTATTCGGAAAAAAATTATAGTTTCCGCGGGAGAGCGATAACCAAAATCTACGCGGAAGAAGTAGCCGGCAACAGCTAGTTACGCTATGTACGAAAGAATTTTTGTCCAAGCTAAAACAGAGGGATTCGCTCACTTCGATCTCTCGGTCAATAATAAATTTGTTCTTTCCAGCGGGCTGGAATGACACTGACTTGACAGCACAGGGGTTGTTCTTCGTAGTCACAATTTTGAACACGGTTGCCACAACCATCTCATTCCTGCTCTACGAGCTCGCTTGTAACCCTGAGGTCCAGGAGAAGTTAGGTCAGGAGATCAGGAACCATAGGAAAGCTGGGAATAAGTTTGACAACGATATACATAACATGTCTTACTTGGATATGGTAATTTCAGGTACAGAGGCTTTTCAAGGCTAGAGTGAATAGACTGTTACTAAACCAGTGAGTTACACCTTAGGCCTCATCTGCACCTTCCATCAAGGGGTCAATCACTGGTCAGTTTATAGTAAAAAAAAAATCGAGTTCGAAGTCTAATAATAATTTTTAAAAGCTTTTTAACGTGCTTAGAAATAAACTTGCGCGATTCACAGGATCCCTATTTCGTTTAATGTCTATCCATTGTCTAAGTTTAATGATCGTAACTTTAAAAATAGCTTTTTTCTCTAACAAAGTTTGCAGCAAAAGTTGCTAGGCTATCGACGCGTTCACAGTGATCTAAGCTCGGCTCTATTGTTACAGACATAAGAGCTTGTACAGATCGTTGTGACCGCTTCGGTTGCTTAGCTACTTCTGTGCCCTAAGCACGACTTGTCGAATCCTGCGTCAGGTAAAATCGAATAGTAAACTATAACGAGTTTGTATGACGTTTGGAACAACGCCCGCCCGTGAGCGTATTTGGAACTAAAATTTAGTATGAGATTTCTCGATCTCGATACGATAACCGTAACGTAACGCAGGATTCTACAAGTCGTGGTTAGGGCACTGCTGCTGACTGTAATCTGTTTTCACCCCCTTAGGCTTGAAATATTAAAAAACATGGAAACACGTGTTTATTTACGTCTCTTGTAATATATATTTACCATGTTTCATATTCATAACCGTAACTTAAAAAAAGCAACATTTATTTCATACAAAACCTGCACCACTTTTTTCTGCTTTAAAATGTCGTTAAAGTTCGTTTGTCCTTTTTTGTCACATTGACATTTCCGTTAGTAAGAAGAAGACAATACCTAGTTAAACTAATGGAGGCTTCTGTGACCTTTATGATTAATGGCATTAGAGTTCAAAATTGTTTAATACATGTTCACTTATTTTGGACGTAAGCCTCTTGATGGGGTCTCCTATCCTGCCGTCTGGTTGTTTCGGGTCCAGGGCAGACCAGGACCCCGTTCCTCGAAGCTATCAGACTAAAATCATAATAATTAGTGTTTTGTCTCGTAAATTACACGACAAAATGAAACAACACAATTATTATTAGTCCATAAACTTCGAGAAACGGGGCCCAGCGAGCCCTACTAATATCGTCCAACCATCGGGCATTGGGTCGGGTCTACATGATTTACTCGATATTTTTTTATTGGCTCTCTAGTATCCATAGCGCAAGGTTTTCCCTGGTTTGAGACCAGTTCAATTGTTGTCAATTGTCTCTTGATGCCAGTTTCATTGTATTCAGTTTCAGGTATTGTAGGTTTTGCGGGTGGTAGGACCTTGTGCGAGGTCCGTCCGGATTGCTACCACCATCGTACTCACTAATCCTGAAGCTAAACAGCCGAGGGTGGAGCACGACTTTACGAATCCTGCGTAACGTAAAATTGATTAGCAAACGTTGTCGAGTTTGTATGACGTTTGGAACAGCGCCCGCCCGTGAGCGTATTTGAAACTAAAATTTGGTATGAGGATTCTCGATCTCGATACGATAACCGTAACGTTACGCAGGATTCGACAAGTCGTGCTTGACCCACTGTTCTCGCACTATTGTGTTCCGGTGTGGAGAGTAAGACAGCCAGTGTAATTACGGGCACAAGAGGCATTTCATCTTAGCTCTCTGGGTTGGCAACGCATCTGCAAACCCCGGGGTTGCGGGTGTCTATGGGCAGTGGTGATCACTTACCATCAGGAGACCCACTTGCTCGTTTACTTCCTCGTCGCATAAAAAAAATCGTAATTGATCTTAATATTTTTAACAAGAAAGTACCGTGAGAGACTATGATCTTAATATCTTAACGTTGGCGTGTATATTATTTCAGAGACATTGCGACTGTGGCCACCTATATCGGCAACAGACAGGCTTTGCTCCAAAGATTACAATTTGGGCAAGCCTAATGACAAATGCACAGAAGATTTTATTGTGAGTAGTTTTTTTTAAAGTACTTACTCACTTGTTCATTGAATTGTCATGTAGCATAATCTCAATAAACATTGTTTTGCACATTGACTAATGAAAGAAAATATACTGTGACGTTTTGGCTCCAATATACATTTGTACTTGATCTGCTCTACCTTACCCGAGTTACAATAAATTATAAGTAGTCAGGTATGCAATAGTTATTTCACAATTTAAAAGAGTGTCACCACATTCTATACGAGTACAATAATCAACCTTAATACATTACTATTTAGAACTATTAGGAGTTCAAATTGTAGAGACAACCGTGAACCCAAAATGTCAAGATATCTTTTCTTTTGTTTCAATATTTTCCGTTTTGATTTGCTTAAAATTGGAAGGAGTTTTTACAAAGTGGCCTCACCCCATCAAAATGTGAAAGCCACGTGATAATTCTAGAATCCTCAGTAACAGTTGAAATCATTCCTGTTCATTGTCTTTCAGGTAAGAGAGGGCGAAGACGTGGTGATCCCCATTTTCGCTATCCACCGAGACCCCCAGTATTTCGCCGACCCCCTGAAATTCGACCCCGAACGATTTTCAGAAGAAAACAAGCATAAAATCACGCCATATACTTACATGCCTTTTGGAGTTGGCCTGAGAAACTGCATTGGTGCGTAGAGAAGCTTAGTTTAACCGAATTTACATTACAAAACTAGTTGCATGATACTTAGTTTTATCCAAAAACAGCGCTATACGAAACTGTTTCAGTGTCGTGAAATTGTTGATGAAATTAATGTCACGGGACTACTTTCATGCCACTAGTTTCGTCGGCTGAAGGAAAACAAAAAGGTTTCCACGGCAACGCCTGAAAAGTTTGAATATCAATAAACACTTTTAGCGGTACACACAAAATAATCGCTCACTCTATTTTTACCTGATTATTTTGAAAACTGTTAATTAATCAATTAATTCTTTTGGAAAAAATACCGCTGTTTTCAGACCACTTAAATTACGGAAATATTGTGCCGGAATAAAGATAGCGTTCCACTTAATTTGAAGACGCTAGTCACTTTTTTAACCCCCGACAAAAAAGAGGGGTGTTATAAGTTTGACATGTGTATCTGTGTGTCTGTGTATTTGTGTATCTGTCTGTGGCATCATAGCCCCCAAACGGGTTTACCGATTTCGATGCGGTTTTTTACAGTCGAAAGCTATTTTAATCGAGATAGTTCTTAACTAAGTTTCATGAAAACCGGTTGACCTGTTTTTGAAATACTGGACTTTGAAATGACAATGTCGGGGGTTTTTCAACTTTTCTAAGTTGGTTAGGTTATTTCATTTCAGACCAGAAATGTACATTTTCAATTCAGAAATGCCATATTACCTAATGGCTAGTCTCGGTTTGATATTAAGTTTTTAATACAGAAGCATTTGATTGAAACAGGCGTGACTTTGCTGAGGTCAATAACCATGAACTAAAAATAACCAACTCAGAAAAGTTAAAAAACCCCGATATTTTTATTTCAAAGTTCAATATTTCAAAAACGGGTAAAACGAAAACCGCGTCCAAATCGGTAAACCCGTTTGGGAGCTATGATGCCACAGACAGATACAGAAACACACAGATACACAGACACACAAGCACACAGATACACAGGTACATAGGTCAAACTAATAACACCAAAGCGTAATTTGCTCACCTGCACTGCGACTTGTGGCGATTTTGTGGTAGCAAATGAGCAAATTAATTTTTAGTTCACAGCAGCATTGTTTGGGAAATAAAAGTGGTGCCTATCAGCTGCCTAACCTCTTGACGCCCATGCCTTTTTTTATCAGTTCTAAGTTATTTAATGATTTTTATCTCCAACAGGACCTTCCCTCGCAAAATGCATAATAAAATCGCTGGTAGTCAATCTGCTAGGAGAGATAGAGGTGGTTCCATTCGAGCAAACAACTATTCCGGCTCAGATTTGCACGAGCCAGTTCACCTTGGCCCTGGAGGGAGGACACTGGCTCCGTATGAAGATCCGGAAGGCAGAGTGACTAAAGTAAAGGATAGAAAAAAGTGTTCTTCACTCATTGAATGTATGCCTTTTTATAATATAAGTATTTAGTGTCGGTAGACGCACCTATTCACGTACCAACCACCCTCTGGACACCGCATCTTGTATAATTTACTTGAAAAGTCATTACGAAAAAAGCCGCGGTGAGCGGGCCGGGGGAGTGCGTTGTGATTGGTTCATAGCTTGTCATCTCGCTTGTCATCTGGTTGAAAGTGAGCCGCGATTGGTGGCTACAGAGATTTATAGGTGCAAATGAGCATATGCGTTTCGGAAACGTTCGCCCTCACATTTGGTGTCCAGAGGGTGGTTGGTACGTGCACCTATTAATGAGTTGTTTTTAATGAGCGGTGCTGTACCCGCCTAGCCGTTGTTAATCATAAAATGTCTTTTTTTTTAGTTTGTTTTTGTTTGATAAGGTTTATTATGATGCGTTAGTCTAGCCTGCCGAATCTGGATCATAGGATACTGTAGGTACTGTAGGAATAGGTTGCATATTATGGTCGTTGAATGTATTATTAGATAATAAATAATAAATAAATATCATGGGACAATTTGACACCAATTGACCTAGTCCCAAACTAGGCAAAGCCTGTACTATGGGTACTAGACAACGGATAAACATACTTATATAGATAAATACATACGTATATACATATTAAACATCCAAGACCCGAGAACAAACATTCGTATTCATCATACAAACATCTGCCCCGACCGGGATTCGAACCCGGGACCTCAAGCTTCATAGTCAGAGTCTCTAACCACTAGGCTATCCGGTCGTTAGATATTAAAGTTTTAAACTTACCTGTGTTTATTTTCATTAGAAAAAAAAAGTAATTCCTCCTTCTTAGCCAAGGCGCCAACAAGCGTAAATACACGACTTCAATATACAATGACAATGTTACAGCTGTTAAAAATAGTTACCCATGTGAATTTGGACAAAAGGCCCGAGCACGAATATTCGAACCCTGCGCAACGTAATCGAGTAGTAATAACGTTATCGAGAAATTTGTATACGTTTCGAACAGCGCCCGCACGTGAGTGTATTTGAAACTAAAATGTTGTATGAACTTTCTTAATTTCGATACGTTAACGTTACGTTACGCAGGATTCGAATATTCGTACTCGAGTCGCAGTAATTTTTTATATCACTTTTTAACCGACTTCAAAAAAAGGAGGAGGTACTCAATTTCGCCGGTTTTTTTTTATGTATGTTCCCCGATTACTCGAAGACGGCTGGACCGTTTTCAAAAATTCTTTTTTTGTTTGAAAGGGTATACTTTCTAGTTGGTCCCATTGTCACCAAGTCAGGATCTGATCGTGGGATCCCAGGGAAATCGAGGGCAACCCTCAAATTTTATAGTGACGGATCATGTGTTTCATATATTTTCTAAAGCTATTCAAGTACTTGCGTCTGGTAGTCATCATCACGTGTTGATGAGCTGATGATGGAAGGTACAACTCCTTAACGGTTAGAAGTTGGAGGATAATTCTGAAAATGTTAAATAGTTATTCGAAAGGGTATACTTCTGAGGTGGTCCCATTGTCACCAAGTCAGGATCTGATGATGGGATCCCAGGGAAATCGAGGGCAACCCTCAAATTTTATAGGGACGTATCATGTGCTTCATATATTTTCGAAAGCTATTCAAGTACTTGCGTCTGGTAGTCATCTTCTCGTCTTGATGAGGTGATGATGGAAGGTACAACTCCTTAACGGTTAGGAGTTGGAGGATAGTATTTTAAATATTAACATAATTGAAAATTGTGAAATAAAAAATCTTTTAATAAAAAGTAAAACCGCCTTCAAAAAAAAACCTCAGAAAAAAAAACGTAAAATAATCCCCAAAAAGCCATGAGTTTTATGGCCTAGCAGAAATATGAAGTCGGTGCTTCATTCCAAGAATATTCCGCTAGCACCGCACCGACTTCATATTTCTGCTAGGCCATAAAACTCATGGCTTTTTGGGGATTATTTTATGTTATTTTTCTGAGGTTTTTTTTTGAAGGCGGTTTTACTTTTTTTACATGTATTGTCACCGGACTTATACTAAAGACATCAACGGGCTCACACGTTTTTGGTTTGAACTTGACAAAAACCCCGACATTTTCATTTCAAAATATAATATCTCAAAAACGGCTAAACCAATTTTGATCAAACATGTGTAAGAATCATCGATAGAAAACCTGCTTTTAAATAAAAAAAACCGCGTCGTGTCGAGTGAAATTGTCGCCGCACTTGTGATGCGCGAATTGGGACTCAGTATTGCTCGTGATGTGTTCTAAAATGGTGTTTTGCATCATTTGCAATTGCGAAAACTCACCCACAGTGTGTAATTACACTAATAATTGTTTGAGTGATTTCGTAATGGAGGGCAAAAAGTAGCGACATTAGTTCTGGAAGGAAATAGGAACGATGGCATTTCTTTTCTTTTTAGGGTTCCGTACCTGAAAAGGAAAAAAAAAACGGATTCCTTATAGGATCACTATGTTGTCCGTCAGTCTGTCTGTTTGTCTGTCTGTCTGTCTGTCTGCCTTTTCTTTGGAACGCGTAGAGGTAGCAGGCTGAAATTAATATCAAATATTCAAGCCTGCAGTCACTTAAGCTGTGGAAAATCAAACTTCTCAATCAAAATTGTATCAATTTTGACGATTAAGTATTATGATGAATTTATCTATTAGAGTAGAGCTAATGTTGACTTCAAAAATTCACACGCCTCTTACCCATGGCTGAACATACTAAGGGACTGATTGTATTTATTGTAATTTGTAAGACCATCCATATAAACCAATCAAAAGCAATCAAAAGAAATACAGTCATTGAAAAGGTTATTTTCATACAAATTGCCGTATCCTGAAAACCTAAAGGGTACTTCCAGTTGTCCTAGAAACTTAAAATTTGGTATGAAGGTAGCTCTCACAGCACAACCACCCAGAAAATTCTGAAAAAGCAATTTTTTTATGTCTGTCTGTATATGTCATAGACCAATATAAAATGACCCCACACTGCGTACATTTTGCTTAGGAACAGGGCTCTGCTAATACTGGACAACTTAAAACACTGGGGAAAAGCTGGAAAATTTCCGTACGGAACCCTCGTGCGCGAGTCCTACTCGCACTTGTCCGGTTTTTTTATTAGTTCTGTGATAAATACCATGATTACAGTCAATAAATGATTATGATTTGTCATTTCAATCAGATTAAAATGACAGGTCGTGACGATAATCTGTACCCCCCGGCTCTTTACACAGACATTGTCTATGGAAAAATAGGGGATAGCACGCGCGCCATTTTGTCGCTTATCGCTCAGTGCATCCTTCACTGATACCATCACTATGAAAGGGACGCACTGCGCGACAAGCGACAAAACGGCGCACCGTGCTAAATTTGCTGACTACTACATAACTCGCAGATACGACTTCTCTGCGCAGTAGTGTGGATAATCATTCTTCGAGAAAGGTGCGCGCGAGCAAGTATCGCTTAGTGTTCAATTGGTAGGTAAGTAAAAATACTGGTGTTAATAATACGTAAGTACCAAACATATCAACGGTAAGTATTCTGACTCAACCTCGTATATAAACTTTGACGAAATTGGAATAACCACTTTAGGTGCGCGATCTAGAGTGGTTATTCCAATTTCGTCAAAGTTTATATACGAGGTTGAGTCCTAGTACCGTCGAGATGTATATTTAGGCATATAGTAATATATTGTCTTGATACCTGTTAATTTCAAATTCAAACTCTTTATTGCCATAGTGTAATCAATGATATGATATAATGAACAACACAGTATAAACAACAATATATGTACAGTCGAGTTCTCCAATATCTGTACAGCCAACGGTTCATAAATATCTAAACACGGACCTTATGTAACTGGCAATAAGGTCTGTCTATAGATATTTTTGAATTGTTGACTGTCTAGATATTGGAGAACTCGGCTGTAATATTATGTATAAGTACAATAATTAAGCATACTTCAAGTTTTATGTGCAATAAAGAAAATACATACATAATCATTCGAGTATAGCCTATCATGGTCATGGGAAGTGTTCGTTTCGCTCCCACCGCAGCGTTTGCTCCCAGGGGAAGCACTACGGGTTAATTCGAAGCAAATTGGGCTATACTAGATGGACGGACGTGATTTTTCCCTCTATTTCACTATAATGGTAATCGTGAGATCAGATCATAGTGAAATAAACGGATCACTCACGTATGTCAGTCGAATGTAGCCCGACATGTTTCGGACTATTCCGTAGTCCTTCCTCTGGGAGCACACGCTACGCCGGTGGCGAGAGGTAAACATTGTAAAGGACTACGGATTAGTCCGAAACTTGTCCGGCTATACTCGACTGATAATAATCGTATTTATAACAGTAAAGAGTCGAAGAGTCTTTGACGCATGATCAGTGGAAAATATTTGTATAATAGAGTCATTTATTCACCCAACTGATTGATTAATTCTACTGTCTGAAAATATCGTCTGACATCAGGGCCTTATTCATAAACGTCACTCAAACCTCCATTAGCTAAAATAGGTTTTGTCTTCTTCTTATTAACGGAAATGTCAATGTGACAAAAAAAAAAACAAATTAACTTTAGCGGCATTTTAGTTAAAATAGTTTAATAAATAATAGGGTTACGGTTTGTAACAATTTTTAGCGATTACCTTAGAGGTTTGATGAGCTCCCGATATTTTGACGCAGTTACATGCATCATGATAACGGGCAAATCGAGCAATGATGCATGTAACTGCTTCGAAATATCGGTAGGCCATCAAACCTCTCGGTCAATAACCCGTTATCATTATGTATAATGCAATTAACCGTGAATAGTTTAAATCGGTTTGTAATCAGTCCATATTATTTTTAACACCCGGCGCAAGAAAAGGGGTTATAAGTTTGACCTGTGTGTCTGTGTATCTGTCCGTGGCGTCGCATCTCCTAAACGAGACTTTGTGTTTGTGTATGTTTGTGTATGCACTTTGTGTCTAGTTTTAGGTTAAAATGGGCTCTGCAGAAAAACAGCGTTGCGGCTTGCCGCAACATTATGCTGAGTGGGGCCCATTTCACATCGTTCGGTGCAAACATATTGTATTGTTAAATAATATAGCTATGTGTTCCATTGTATTCTATTCCTTTAAATGTACTGTTTCATTTTTCTGTATGTGTCGAATGTATGTGAATAAATGTTTCTCTCTCTCTCTAAACGGGTGAACGGATTTCGACGCGGCTATTTTAATGAGAGAGACAGAGAGAGAGAGTTTTTGAGATATATTACATTTTAAAAAGAAAATGCCGGTGGGTTTTTGTCAAGTTCAGATCCCAAATCGGTGATAGCCTAGTGGTTTGACCTATCGCCTCTCAAACCCTAGCTCGCACCTCTGAGTTTTTCGGAATTTATGTGCGAAATTACATTTGTAATTTATCATGATAATGAGCTTTTCGGTGAAGGAAAAACATCGTGAGGAAACCTGCACACTCCTGCGAAGAAATTCAATGGTGTGTGTGAAGTTCCCAATCCGCACTGGGCCCGCGTGGGAACTATATAGCCCAAGCCCTCTCATTCTGAGAGGAGGCCTGTGCCCAGCAGTGGGACGTAGATAGGCTGATGACGATGATGATGATGATGGTGAGATCCCAAATGTGAGAGTCCGTTGATATCTTGGAAAGTGAAAAAAAAAAATGTGTAAAAATTTGAACAGCCCCCAACATAAAAAAAACTATAAAAAGTAGAAACTGGCTTGTCTTGGTCTGGTCCTATAATTAGGACCTATGTTAACCTTTTAGCAGTCGGGTGCCGTACCGGCATACAAGTAAAAAAATACGGCATAACCTACTTACTTACTGACTTACAAAAATTTTGAACACATCCATAATGTTTATTTTGTTTGTGTGCCGTGTCAGTTAAAACAACTAAACAATGGTAGAGTTCAAGGAAATAGTTCAAAACCCAGACGGGAATAGGTAAAAATTAAGCAGGTATTGCCAGAACGTTCTAATTTAAATAGTAAAAAACGTGACAAATGTACGTCAAAGCATTTATAGGTATTTAAGATTTACTAGTTGTTGCCTGCGACTTCGTCTGCGTAAAATTCGGTTATCCCGCGGGAACTATAAAATATTCCGGGATGACAGATAGGTATATTATAATCTAGGGTATAAGCTATCCCCATTCCAAATTTCACCTAAATTCGTCTAGCCGTTTCAACGTGAAGAAGTAACAAACATCACTCACTCACTCAGAAACTTTCGCATTTATAATATTAGTAGAATTATAATTTATTTGTTGGTACAAGTTTTGGAGCACGGTTTCCATGGGGCCGAGGCCATCA
The DNA here is from genome assembly GCA_963691665.1 of Clepsis dumicolana. Classification (NCBI taxonomy): domain Eukaryota; kingdom Metazoa; phylum Arthropoda; class Insecta; order Lepidoptera; family Tortricidae; genus Clepsis; species Clepsis dumicolana. The sequence goes on along the minus strand of OY829516.1, from coordinate 2,552,063 downwards.
TGAAAAGACCTTTGGTACCACATAATTATTTGACGACCGGATGGCCTAGTGGTTAGCTGCCCCGACTATGAAGCTTGAGGACCCGGGTTCGAATCCCAGTCGGAGCAGATGTTTGTATGATGAATACGAATGTTTATTCTCGGGTCTTGGATGTTTAATATGTATATAAGTATGCATTTATCTATACAAGTATGTTTATCCGTTGTCTAGTGCCCATAGTACAGGCTTTGCCTAGTTTGGGACCCTTTAGGCGCATGTCTACAGATTCCCAATTGTACAGATTCTCATTTCTACAGATTCCCAATTGTACAGATTCTCATTTCTACAGATTCCCAATTCTACAGATTCTCGTTTCTACAGATTCCCAATTCTACAGATGGACTAGGTCAATTGGTGTCAATTTGTCCCACGATACTATTTTTTTTAATCCTTCTCAGTCGGTCCCCCAATGTTGAGGATCGTGACCCTGACAAACGCCATCAACAGCCTTCCTCCACTCGCTCCGGTCTTCTGCGCGATGGATTGCTGTGCTAATGCCAGGTTCTCCAGGTTTTCGGAGATTACCAAATAATACTAGTACTCAAAAGAAAATAGGAGCCCACTAAGTATTTCGATCGTTCATCATCATCCTGTCAGCCGAAAGACGTCCACTGCTTGACGGCGGCCTCCCCCATGACTCTTCACTCAGACCGCTCTTGTGCTTTCCGCATCCACCGCGGTCCCGCGATCTTTACCAGGTCGTCGCCCGAAAAATTGCGAAACCTAAGTGGCAGTGGGCGGGGCACATTACTCGCAGGACTGATGGACGATGGGGTCAGAAAGTTCTCGAATGGCGTCCACGGATCGGGAGACGAGCTGTCGGTAGGACTCCAACAAGATGGAGCGATGGCCTGGTTTTAATCTTTACGTGAAACATTTAACAGTATGTTTAATGAAATAAGTGAAACAATTGACTGAAGTAGTCAATTGTTTGACTTGATCATTAGCCTAAATAATTGACTTGTATCACTGTTAATAAAAAAAAAATGGGCGCACTGTATTTATATTTAAACACAAAAACCGGACAAGTCTCAAACATTGATTAATATCAGGTAAACATTTGTAATTTCTAGATCATGTTGCTCTACGTCAGCATAGCAGTTCTGGGGTTCCTTTACTTATACTACCGGTTAGTATACTCAAGGTTTGACAAGTATGGGGTGAAGCACTACAAGCCACTCCCACTCATGGGCAACTTCGGACCAGTGATCATTCAACGGAAGTTCTTCGGAGACGCTCTATCGGATGTGTACTTTGGATTTCCTGGAGAAAGGTAATAGGTAGTAATTAGGCCAAAGGATTGAAATGCAAATAAAAATATAATTTTGTAACCGATTTTGATAAAATTGATACGGGACTATAAAAGTTTCTTTTTCTATTGATTTTGACGGTCGGATAGCCTAGTGGTTAGAGACCCTGACTATGAAGCTTGAGGTGCCGGGTTCGAATCCCGGTCGGGGCAGATGTTTGTATGATGAATACTAATGTTTGTTCTTGGGTCTTGGATGTTTAATATGTATTTATCTACATAAGTATGTTTATCCGTTGTCTAGTACCCATAACACAAGCTCTGTTTAATTTGGGACTGGGTCAATGGGTGTCAATTGTCCCATGGTATTTATTTATTTATTGACGCAAACGTGCAATCTGGTCACTTGATGGTAAGCGATCACCGCCACACTTGAGAACCAGCAACCCCAAGAGAGTCACTAGTTTGTTGCCGGCCTTTATGGAGGAAAATGGATGGAATAAAGGGGGTAGGGGGGGGGGGGGGGGATCGCACCTCCGGCACTTTCACTGACCGAACGGAACTCAACAGTCTATTTAGTTGTGGGAGTGATACATATTGGTAACTAGCTGTTGCCCGCGGGAATTACATATACATGTTTCCCGAATAAAAAGTAGCCTATGTTATTCCTCAATATTCCTACTATCTTCTTACCAAATTTCATCTAGATTGGTGCAGCGGTTTTCCCGTGAAGAGGTAACAAACAGACAGACAGAGAGACTGAGTTACTTTCGCATTTATAATATTAGTTAGGATCAGGATTAGGATTATTTTGGCAGTCAGGTTTTTTTTACCATTATGGAAGAAGAAAAAAATACAACATTATTGGTGACAAAGCTGAAGATAGTTCTAAACCATTACTTATGTCAACAGGTTCGTCGGTTACTATGAGTTTGTGAGCCCAGTCGTACTGATCAGAGATATAGAACTGATGAAGAAGGTGGCTATCCAGGACTTTGAATCCTTCCTGGACCATCGGGTGTACATCAGTGACGAGATCGACCCGTTGTTTGGAAGGACCTTGTTTATTCTAAGAGGTATTGTGAACTCGATCAGTGGACTCTGCAATGCTTAGATAGAGACGGGAATAGCCTTTGCTTACCTCGGCATTACATCTCTTACGTTCCAAGCAACTCACAATTAAAACAAAACTGTCACATAAGCGCTAAAATACGCACACAAGCAGCAGACAGTAAGAACTTATTCTTAAACTGTCTGCTGATTGCATGCGTATTTTAAGGCACGTTAAGGCGATATTTTGGGGACGAAATCTATTCAGTCAAGCGTTGTCTATAGAAAGAGGGCCAGTCAATTTGATCAAAACGTATGACCTAAGTGCCAAAGCTTCTAAAATTGGTCTAATAAAATACTAAGGATTTGATTTTTATCTAACCAAAAAGAAGAACGAATGATTACTTTTCCTTTCGTTAAATCGCAGAGTTAGGTACAATACAATATTCTTTCCCACTCCGCTTCAAAAACGATGACAGTGCCAAGACAGACATAACAGTTAGGTCTGCCTCGGCACTTAAAGTTACTTTAAAACATTTCCATTGAAAATTTTATTCACAATCATGTTTTTAATTAAGAATGGGTATTTGAACAAGATATTGAGAACAATCTATTATTACAATTTTAGTAAAAAAAAAAGTTAGTCATGCTAATCATACCCCGTACCTATCATACATCATCATCAGCCCAAAACAGTCCACTGCTGGACATAGGCCTCTATGGCGCGCCACAACACTCTGTCTTCGGCTCCTTGCATCCATTCGCCGCCAGCAACCCTCTTGAGGTCGTCCGTCCATCGTGCCTCACGCCCCACACTACGTTTCCCTACCCTATCATACAGGACAGTAAAAATAATGAACCAAATTAAAATGACGTGATGAACGGGCGAGCTTTGCCGCGGTTATGAGTAAACCGTGGTATTGTGGGGTAGCCAGATTCACGGTAATCTTTCGGCGGTAAAGATCGCCCATCAGTTACAACCTCAAATGTACACATTTCAGGTCAAGACTGGAAAAATATGCGTGCAAGATTGAGCCCAGCATTTACAAGTGCCAAAGTAAAGCAAATGCTTCCATTTATGGAACAAGTGGGAAAACAGTTAACAGGTTCGCTGTTGAACAAAATTGGGGAGTCCAGGAGTAAGTACAACGGCGCGGCGCACGCTACGCACGTTACGTACAAACCGAACCACGCCAGCTACGTTTTTGTATGTAACGTGTGGCGTGCGTGACGTGCGCAGCGCTGCAATGAGGTTCCGCTCTTAACCGAGTGAAACAAGAAGTGTCACACCCAGAAACGTCAACGGATTTTACTGGATCTTAGAAAATAACATACTTCGATATTTCAAAAGCGCTGGTAGATAAAAAAAATGACGTATAAAAGAGCATTCAACTGCCTATTTAGGTACTGAATAAAATTTTGAATTTTGTCATAATAAAATCTCGCACTCGAAATTTTGATGTTAATTCGATATCTGTGGGTGCAGTATAAAAGTTACATAGTTTTGATATTGGCATATTATTGTATACCTACCATGGAAGAAAGGGGGGGAAATTACAATACCACTGGTTCATATTATAATCTCACCATATTTGGACTTCTATGATAAAATCTACTAGTTTATGCCCCGCGACTTCAGCCCCGTGAAATATTTCAAAATGGGCCAGTTCCCTATCCCGTGGGAATTTAGAAAAAAACCTTCTTAGCGCACCTCTAGGATACTCAAGATACATGTTTGCCAAATTTCAAGTGTCTTAGTCCAGTGTTTTTGCTGTGCGTTGTCTGTCAGTCAGTCAGACTGACAGTCACGGTACTGTAATGTTATATAGGTATAGAAGAGAATAGACAATGTAGTCTTTATAAAGGTCATAAGGTCTTTACAACACAATACAATACAAATATTCTTTATTGTAAACCACAAAACAGTACAAGGACTTACTTAAGGTACTTTACTGTTTTTTTTGTAGCGGATTTCTTAGACATTGACGTAAAAGACTTGGCGAATCGCTTTGCCAATGATATTGGCGCATCGTGTGCTTTCGGATTGAAAGTGGACTCTATCTCCGAGCCCAACAACAAGTTCTACGAAATGGGCCACAAAGCTTCCAACTTTAGTTCTTGGGATCTCCTGAAGTTCTTCGGATATTACTCCATGCCCAGCATCATGAAGGTCAGTGTGCTTTGGAACTGCACAATCTTATTCCACCTGCTTTTAACTTTCACAGGTAGGCCCGAAGTATGTGGAATCTCCACACATGCTGTCAGCATATTCAAAATACGCACTAAGCATTTTCGGTCATCTTTCATTATAAGCACAGCTAAGGAATGCTGTGTCTGTGTTCTCTGAACAATGTAACCTGACCGTTTTGCTAACTTCAATTTCTGGCAAAGGCCTCGAGTGTACTATCTACGTATTTGTTTACTTTGTTAAGCGGACGAGGCATATTACCTACATGTGTGTGTGTGACGACCGGATAGCCTAGTGGTTAGAGACCCTGACTATGAAGCTTGAGGTCCCGGGTTCAAATCCCGGTCGGGGCAGATGTTTGTATGATGAATACGAATGTTTGTTCTCGGGTCTTGGATGTTTAATATGTATATAAGTATGTATTTATCTATATGTGTATGTTTATCCGTTGTCTAGTACCCATAGTACAGGCTTTGCCTAGTTTGGGACTAGGTCAATTGGTGTCAAATTGTCCCGTGACATTTATTTATTTATTTATTTATGTCACGAATTAAACGGGTTGAGTCAAAACTAGTTCTGCGCTTTTTCCTTGTTACTGGTTATGACATCATATTTTCACGAAGAAGGTTAGAGACCGGTTAGTTGTAGCGATCTTTGAATGAGGCCTGTTCCATAATATATCAAATACGCTTTCATGGTAGATTTGATGATTTGATTGATGATTTGATGGTAGGTACTTTTTTATTTTTTTTATTAGGCTGGTAAAATATCCCACTGCTGAGCAAAGGCCTCCCCCTCCCCTCGCCACTCGTCCCTATCAACGGCAAGTTCCTTCCAACCTGATTTAAATGCGTCGAAGTCGCCCCGCCATCTCATCCTCGGTCGGCATCTGGATCTATATCCATCCGGCGGAACCCAATGGGTGGCGATTTGGGCCCATCGTTCCGAATGCATGACCAGCTCAGTCACGTTTAAGCCTTGCAGTCTTGGCCCCCATGTCTGCAAAACGAGTTTTGGATACTTAATCATGATTATTTTTTCAGTTGCTTAAAATATCATTTCTAACGGCGGACACCAAAGATTTCTTCGTTCAACTGGTACTTAAGACGATGAAAAATCGAAAAAGCCATAATATCGTTCGTCCTGACTTGATACACTTGCTTATGAAGGCTAGAACAGGTACAGTTCTGCACAAATATCTTACTTGAGAATAGCTGTATTTTAGGGAGAAGACCTCAAATGACATGGTTGACAGTCCATAGGGAAATAATAAGCAATTGACTTTAGAGAAGATGATACAAGACCCCGAAGAAGAAATACATAAAACAGTTAACAGTGAACACCATAAAATACACCGTAGGTACAAGGAGATTCCAAAAAAAACAACAAGGAGATAACAAAAAAAAAACTGACAAGGAATAATGCGAGGACAAAGAAAAAGAACTGAACTTAATTATTATTAATTTATGGTAGCTTCTCTAATTCACAAGAAAGTTGATGTTTTCTTCTTAATTCTGTACTCTCTGGTGGGACTCTGTAAAGTATTTCTTACTTTTGGTCCTTCAAGACAATTTGCTTCTTCTGACTTGTGCATACTATTAAAGTGTAAGTAGCATTACTAATTATTAAACTAAAATATCTCTTTTAGGTCGACTCAATGACGATGATGAGTTGAGTATAGATCCAAACTCCGGTTTAGCCAAAATTGAAGAGTCTGTTAATGGCAAGAAAAATGACGACCAAGGCAAGTATTGAGGGCACTTGCAAATCTTATTTGAACTTGTTAGAGTAGTATGATTTGATTATTATGAGAGCATGTGGAAGAGTCAAAGATAGTTGATCTGTGTAAGATAAAATTCATGAGACTCGATACTTTCATGGTTAAGCTATTATAAATCATAATGTATATCAATCAATTGTTTTCACCAGCTCCACCGCCAGCTTGGACGGACTATGATCTAATAGCACAAGCGTTACTATTCATAATTGCAAGCTACGAAACAATTTCCACTACTCTATCGTTTCTTCTCTACGAACTGGCTGTCAACCCCGACATTCAAGAGAGATTGGTGAAAGAAATACAAACTTACAAGAATAATAACGAAGGAAAGCTTGACTACAACACGTTGCAATCCATGCCTTATTTAGATATGGTGTTATCAGGTAAGGGCATAGTGTGATTTTGATTCCCATGACCTCATTATATGGGTACTATTTAATGGCGAGCCAGGGAAATTGTGGTGCAGATCACACATGCTGATCGTCTACTGTCTGTGTTGATTCTCTCTCCGTACCTGCTACTTACTCTCAATGAAGTTACGACATTGCCAGTGGGTTTCACACTTGCGTTTTCGAGGCGAATCTAAATCATCACCGTCCTGCTCACTTCCCACCCTGGGCAGAAGCCAGCTCTCAGGGAAAGAAGGCTTGGGTAACTTTACATGTACCATGAAATCAATTTCAGGAATGTGCAGGATTACTCACGATATTTCCCTTCTTCGAAAAGGTCATTCGTAATATCATAATTGGTACATAAATTTCGAAAAACTGAAAGGCGCAAGGCGTGAACCCACGACCTCCTGTTTGAGAGGCCATTAGTCCAACAACTAGTAGTTTAAATATACTTGTTACAGAAACGTTGCGTCTCTGGCCACCAGCTGTAGCTTCCGATAGACTTTGTACCAAGGAATACAATTTGGGAAGACCTAATGCTGAAGCCACAGAAGATTTCATAGTAAGATGAAAATTAATTTGGTTCTCGTGATTACTACTTTAATGCTTCAACCTTAATTATTATTTTGGGTAGTGAAATAAACGAATCACTTAAGTACGTTTAAGTCGAGTTTAGCCCGAAATGTTTCAGACTAATTTGTAGTCCTTCCTCTGGGACCGCACGACTTGTACAGTCAGCAGCAGAAGTGGCTAAGCAACCGAAGCGGTCACAATAATCTGCACAAGCTCTTATGATCTTATGATTATGTCTGTAACAATAGAGCCGTGCTTAGCTATTACTGACTTTCGCTGCTAACTGTACCTACACGTATTTAGGTACTGCTCAAAAATGTAAAGAAATGCGCTTGGGAGTCAGAACATAATTGATCCCTAGACATTTTTGAGCAGTGTATTATATTCTGACATAGAGCTGAAAAGGTATAAAATTTATGCATTTTATATTATCTGAAGGAATGCCAAGGTTTCAGGTTGCCTCCGTATTAGACAAGGAAATTGATTATCTTTCTGTTATTACAAAAATCAACCACAATTTGCACATCACTTCGATCAATTACTATCAGGAATAATTATTTCGAATAATTGCGCCATCAAGAATAGAAGCTCATTGTTTTCAACATTTGATCAGTGATTATTCACAATACAATTTTAATTACATTACAATTAAAACTGATTGACTTGTCAGTCACACAGCATAGCCATTGTGAACAATCTTTCGCTTTTTGTGTTAAAATTCTTAAGATCAGATCAGATCTCTGTGACGGCATTCAAATATATGGTTTTATATTATAAACAACAATCTTTTGCTTTTTGTGTTAAAATTCTTAAGATCAGATCAGATCTTTGTGACGGCATTCAAACATATGGTTTTATATTTTATTATATTATAAAACCATATATTTGACTGCTGTCACAAATATATGGTTTTATATTTTATTATATTATAAAACCATATATTTGACTGCTGTCACAACGAGGGTTACGTTCTTCAAAGTTTTCCTTTTGTAGATTTCTAGCTGAAAATTATGTGAGTAACACAGATAAGCTCTTATTCACTAGATACCCCTACCTGTGGGATAAGACTTTAATCTGGTGATTGAAAAACCGGTAACGAAAATAGATCGGATTCAATTTAGCTCTGCCCCCGACTACGAAGTGCAAAATTCGAACTTCGTATGGTGCCGTCCCTCTCAAGCTAATATTATTTAATACGAGAGTCAGCGGGACGGTACGACACGAACTTCGATTATCGGATTTCGTAGTATAGGGGCTGTATAACATTCGAAACATTTTTATTGTTTTGTACAATTTTGCAAAGTTATTTCATTATTTTTTCACTGTCCCACAGGTAAAAGTAGGCGAGGATATAATAATACCTATAATGGGGTTACACCGTGACCCGGAATATTTCGCTGACCCTCTGAAGTTTGATCCAGAGCGTTTTTCGGAAAAAAACAAGCATAAAATCAAACCGTTCACTTACATTCCATTCGGACTGGGCCCGAGAAACTGTATAGGTAAGATATTATACTTCTTTTTTTTCATGGAAAAGGGTCGTCTTTTAATATTCTATTCTATCCTACCCTATCTTATCCTACCCTAGGCTATCCCACCCTATCCCATCATATCCTATGCTATCCTATCCTTACCCGTCCTATCCTGTCATATTTTGTCCTATCATTATCATATCCTATTCTAACCTATCGTATTATAATTATATTCAAATGATAGACGATGAATGAGTTATCTATAGACAAAGGGTATCCACAGGTGGCGATGATCACTTCTTACGATCAGGGGACCCATTTTCTCGTTTGTCCTCCTCAAAGTGGGTCAAATTTTGCAAGTACAATTTGGCCCACTTTCTACGAGTATAGTCGGACTCACTTGAAATTTGGTATGGATAATGTAAGGTGAATGACATTACAAATGCAATGAAAATAATCGATTTATCGATTACTTTTGTTTTTATTTTTATGAAACATTCATAGTATGAAATTCAACATACAATGGCAATGCAAAGAAAAATCAGCTGGACTTTAACCAGCAACCTCGGTAATCCGTACCATGCTCCACCAATTAAGCCATGCTTAATCAATTAATCAATTATTTTCATTGATTCAGAAAATAGCTCCATCTCTTGCCACTAATGCGTAATTGTAGAAGTTCCTTAGTGGGTGAGCCGCTTGATTAAGCTGCTCATAGATAGCGCTGAGGAGAGATCATCCAAATAAAATATGACGCAATGCATTGAAAAATTCGTTAGGTGCACCAAAGTTAAGCATGATTTAATTGGTGGAGCGTGGTACGGATTACCGAGGTTGCTGGTTCAAGTCCAGCTGCTTAACTGATTTTTCTTTGCATTGTCATTGTATGTTGAATTACAAATACAGTCAACAAAAAGTACAGTAGGCAAAAAAGGCTTGCATTAAAAGTTTTTTTTTTACATAAAACTTACATTACTCTCTAAACTGTTTCACAGTCTGATTAATTTTTCAGGTAACAGGTTCGCTGTGGTCGGAATGAAAACGCTAGTAGTTCATCTCCTACCCCTCATAGAAGTTGTACCTTGTTCAAAGACTGCCATACCTGCTCAGCTGTCAGCGGAAAGTTTCACTTTGAGATTAAAAGGAGGACATTGGTTGCGGCTTAGGGCAAGGAATTAGACGTATCTCTAGACATTATTAGCGTACGGACTTTCCCTTGGGTACTCCGCGTATTAATTGGCAAATTTGTGGCACTTTAGGGCAAGGAATTAGACGTATCTCTGGACATTATTAGCGTACGGACTTTCCCTTGGGTACTCCGCGTATTAATTGGCAAATTTGTGGCACTTTAGGGCAAGGAATTAGACGTATCTCTGGACATTATTAGCGTACGGACTTTCCCTTGGGTACTCCGCGTATTAATTGGCAAATTTGTGGCACTTTAGGGCAAGGAATTAGACGTATCTCTAGACATTATTAGCGTACGGGCTTTCCCTTGGGTACTCCGCGTATTAATTGGCAAATTTGTGGCACTTTAGGGCAAGGAATTAGATGTATCCCTAAACATTATATATAGCCTATGGACGGGCCTTTAAGTACTCCCTTTTTGTTCCCAAATTTGTGGCACTTTAGGGCAAGGAATTAGACGTACCCCTAGACATTATATAGCGTATGGATGGGCCCATCGGTACATCGTTTTAATTGGCAAATTTGTGGCACTTTAGGGCAAGGAATTAGATGTATCCCTAGACATTATATATAGCCTATGGACGGGCCTTTAAGTACTCCCTTTTTGTTCTCAAATTTGTGGCACTTTAGGGCAAGGAATTAGACGCACTCCTAGACATTATATAGCGTATGGACGGGCCCTTGGGTACTCCGTTTTAATTGGCAAATTTGTGGCACTTTAGGGCAAGGAATTAGACGTACCCCTAGACATTATATAGCGTATGGATGGGCCCATCGGTACACCGTTTTAATTGGCAAATTTGTGGCACTTTAGGGCAAGGAATTAGATGTATCCCTAGACATTATATATAGCCTATGGACGGGCCTTTAAGTACTCCCTTTTTGTTCCCAAATTTGTGGCACTTTAGGGAAAGGAATTAGACGTATCCCTAGACATTAGGTATATATTATAGCGTATGGACTTGCCCTTGGGTACTCCGTTTTAATTGGCAAATTTGTGGCACTTTAGTGCAAGCGATGTGAGCCGCGCGCACGCCGGTGGGCTCGACAACACCATTCTTATTTCAAAATGTCCCAAAGGGCATATCCTAATGTTTTTTATTAATCTTTTCGACGCTAATGTCAAAGCACTCATTCTTATGCCGAACCGTTTTCTTGCAAGAAACCAAATGCTATCCTTCTTATGACTATATCACTCGTTGGCGATAAACCAGCGGTGCTATTACATGAGTCGTTGGCATCGAAAAGATTAGAAGAGGAATCTATATTATTATGTTTTTTTAAAATGGTAGGCACGGATTGAACGGATAAACTTGTAAAAGACCTTCCAATAATATTAACCTGCTGGTCATTTTTACCCCCCGAACCAAAAAGAGGGGTGTTATGAGTTTAAGCGTATCTCTGTATATGGGTGTGTTTTTTTAATTTTCAAACTGAAACGTAAATATACAGAACAGACAGACCTGAAAAGTAAATTCTTGAACTGGAATTCGAATCCAGACCTCCACCATGCACGTTCACATAGTTACATTTCAGTTTGAAATTTGAAAAAAAAAACAATAAAAATAACGGCCCATAATTCTACAGACTTACTTATACAATAAATACTAACAAAGAAGGGAATACTAATAAATAAAACTTGTAATAATAAAACGAGTAGTTCTATTTAGTCTTTGCAAATATCAAATACACATAAAGCAGACAGACGGGAGGCGCCTTTGGCTTATGCATCATCATCATCATCATCACCAGCCTTTTTTACGTCCCACTGCTGGGCACAGGCCTCCTCTCAGAATGAGAGGGCTTGGGCTATAAGTTCCCACGCGGGCCCAGTGCGGATTGTGAACTTCACACACATCATTGAATTGCTTCGTAGATGTGTGCAGGTTTCCTCACGATGTTTTCCTTCACCGAAAAGCTCATGATAAATTACAAATGTAATTCCGCACATAAATTCCGAAAAACTCAGAGGTGCGAGCCGGGATTTGAACCCACGACACTCTGCTTGAGAGGCTATAGGTCAAACCACTATGCTATCACGGCTTTGCATTATGGCATTTTGGCTTATGCATGCTCTGCAATTTTTCTGCCACTTTTTGAGGGGGACGAGAAACACACAATAAAAAAAGCTGTCACACAAATGCCAAAAACACGCACACAATCAACAAACCCTGATCATTTTGGTCAGACATAATGTTAGAGTTTAGGCAGAGGGGAAATTACGCGTTAACATATCCATTTATTTCCTGCTCTAAGCAAATACAGGAGGTAAGTAATGTGGATTTTCCTGTTTACAAAAAGAGATGAGTACGCACTCAATTCCCATGACTACGGTCCCTGCGATCTTTAAACATTTGTGTACTTACCTTTTTTTTTTTTACCCCCAATGCAAAAACTGTGTATCTGTGTATATGTATGTGGCAGCTCCCAAATGGATGGACTGATTTGGACGGGGCTTTTTTAATCAAAAACTAGTTTTCATCGAGATGGTTCGTAGGTCGAATTTGAATTTAAATTTTAAATTAAATCGTTGAGGGAGGAGGCGGTAGGAGGGGGAAGGGGGGGGGGGAAGGTTCAACTTAGGTCTTCGGTCAGCCTGTTGGTTTGTTTTGATATGGGTTTCTTAGAATGTCACAATGTCTGATTCGAGTAGATGATTGACGTACGTAGCTATACACCTCGCTCACAGTACTAAGAGTAGAAGAAAAAAAAAATAGTGTACACCAAATTTTTAAAAAGAAACTTCTAAGCCGATTTTTACTACTACTACTAGCCCGAAGAATTGTGAAACTTAAGTGGCAGTGGCCTGGGCACATTGCTCGCAGAACTGATGGCCGATGGGGTCAGAAGGTTCTCGAATGGCGTCCGCGGACCGGGAGACGAGCTGTCGGTAGGCCACCGACAAGATGGAGCGACGACCTGGTAAATATCGCGGTATCGCGGTGAATGCGGAAAGCATACCTTTTCAATCAAAAAATAGTCGTCGAAATCTCATAATCACATAGCAAACAAACAAAAAAACGGAATCGAATTGAATTGTTAAAGACCGGCAACGGACTAGTGACTCTTTGGGTTGCTGGTTCTCATGGGTGGCGGTGATCGCTTACCTTCAGGTGACCCGCTTGCATGCTTGCCTCCCTTGTTAAAAAATGAATAAATAAAAAACCTCCTCCTTTTTGATGTCGGTTAAACTCAGGCTAAATATAACTCGCACCATTAAGAGCTGTGTAAATATAAATCAGGCTTAATATAACTCGCGCCATTAAGAGCTGTGTAAATATAAATCAGACTAAATATAACTCGCACCATTAAGAGCTGTGTAAATATAAATCAGGCTAAATATAACTCGCACCATTAAGAGCTGTGTAAATATAAATCAGGCTAAATATAACTCGCATCATTAAGAGCTGTGTAAATATAAATCAGGCTAAATATAACTCGCACCATTAAGAGCTGTGTAAATATAAATCAGGCTAAATATACCTCGCACCATTAAGACCTGTGTAAATATAAATCAGGCTAAATATGACTCGCACCATTAAGAGCTGTGTAAATATAAATCAGGCTAAATATAACTCGCACCATTAAGAGCTGTGTAAATATAAAATATAAATCATCGATATTGGTTTCCAAAGCTATGGCTCGTCAAATTTTGAACTCCTATTAGTAGGGCTTTAGCGTAATCCGTAGAGAGCGTTGCGAAAATAGTAACACGAAAGCAGCCTGTAAATATGGTTGGTTCAACGCTGGACTGCGTATGTTGAAAGTGAAAATTAAAAAAGTTTATTGTTAGATAAACATACAACATAAAACCGGCCGTATTACAGGATCCAGGTACATAGTGTATGAAGGGTACACGGAAAGAACATTGTCTGGTAAGTCACTTTTTTTCAAAGCGATTTTAATCTCAAATTCACTCAATAGACTTTAATTTAGCACTCAGTTACAGATACAAATATTCATGTAACTTGTCTTTTTTATCAGTTTAAAAAAAGATGTAGACGATAATTATAGTTTATAATTATATCGTTCCAAACTTGCTAACAAAAAGTTGCTAAGGTGACTAGATGTTCTTTCCATGTAATTACCTTCATGTACAATGTACGTATATTTATCTTATTTCTGTGTTTTTTTATACTAAATCTCCCTGACTCTATTTTCTATTAATGACGTCGTCATAAAGACAACGATTTTTCATACACTAAAAAATAATGTAGATGTTGTTTAGGATGATTGCATTATGAAGTAAAATTAGTTTTTACCGATTCAACCTTTTAAAACTCTACTCAGTGGAATTCATTCGCAGGAGTGTGCAGGTGTCAAAAATATTATGTTAAATTAATATAATAAAACCGCCTTCAAAAAAACCTCAGAAAAAAAACATAAAATAATCCCCAAAAAGCCATGAGTTTTATGGCCTAGCAGAAATATGAAGTCGGTGCGGTGCGAGCGGAATATTCTTGGAATGAAGCACCGACTTCATAATTCTGCTAGGCCATAAAACTCATGGCTTTTTGGGGACTATTTTATGTTTTTTTTTTCTGAGGTTTTTTTTGAAGGCGGTTTCACTTTTTGTTAAAAGATTTTTTATTTCACAGTTTTTAGATACGTTAACATTTGAAATATTATCGTCCAACTCCTAACCGTTAAGGAGTTGTACCTTCCATCATCACCTCATCAACACGAGATGATGACTACCAGACGCAAGTACTTGAATATCTTTCGAAAATATATGAAACACATGATACGTCCCTATAAAATTTGAGGGTTGCCCTCGATTTCCCTGGGATCCCATCATCAGATCCTGACTTGGTGACAATGGGACCAACTAGAAAGTATACCCTTTCAAACAAAGAAGAATTTTTGAAATCGGTCCAGCCGTCTTCGAGTAATCGGGGAAAAAAAAATCCGACGAATTGAGAACCTGCTCCTTTTTTTGGAGTCGGTTAAAAATGCAATTTTGCACATAATCCACGACCTTCTTCTTGAGAGACCAGTGGTCATACCACAGGGCTACGATGGCTTTCTATCAGTAAGTCTAAATTAGCTATAAAATTCCACGTACACAGTTTCGCGAGTCATGAGCCGCGGTGCATATGCAAACGTTACAACACATGGATTAGCCGTTCGCGTATTTGTTTTAATAACGAACAAAATCCCCTGTGATTTGCTTGCTTGTTTAGTTGGGGATTAAATGCTTTTGGGGTTGCGTTTGAAAAAATGATATTACACCACTAGGTATGTAACAGTACATTGTGTATTTAGGGCGGTGGGTAAGGAATTACGAACGAGGCTCTAGGTGAAGCCCGAAGTTGAAATAATGAATACAATGTTTTCCAACACACTTGCGAAGAAACGTTTCGCAGTGCTAATTGGGGCCGCCCATGCACCATTGCTCAACCGATTCTCTTGAAATAATGTGACCCGGTTTGATAATTATTATTCAAATAGCTTTTTTTGTCGATTTGTCTTTTTGGAAAAAAAAAAAATTCAAAACATAGCTGGCGGGGTCTACAGCTCATACAACCATTAGTAGAGATAGGTAATAGTCGTAAGTAACCATTCATATTGTTAATACGAGTAATTATCACGTGACTATTGGCTAAGAGTCTGTAATGAATGAGACGCGTTGAGGAACTGTGCCCTAAGCACGACTTGTCGAATCCTGCGTCACGTAAAATCGAATAGTAAACTATAACGAGTTTGTATCACGTTTGGAACAGCGCCCGCCCGTGAGCGTATTTGGAACTAAAATTTAGTATGAGATTTCTCGATCTCGATACGATAACCGTAACGTAACGCAGGATTCGACAAGTCGTGCTTAGGGCACTGATTACAGGCGCAAAGGATTTCGGTAGAGATGTTGGGTATAAAATTTCAAATCTCGATACGAATAAGTACTGGTTTTCAATATTATAGGAATGAATGAAATTAGGTAAGTACTTCGGATTATCCATAATAAAAGCAATTTACAATGTCATTAAATCTAAACTAAAACTTAAAACTGAATTAAATCTAAATAAGGCCCCCGTGGCATGGTACCCGAAAGGCTGGCAGCGTTGCCTCGCTGAACAGCGATGCTATATTAATTTTGGATAGTTTAGGTTAGGAATACTATATATTATGATGATTTGATATTACTAAAAACAGAAACCTGTCATAACGTCTACATTATTTAGAGTCAACCCCTATCCGAAGTTACTCGAAACTTTTATACCGGATCCGGTTACGGCAACGTATAGATTGTTATTTCCGATACACGATAGTTTCCGTTACGGTTACGAAGCTCCAACATCACTGGGATTCGTCAAAATTAATTGAGATCCAAAATTTAACTAATGAATTCACTCACGAACAACTAGCAAGTCATATAAGGGACAGACTGAAGCGTTTATACGACAACTGAGCGGAAATGTTTAAAAGTGGCTTTTAAAGTAATAGTGTTGTAGTGGTGGTGGTGATAGTCTGTGCCCTTAGTGTAATCAACGGCCAAAATAACGTCTCGATCGCGTTCCCGTTTACGTCTAAATTACTATGGGCACATTGGCAGCACCACTAGTGGCACGTATCGACAACAAACAATTCTCATACTATTTGACACCCGTAACGCAAACGCGATCGAAACGTATTTTTGGCCATCGATCAGTGCCCTTAGTGTAATCAAAAAGCACAAAATACGTCTCGATCGCGTTTGCGTTAAAGTGTCAAATAGTATGAGAATTGTTTAACGCGAACGCGATCAAGACGTATTTCTTGGCCTGGTCGGCGATTACACTAGGCGCTCTGCTTTATGTGACGTGTTAATTCGTGTAGCAGTTCAGGCGGAGCGATGACGGAGGACATACGCGATATACATACATAAGCGTACATAATGCATACATATTACATAAGCGACTTCAATAATGACATCCGGCAATCAGCCCCCCGTTTCATAAACGTGACAGGTGACAAGTGACAACGACAGTTTGGTGTAGGTTACTGGCTTGAAAGGTTTTTGTATTACCAGACTTCATATTAACTTGGAAGTGTAGATCGAATTGTCGTTGTCATTTGTTACCTGTCACGTTTATGAAACGGGGGCCGGCTAAGAAATGACATGGCATATTTGATATGAACAAGGACCTTAAAACCAAGAGGACTGCCAGTGTCTATACGATACCGCGTTCCTTTGAAATAATAACCCTGCTGTAGCTAGTTTTACTACGGAGGGGTCTCTGAATCATTCATTTGGTATGACATTTAGACCTCGGGCTAACACAATAGCGCCATCTAAATTCGTTTTTTCTTTCAGTTCATAGATGGCGCTCTCTATAGTGAAACTATTGCTACAGCAGGCTCGTTATTTTACAGAAACGCGACATTGTATAGCCATTGGCAGTCCCCTTGGTTTTATCGTCCTTGGTCTGAAGGTAGCTCCTATAGTACAACCACTCGGAAAAATCACAAAGCTGTATTTTTTGATGTCCGAGGTGTGTGTGTGATATGTCACAGACCAGTATAAAATGACCCCACACTGTGTACATTTTGCTAAAGAGCAGGCTCTGCAAATAACGCTGGACAACGTAAAACACTGGGGATAAGCGGGAAAAAATTTGTGCGGAACCCTCGGTGCGCGAGTCCGACTCGTACTTGGCCGGTTTAATCAAAAGCTAGTTTGATCGGGAGGTTCTGAGGCTAAGTTTCATTAAAATGGATTACACCGTTTTCAACCGACTTCAAAAAAGGAGGAGGTTCTATTGAGATTATAGACTTATAGACTTTGAAATGACAATGTCGGGGGTTTACAACTTATCTAAATTGGTTAGGTTATTTACGTTTTAACTTGCACCACACAATCAAAAGCTCTTAAACACACATGTTCCCATTATGACAAAGTAATTCCTCCAATTAAGGATATTTTGTATTTTAATATAATGATCACTCCAATTAAAACGGCTAACGCGTTCATTTGCATTATAAGGAGTTTAGTTAAATTGCAATGCTTTCGCTTTTCCCCTCAAATAGACTTTCCCTGTTATTCATAAACCTATTTTAACTAAAATGCCGTTAAAGTTCGTTTGTACTTTTTTGTCACGTTGACATTTCCGTTAGTAAGAAGATAAAACCTATTTTAACTAATGGAGGCTTGAGTGACGTTTATGAATAAGTGACGATCAATTTTCGTTTTTAAAAACCAATACAATTTGAAAATAGGTGTCAATTTAACAAAATGACGATACGAAATGTCAGCTCGATATGTTTGTATAAATTTTAAAAAAGGTCAAGTTCGCGACAGGTTTATCATACAACTCTACACAATTAGGCCTTAAAACACTAGTGTGGTAATTTTTTTTTTCAGACCATAATTTATCCATTTTGTTAGTAATTACATAAAAATCCCTCGGCTTCACCTCGTATCATAAAAACAACCTCCCTCATTAGTATCAGTTGCATAACCTATTGTGTGACAGTTCCGCCATTTAAATTCGACTCTTAAGGTCTGAAGTACTATATGTCGTACGCCTACATAACAAAAAAAATCCTGAACACATCGTTTTCGCCCAAAAAAATATCTGGAAGACACAGGTGCGTCGGTCGGATGATATTGGGGACGCCATGATGGATGGCCAGAGGGCTACGGATGACAAATTACCCAGTTTTTATACGGAATGATTAACCGTTTGCAAACAGTGAAATGTTAATTTTGGGTTGATGGATGCTGCGAATTATTGGTAGCATTTGTATGTTGTTGGTCGTTCGGGTAACAGAGGTAGGTAACGTAGTGAAAAAAGGTTTTTTTTTGTCACGTCGGAGGAAACAAGCATGCGGATCGCCTGATTTTAAGCAGTTACTGCGTTGAAACGCTTGCAAAACCAGAAGTATCACTCGCGCGTTGACAACCCTAAAAATAATAAGATCGCGGGACGGCGGTGGATGCGGAAAGCACAAGACCGGTCTGAGTGGAGAGCCTTAGGGGAGGCCTATGACCAGCAGACGTCTTTCGGCTGACGTGATGATGATGTTGAAATATTCCGACAAATGGAGAAGCTCCTCTTTTTTTTAGGGTTCCGTACCTCAAAAGGAAAAAACGGAACCCTTATAGAATCACTTTGTTGTCTGTCTGTCTGTCTGTCTGTCTGTCTGTTAAGACCCTTTTTCTCTGGAATGCGTAGAGGTAGCATGCTGAAATTAATATCAAATACTCAAGCCTGCAGTCCCTTGAAGCTGTGAAAAAATCAACCTTCCAAGTGAACGCAATCAAAAGATACAGTCATTAAAAAAGTGGTTTTCATACAAATTGCCGAAATCCGAAAACCTAAAGGATACTTCCAGTTGTCCTAGAAACTTGAAATTTGGTATGAAGGTAGCTCTTATAGCACAACCACTCAGAATAGTCTCATAATCTTAAATTTGTATGTTTGTCTGTAGATTTCGCAGACCAATACAAGTTGACCGCACACTGCGTACATTTTGCTTAGGAGCACGGTTCTGCTAACACTGGACTTCTTAAAACACTGGCGAAAAGCGTTAAAAATTTTCTACGGGACCCTCGTGCGCGAGTCCGACTCGCACTTCGCCGGTTTTTTATAGCACAAAGAAGGCAACCGACCAATTGGATCACCTGAGGTAAATGAACACCGCTCCTGTACCGGTAATTTTCCGCCTGTTAGTAATAATTATTAACTGTCAGTTTGCTCTTGAATATACTTTTATTTTAATCTAATATTATCACGAGGCGCGAATTATTTTCACGGCCTGCCACCCTCTAGATTGGACTACTTAGTGAGAAATTAAATTTCATCTTAAACTTACCCCGATTTAATTATACACTACATTAACTGCAAGCTCGCAGTAAATTAAAGCGAGAGGGAAAAAGTCGAGTTTTTAAACAAGAGCGAGAGCGCGTGTCCATGCGTCATGGTCATGGGAAATGATATTAAGGACAAGAAAATATTTTTTCCCTATAAAATTGCAGAACATACATAAAAATAACAATAACAGGAAAACAACAAAAAAATCTGAAACTTAACATACAATTGCTACTTTTTAACGCCGTTTTTAAGCTCATTTTGATGGAAGACTTTCGTGATTATTAGATTTGTGGAGAGCCTTGGGGGAGGCCTATGTCCGGCTAGTGGACGCCTTTCGACTGAGATGATGATGATGATGATAAGATGTACAATATTCTTTCTAACATTAGAACAACTATAAGTCCCACAGTTACAAAACGAAAGGAAAACCTCTGTACTTAAACCAAGCTGACAAGCACCATGCAAATTAGTTACTACTACTACTGTCATATACATGGCCTTATAATTACAATTTTTGTCGAATTCGACTAAAGTCCCAAAGTTCCAAACACTTTGCCGGGAGACAATAAGTGTTAGTGTTACCAGATCGCAAGAAAAAGCGGGACTGGGATGATAAAATCAGGACGTACAAAATAAACATAATTATGGTTACAAGTCAGTTCACGTCACATGATTTTCTTGAGAGCTTATTTGCTTAAGAAAACCCTGCTTCAACTCCCGTGCGTCGCACAGTCGACAGACGTTCATCAAAGTACCTACCTACCTACTGCGCTGAATTGGCTACTTTCACGAAAAAGCGTGATTTGAGCGTCCAGCTCAGGGGTCCGACGGGACGCGTCCTGAGAGGGTTACAAAACGGGACGTCCCGTCATTGGCAGCACATCTGGCAACACTATAGACAATGGACACAAACTTTCGACTTTGTTCGAACTGTGATTTATGACCTCGTAAATAATAAGTATCGAATAACTGTACGGTATGAGGAAGACAATAACCCAAAGCAAAGCCGTGGGGCCACGCTTTCGGCACGATTTCCACGACTGGCATTATGTTCACAAAACTTACAGAAAGTGGATAGAAATGCTATCGTACTTACGTATTTCCTTCCTGAACCAATGTTACTGCTTTTCCCGTCTACTTGCTAATAATGCACGCACGGAAAAGCACTATGAAATCACGCACACAACTACAACATCACGCGACTAAAGCA
The DNA here is from genome assembly GCA_963691665.1 of Clepsis dumicolana. NCBI lineage: Eukaryota > Metazoa > Arthropoda > Insecta > Lepidoptera > Tortricidae > Clepsis > Clepsis dumicolana. The sequence goes on along the minus strand of OY829516.1, from coordinate 2,531,131 downwards.
TATAGCAATACTAACGTAACAAGAAACGGCACTGACGCATGTGTGCAGTGAACGACTTCACAGCTATGTGTGCGTTTCGGGACGCGAGCGGGGGCGAGCGCGGGTCGCGCGGGGTGTGGAAAGGCGAGCCGCGGTCACTGCAACACGAGGGGAATGACAGGTGAGTTGATAGCCTTTTGACGAAAGGTATAGGCTAGGTTTTTAAAGATCCCTGAGTTGTCTCGCTCCGAGAATGTTACCGTAGGAAGCTGATTCATTATCTACGCTTTAATTCCGCTTAAATTGGACAGTAATAGTAAAGAAATTAAAGTACTTACCTGAGTGATTTGTAATTATGTGTGAACACAATACTCGGTCTGAGTGGAGAGCCTTGGGGGAGGCCTATGTCCAGCAGTGGACGTCTTTCGGCTGATATGACGATGATGATGACAATAATAAATGTATTTTTTAAAATTACAATGTCCTTGTGCCGTGCGTGGCAGCTAAACTGCCAACCCTATGCTGCGTCACCGACGTGCGAGTTACACCGATAAGGCAGTGTCGCCTCTGTGACGCGACCATGCCACTTCTATCCTCTTATTATTAGTTCTGTGGTGGCAACGCGTTTGTTATTATTTTGTCGTTGACGGTGTTTGTTGTCCAAACGTTCACTAATTTCATCAGGCCTGGCCTAATACTACGAAGTGCAAAATTCGAACTTCGTATCGTGCCGTCCCGCTCACGCTAATGATATTTAATACGAGAGTGAGCGGGACGATATGATACGAAGTTGATTTTCGAATTTCTTAGTAGTCCTTCTGGCCTGTTTTCCTATCACTAAACCGAAAAAAAAAGTTTTTTTAAATCTTGCTTTTTCATTTTAAAACATTTCCACTTGGAAAACTAGTGAGGTCTATTTCTTCTTATTTTTGGTGTTAAGACTGTTTCAGCTCCGTTTTGACTACAGGGCCAAATTACCATCCTTTGTGTTGCGCATTCGGGTAAAAAGTAGTTCAGTGGAATCTAAATGCACTCTGAACTTAGTTTAGAAACTTTTATCCTAGGTCATAATGATTAGTCATGAAACTTTAGTTGTATAATAAAAGCCTTTATTAGAAGTCAATAAGTGAAAATTGCTGATGACTTTCTGACGAGGGTATAGCATGACCACGAACGTACAGGCTCAGACTAAAATGGTTAGTTCATTTCGAAATCGTCGAAGCCAGCTACGGTTACAGTAGAGATGTTCTTATAATTATTTTTTACACTTGTTTCTAAAATGCTGTAATTTGTTTTCTCTTCTTTATTTTCTAATGATACAGTGGAACTTCTTTGTGTAATTCATCTGTATTGTAAGTATTCATACGTATTGTAAGAGCTAATGTAACTTGTTTTTAGAAAAAATGTCTTTGTGCCAAGTTTCTTGCGGCGCATTCTTCTTGGCAATTATGGTCTTTCCGAAAGCGCTCATAGACTCAAAAAAATGAGGTATAAAAGAGCATTCAACTGCCTATTTGCTGAATATAGTTTTGAATTTCAAATTGAATTTGGATGAAATTCGTTCCGCAGCTGGCTCAAAAACAGTGTCAATGATTTGAAAAAAAAAATTAAGGAATGCTCAAATAGCTTTTGTAGCTTTTAATATGTGGTGCTGGAGAAGAATGAAAGGCTTAAGTTGAATGGAACAGAAGAAAAATGAAGAAGTACTGTCAATGGTTAATGAGAAGAGAACGATCCTGAATACTATAGAGAATAGACGCGGAAAATTATGGGACATTATATACGACACGACAACTTCTTTAAGACCATTTTAGAAGGAAAAAACCGGCCAAGTGCGAGTCGGACTCGCGCACGAGGGTTCCGTAGAAAGATTTTAACGCTTTTCCCCAGTGTTTTAGGAAGTCCAGTGTTAGTAGAGCCCTGTTCTTAAGCAAAATGTACGCAGTGTGAGGTCAACTTATATTGGTCTGTGAAAACTACAGACAGACATAAAAAATTAAGACTTTGAGACTTTCCGCAGTGGTTGTGCTATAAGAGCTACCTTCATACCAAATTTCAAGTTTCTAGGACATCTGGAAGTACCCTTTAGGTTTTTGGAAATCGGCAATTTGTATGGAAATAGCCTTTTTAATTACTGTATCTTTTGATTGCGTTGACTTAGAAGTTTGATTTTTCACAGCTTCAAGAGACCGTAGGCTTGAGTATTCGATATTAATTTCAGCATGCTGCAGCACGCGTTCCAGAGAAAAAGGGTCTTGACAGACAGACAGACGGCCAACAAAGTGATCCTATAAGGGTTCCGTTTTTTCCTTTTGAGGTACGGAACCCTTAAAATTGAAGGAAAGAGGAAAAGGTTGCCTTAGGTGAAGCTACATGGACCCGATAAAGGAGAAGGCCAGTGTCGTATCGTATCAGGAGGTCAAGGAACTGGCTCATAGGAGAGATGATTGGAAGAGACTCCACCGACAAGAGTGTAACACTTTGATGACGATGATGTTTATATAAACAGTCGAGTTTAGCGTCCTCTGGGAGTCCTAGTATAGTCGCGCGAGCAGAGCCTTGGGGCACAGTGTGCAGTTTCCTGCCTCTGGTCATGAGCTCCTAGGGGAAGGACTACTAATTATTCAGAAAAATGTCGGGTTAATCGAGTTTAACCCGACATTTTTCTGAAAAATTTTTCTTCATATACGTGAGTGATCCGTTTGTTTCTCTATGGTCTAACAGTTTTTCCGCCGTAAGCCGTGATAGCCTAGGGGTTTGACCTATCGCCTCTGAAGCAGAGGGTCGAGGGTTCAAACCCCGGCTCGCAACTCTGAGTTTTTCGGAATTCATGTGCGAAATTACATTTGTAATTTATCATGAGCTTTTCAGTGAAGGAAAACATCGCGAGGAAACCTGCACACTCCTGCGAAGCAATTCAATGGTGTGTGTGAAGTTCCCAAACCGCATAGGGCCCGCGTGGGAACTATAGCCTAAGCCCTCTTATTCTGAGAGGAGGCCTGTGCCCAGCAGTGGGACGTAAATAGGCTGATGATGATGATGATGATGAACAGTTCTTCCAACATTTCTTAGTTGTGGCAAGTAAAATGAAGGGGAGATAATGGATATTGCTAACAACCTCGCGGGAAGTCGAACCACGATTGTCATGTTTTTTTAATGGATTTGATCGTAAAATAACATAACCAACTTAGAAACGTTGACAAACCCCTGACACTGTCATTTATTCATAGTTCAACATTTCAAAAACGGGTTAACCGATTTTAATGAACTGTCAACTAAAAACACTGCATCTAAATCTACTAAGAACGCTACATCTAAATAGTTTAGGAGCTACGATACCACCTCAGATACACACTCTTAACTACTTACCCCTTATACTTACCCCTTTTTTACCTAACGGTTAAAAACAAATACCTACTAAAGAAAAAAAAATTAAATATCGTTAAGCAGCAGTGCTTGCTTCCGGTGTGGAGCCGAGAAAATCACAGACACAAGAGGCATTTCATCTTATATCCTTCTTCTAAGGTGGCAGTGGTGATCACTTACCATCAGGTGACCCACTTGCTCGTTTGCCTACCTTATCGTATAAAAAATGGTTTATGACGTATGTACCTACGTACAAAGTTAAAAGTACGAAGGTAATGTAATAATGTTGTTATTTTCCCAGGCTAATTGATACAAAAACTCGCAACTAACGTAAATTTCAAGCCGAAACAAAGTTGCGAACGCAGGCTTACAAAAACAAGGGGCGGAACGGTAAATACCGGTTTTTACCGGATTATACCGGTACAAGTCGGTTATGCAAACAGGCGTGTATGAGAATTTACCGCCGCGAAATGCACAACGGAACAGAGTTTGAAACAGACTGACAAAAAGTAGTGGCCGTTCTTGTTTGTTGGCTGTTTGCTTAGTTTTTGTGGCTGTTCTTAATAATCTTTTAACCCGAGGGTCAGGGGCTTATCATGAGCTTTTCGGTGATGGAAAACATCGCGAGGAAACCAGCACACTCCTGCGAAACAATGCAATGGTGTGTGGGAAGTGCCCAATCCGCACTGGGCTTGCGTGGGAACTGTTATAGCCCAAGCCCTCTTATTCTGAGAGGGCCCTGTGCCCAGCAGTGGGCATAAATAGGCTGGTGGTGATCAGGGTTAGAGAGTTACAAGCTTGACGTATGTCTCTATCGTGTATCCGTGTGTCTCTCTGTGACATCATAGCTCCTGAACTGATTAATGGGCGTATTGTAATCCAGAGGGTCGAGCAACAACGTTTACTATTCGACTTTACGTTACGCAGCATTTGTAAAGTCGAATAGTAAACGTTGTCGAGTTTGTATGACGTTTGGAACAGCGCCCGCCCGAGAGCGTATTTGGAACTAAAATTTAGTACGAGGTTTCTCGATCTCGATACGACAACCGTAACGTTACGCAGCATTCGTAAAGTCGTGCTCGACCCTCAGGTGTTGTCTCCACGTTGTCGCCCCGGTCTTTCCGGGCGTATTGCGTAATATTGGCTAACCTGAATTGCCTGTGAAAGCATACAGGAAGGGCACACAGGAAATGTCTAGTTAGGAATTTGACACTGTCCCTTTTTTAAACTGTTCGACGTGATGCCCACCAGCAAGCTTCTATGACGACCGAATAGCCTAGTGGTTAGAGACCCTGAATATGAAGCTTGAGGTACCGGGTTCAAATCCCGGTCGGGGCAGATGTTTGTATGATGAATATGAATGTTTGTTCTCGGGTCTTGGGTGTTTAATATGTATATAAGTATGTATTTATCAATATAAGTATGTTTATCCGTTGTCTGGTACCCATAGTACAGGCTTTGCCTAGTTTGGGACTAGGTCAATTGGTGTCGAATTCACGTTGGAACTACAACTGTCACCTACTGTATGGTTTAAAAGGTGCTTTCCTCCAAGAACACTTAAATTGTGTAATGAACTTCCTCTGTTGAGATTTTCCCAGCGACTTACAGCATGGTGGTCTTCAAAAAGTTCTATGCAGGTCGGCAACACGCAAGTGATACTTCTGGTGTTTCAAGCCTTCCTAGGCAGCAGTAATTGGTTAACAGGCTTGTTTGTCACCGACGTGGCTTAAAAAAATTATCTGGTGTTACAGGCCTTCCTAGGTGGCAGTAATTGGTTAAATAATTTATTGAATCAGGCGTTACTTTGCGGAGGTCCATATTTATGAACTAAAAAACAATTACTTTGCTCACCCGCGACCACTAATGACAAATAGTTATATCTGTGCGGCAAATGTATGTTTCCATGCAACACCTCCGCCTCCACTGCTACACGAATCAACACATGCCACACAGACCCAACTATCACCACCACCACTATACTAAACGCTGACGCGTTTCGGCACTCTCCACGAGGCCATTTACGAAGCACAACAACAACCGCTCAACATGCCACCACTTCCACTACTCAACTAGTCTAAAAACTCAGAGTACGAGCATTACCGTTCAGCCACCAATGTCTTTGCACCAAACCAAAGGGTAGCCTAGATGTATTGTTTATTGTAAAGTACGTATTAAGCTAATTTATACAAAAAGTATATTTAAGTAGTTTCCATCAACACCACCTTGATGGATGGTGCTCCTCCACTGTACGGTTTAAACGGTCTTTCTTGCCCCGTACGTGCAAAATCTGGAATGGAATGGCGGCTGACGTTTTCCCATCTTGCTACGACATGGGCTCCTTTAAAAGGCGAGTGTACTTCTTCTTGCAAGGCCGGCAACGCACCAACAGTTCCAATGGTGCTGTGGGTGTCTATGGGCGGCGGTGATCACTTACCATCAGGTGAACCGCATGCCCGTTTGTCGGCTTTAGTATAAAAAAAAAAACTAAAACTAAATCTGTAAGATGCCCACAAGGCTGGCAGCATTGCCACGCTGGAAGGCAATACTTAACCTCTGTGCTGAGAAAAAGCCAGCCCTCTGGTCACCCGAAGCTTCTATTCATTTGGTCGACAGTGGCCTAGAGTAGGGTTCCCTAGCAAAATAAATGAGTGGTTTTGCGTATCTCCAAATCTCATTGGAAAATCAATCGGTGTAATGGTGGCGAATCTATTTCGCTTTGATCAGTCTGTCGATCTCATTCAAAGCTAATGACACCCATTTTAATGATTACTTTGTTTGCTTTGCTTTTGTTTCTATTTGGCTTTGTTATTGTGAGTGGTTCGTCCGGATCGCTACCACCATCTTACTCGTTAATCCTGCCGCTAAGCAGCAGTGCTTGCACTGTTGTGTTCCGGTGTGGAGAGTAAGACAGCCGGTGTAATTACGGGCACAAGAGGCATTTCATCTTAGCCCTCTAGGTTGGCGACGCATTCGCAAACCCTCCGGAGTTGCGGGTGTCTATGGGCAGTGGTGATCACTTACCATCAGGTGACCCACTTGCTCGCTTGCCTTCCTCGTTGCATAAAAAAATATATATATTTAGGTTGCTTTTCTATTGTTGTTATCTAAATTAATTCGACAAATATAACCACAGAACTATCGAGACAGAAGCACAGAGCTTAGCAATCCCCATACGGAACCAAGCGTGTTCATTTTGCATACATACATGCATGATTGGGAACTTCACACACATCGTTGAAATGCTTCGCAGGAGTGTGCGGGTTTCCTCACTATGTTTTCCTTCACCGAAAAGCTCATGATAAATTACATTGATTGAAATATTAAACCTTTTTGAAGCGCCTTAATTTTAAACTTGTAATGGAAATATTTCTTTTATGCACACACATATCATAAGTCCTCTATTATGCGTTCAAAAGCCGTAGGCAATAACCATCTTTATACGACAGCCAGTTTTCATCTTCAAAAACCAACACGATTAAAAAAAATAGGCGTCAATTAAAAAATATATCGATAAGAAACATCAGCTCGTATGTTTGTTTATGATTAAAAAAAAACAGTCAAATTCGTGACAAGTTAATTGTGCCTTCGGCTTCTGAAACCATCTTAGAGTACCTAAGTACCTAATAAGTAGGTACTTATAAATGTGTGTAGATAAAGTAATGTATGCAAGTATAAATAATTAGACCTTAAAACACTCCTGTGGTTATTATGAAACTCAACTTTGCCTCGTTTCATAAAATACACTCTTGTTATGTATTATTATTTTATTATGTAGCAGTTGCACAAACTACTATCGTTTTTTAAGCACCCTCATTATGTAGCAGTGGCACAAACTACTGTTATTTAACAGGTGCGCTGCATCGCCGTGTTTATTCATAGTAAGGCCGTGTACACGTGTGCGGGAGAACTAATCCCCCCATCAGTCTTGATCGCGCTAGGCCTGAAAAATGGCCGTGACGGGCGTTTTGCCGTTTTATTAACGTCCCGTCTTACGTGACGGCGCAATTTGAACGATAAATTGACCGCGGACACGTTTTAATGACGTGTTTAACGGACGTTTATGAAACTACTTAGTTGTCTCCTACGATTGCGATTATACGTCTTTGTAGAATTTCTTTATCCGCACTATGTCCTCGTGGGCACTATGTTTTCTCTGCGACAAATAGTATCTTATGTTCGTCTTCGGGTTATGCTCTGCAAAAATCTGTGCAGACTTACTCGCGCGATTTGAGATAAAGTTATGAAGGTGGATAAATATAAAATACTTCTCAATTTTTCTCATACAGGCATACAAATAGATTGCCAGTCAAAATAACTCAATACACAAAAAGACTCGCGCACGAGGGTTCCATAGAAAGATTTTAACGCTTTTCCCCAGTGTTTTAAGAAGTCCAGTGTTAGCAGAGCCCTGCTCCTAAGCAAAATGTACACAGTTTGGGGTTAACTTATATTGGTCTGCGAAATCTACAGACAGACATAAAAATTTAAGATTTTGAGACTTTTCGGAGTGGTTGTGCTATAAGAGCTACCTTCATACCAAATTTCAAGTTTCTAGGACAACTGGAAGTACCCTTCAGGTTTTTGGATTTCGGCAATTAGTATGGAAATAGCCTTTTTAATGACTGTATCTTTTGATTGCGTTGACTTAGAAGGTTGACTTTTTCACAGCTTCAAGGGACCGCATGCTTGAGTATTTGATATTATTAATTTTAACATGCTACCTCCACGCGTTCCAGAGAAAAAAGGTCTTGACAGACAGACAGACAGACGGACAACAAAGTGATCCTATAAGGGTTCCGTTTTTTCTTTTTGAGGTACGGAACCCTAAAAAATCAAAACGTAGTACAAAACTGTAGAATCGCCAAAGCCTTTCCAATCGCATATTCTTCGTCGCGCCTCTTTACATACCCGACCCGTATCACAGGGCTTTCCACAAAATTTTCAGCAACGGGAGCACGGACCAACCACCCTCTGGACACCGAATCTTCTATAATTTACTTGAAAAGTCTTTACGAAAAAAGCTGCGGTGAGAGGGCCGGGGGAATGCGTCGTGATTGGTTCATAGCTTGTCATATCGCTTGTCATCTGGTCGAAAGTGAGCCGCGATTGGTGGCTACATAGATTTATAGGTGCAAATGAGCATATGCGTTTCGGAAACGTTCGCCCTGACATTTGGTGTCCAGAGTGGTTGGTCTGTGAATGGGAGTGACCATTTTGTCAAATCTCGTCAGTTAAAAATTCATTGAAATATTAAAATTTACCAAGGCACCTAAATGCATTGGAGCTGAAAATGGACTGCATTGCAAATACGGTTAATTAGTAGCAGTTAATTGGCTTGGCATAAAACAAATTAACGCTGAAATACGGCTGTGGATGGCTTACAAACACTGTATTTCCTAACAGTTTTAAATGATTCGCGGTTAATTGCATTAGACATAACGAAAACGGGATATTGTTTGCCCGTGATCATGATGCATGCAACTGCATCGAAATATCGGGAGCTCATCAAACCTATAAGGTAATCGCGGACAATATCCCGTTTTTGTTATGTCTACTGTATTTCCTGAGGACGAAAATAAAAATAAAATTATTTATATCAACCGACTACAGTATTTAGGGCCGATTTTGCGATCCTCAGATACTACCACTATCCGTGGGATAAGAGCTTATCTGGGGATTGAAAAATCGACCTTTATTCAAATAAAACTTGAAGCTTTGACATATTCGATTTAACCACACAAAAAGCTGGTGCGGCGGCAGAAACGGCCGAAAATAGAAAAAATTCTAAGTATCAATCTCTCGGTACGAATTATAATTTTGTTCCTGTCGGGTTTGAAACTTTGGGTCCATGGGGTCCCAGCGCTTACAAGCTTATTTCAGAGTTACAAAAGCGCTTAGTTGATGCAACTTGTGACCAAAGGGCTGGCAGTTTTCTCTCTCAAAGAATCAGCATCGCTATTCAGCGAGGCAACGCTGCCAGCCTTTTGGGCACTATGCCACGGGGGCCTTATTTAGATTTAATTTAGTTTTAAGTTGTAGTTTATTTAGTTTAAGCTTAGATTTAATGTCATTGTAAATTGCTTTTATTATGTAAATAAAGTTATCAATTATCAACCATCGATATTAAGTACCTAAAATGAGTTCTCCTGAGATCCAAAGTCCTTTTAAGACATAATGTAAGTTTCAAATTTCATACTGTTGAAATTTGCCGTGGGACGCAGAAGGCTATAGGAAATGAAACTATATTATTGAAATTTACATACTTTTTCTTTGCGTTGTATTATGACACTAAATAAATAAAATAAAACCCTGTAAAAGCTGTCACTTGTTATCTTTCCTACTTCAAGATAGCACACATTATAATTGTAGCTTGAAAACTTGTGAGCAAAAAGCTAGCTTGCCTTTGAAAATTTCAAGTATCTGCAGAAAACTATAAAAGCTACAGGCGCGTGTATTCCCGACTTAACAGAAGACAGGTCCGTCCTTGTTTAGGTATAATATTAATGTTTTGTCACTTTATGTCAAAATCAAAATGTTCCTTGCATTGACTTAGCAATGATAACATCTATGAAAGCGTAACTAAGCCAAAAAAAATGTCTCCACCACATAGGTACCATGATAGGCGTGGAAAAATATAACTTCACCGAGCGTCAAACAGGCGTGACATTCGTGACGTGCGGGCTTGTGTTGCGGAAGTTGTGATTGTGAATAATATAATTATGTTTTGCGTAATTTAATATTTTACAAATATACCATAGTGTGTCGTGAAGTGGCGTAGAAACTATACGGACATGAAAAAAACTAGAACTACCTTTCTTATGTAAGTGAATACCTATACATTTTAAAAACCTAAACTTGACAATCGCGCCATCCTCGCTAAGCAGGATAGCTTGATGATTCGATCGAACATAGTCGCCGCTCATTGGCGAGCTGCGATTTTCGATGTGCGAGTGTCATCATGTCATTATCACGTTATAGGGTCATATTTTGGTACGCCGATATATAGGCGTTATGTTCCCATATCTTTATAGTTCGCTGGCATTGACGCTCTCAATTTTCCTCATCCCTTTGCCAATTTATAGCTTGAAATATACTGTAGTACAGTCATAAAACTCCACTCAATCACACTGCGCAAGTTGTAACTGCAATGTTAGGAGATTTACAATTGGTTTTTATTCGGGACTTGGCGTCTGACTGACCGTCGGAATGCCCTGTCTCATTGACGTATGAGACCACTGTTTTATACGATACGGCAATATGTGACGTGATGTAATAGTTCTAAAAGCCTGTCTTTTGTCAGTAAAAAATCGGATTGTATTGATATTTAGCTATGTTTGGTATAATTTATGATGCAGTGTAATATTAAGCGATGCAGCGACAGATAAACCGTGCCCGGTTTTTGTTCGCTTCCTAGGCTACTCCTGTTGTGAACTTTTAATTTTTTTTTACTACTAAATAATCTTATAAATAATTATACTAAATAATCTATCTCCCTTGTTTTGATCTACCGACGATTAAAACATCTATAGACATAGAAGAAAAACCTTTCTCACTGGTCAGGCAAAAATGAATCTTATGACAATATCATAAACATTTTGACAGGGGAAACCTTTTCTCACTTTAATGGTGCTGATTAATCGATGAGAGGATTCATGTTAAAAACTGTGATTATGGGGCGTTCAACCTATACTTGCTCGGTCAGTCCTCTGAGTTTTATCGTCGGTCACTGGGAAATAGTACCCATAATAGTTTTACACCATTATCCGAAAGCGACCCATGACCCATAGCGTTACAGCATTATCCAAAAGGGACCCATGACCCATAGCGTTACAGCATTATCCAAAAGGGACCCATGACCCATAGCGTTACAGCATTATCCAAAAGGGACCCATGACCCATAGCGTTACAGCATTATCCAAAAGGGACCCATGACCCATAGCGTTACAGCATTATCCAAAAGGGACCCATGACCCATAGCGTTACAGCATTATCCAAAAGGGACCCATGACCCATAGCGTTACAGCATTATCCAAAAGGGGCCCATGACCCATAACTTTACAGCATTATCTAAAAGCGGCCCATGACCCACAGCTTTATAGCATTATCCACAAGCGGCCCATGACCTATAGCTATACAGTATTATCCAAAAGCGCCCCATGACCCCATAGCTTTACAACATTATCCAAAAGCGGCCCATGGGTCATGATCCATAGCGTCACAGAATTTTGTGAAAGCGGCTTATCCAGTGGAAACGCCTCAAGAAAGCAATTACCACCAAGGTCGGCTACAGCTAACCGCCATCAATATTATGTTAATGTACCCCATCAAACACAATATACCCTCGCCCCTCTATAAGCGCCCCCATAAAAGGCTTCGCATGTAGCTTGCCCCAATTTTATAGCCAACAATCGGGGTGGAAATAACTGATTTTATTACTATTTTCTTTCGCTACAATCGTAATTGTCGGTTTTTATTACCTACGCGTTTTGTGCTTTTGTGTGTTTTGAGACACGTAAATATTAAGGGTTTGCTTTGTGCCAGGTTAACGGTCGAATTTATTACCGAGTTATTATCGGTTATCGTTATCCCGTGGAACTACGCAAAAGCTGTTTAGGTGTGATAGAGTGACAGACATTCAATTCAAACACACAAACTTTACCATTTATAATATTTAAAAAGATAAAAAATAACCTAACCAACGTAGAAAAGTTGTAAAACCCCCGACATTGCCATTTCAAAGCTCAATATTTTTAAAACAGATGAATCGATTTTTATGAAACTTAGCTAAGAACCATCTCGATTAAAGTAGCTTTAGATAAAAAAATCGGTGTATCCGTTAGGGAGCTCTGATACCATAGACAGATACACAGATACACAGAAACACAGGTCAAACTTACCTGTCTTTTTCGTTGGGGGTTAAAAAAACAATTAACTTGCTCACCCGCTATCACTTCCCATGCAACTTGAACTCCATTACTACACGAAACAACACAATACATGCCACACAGAACAATAACTGTTCTTTGATAAATATACTGACGTAAAAAATAAACGGTCACTGTTCATACAATTTCGCGTGGAAAGTGACTCGTTACTGTTGCTCGACGTGTATTTCTTGATAAATATTTCAATCACTTCACCAAGGTAATTGAAAGCCATTTCACTGATACGAACTGTTATTATCATTAAGATTTTGTATTTCAGAACAAAAGAAACAAGCACCAAATCATCATAATGGCTCCATCCTACAATTTATACAGTTTCACAAGGTAAATGAATAAAACGACAACTTCCACGAAACAACAAATTTCTCGAAGTCTTACTCAAATTAACATCGTAGACCCAGTCAATAATTTAACTCTGCTTAAGTCCGAATTCGCTCATTTTCAGTGCAAATTAAATCAGTAACGGCGAAGTTGAAAAACGACAAATTTTCAATTCGGCAAACAATTGGTCTGTGTTAAGATTCGTTCCATTTCTTCGGGGCCAAGTTTGTTCGGAATTCTTTTTTGTTTTGTAGTTGTTCATTTGAGAATATGCCACTGCCTTTTACCAATCTTAATTTTGTTTAAAAGTCTTATACTAATAAATTTAAATAACTTCATTAGCAAATTTAATGGTGTTAGGGAATAATAATTCCCAAGAATAAAAACCTAAGAAAGAATTGCCTAGCTGCGGTTGACACTTCTAAAATTTAAACCCAACAGCTTTTCAGTAAAATTATCTCACCTTAGAATCTAAGGTAGTTCAGACACAGGCTTATATTATGATGATACGGCTAATGTCAATCGGATTAATGGTTATTGAAATACCCGCAACCGTAGCGTAGTAATAAACTTTAGCAATAAACCATTTAAAAGATGTAGAAACTCGAACTTTAACAATGCCCACGTAATTAACGCCAACCGAAACTCTGTTAACGCAGAAATTGAAAGAAAGACAAATTCCCAAAGTTCAGGACGCATTGTCAAGTTTTCTGTTCAATTTCCGTTAACAATGCGTGGAGTTTTTGTTCTTTGGTTATTTGACAATGGTATGGAATTAACTTCTGCCTGCGGTTAATTAGGAGTTTACGATACGTTTCCATGACTGCGAATTTGACCCAAATTAATGCTTTTCCTTTATGGTCTATCTTGTAGCGCTGTAGGCGCGTCCAAAGGTCGGACGATATTAAGAGGGCGGCCGGGCCGACCTGGACCCGGAAAACATCCAACCGGCAGGATTGGAGAGCCCATCAAGAGGCATACGTGCAACAGTGGACAAATACGTGCTGAAAAGAAGAAGATAAACGAGCAAGTAGGTCACCTGATAGTAAGGCCACTGCCCATAGAGACCTGCAACTGGGGGGTTTGCAGATACGTTGCCAACCCAGAGAGCTAAGATGCAACGCCTCTTATGCCCGCAATTACACCGGCTGTCTTACTCTGGAGAGTGGAGAGTACTCTGGGTGTGGACACCGGAAAACCACAGTGCAAGCACTGCTGCTTAGCGACAGGATTAGCGAGTAAGATGGTGGTAGTGATCGAATGTACCTCGCACAAGATCCTAGCAACGGCAAACTGGTTAGAAGCGATGAGAGTTATGTCTGAAATGCGTCAGACTAGAAAAAAGGTTAGGATAATTAGGAAAAATACTGCCAATATGCGCGGATTGTAGAGGTGACCATCAATTGCTGAGAAAACCCACGAATTTGCATGTACTCTGGTTAGAAGGGACGAAAGTTATGTCTAGAATGCATCAAATACCAAAACAACGCCTTGGCTAATCAGGACAATTATTGCCAAATACTCAGATTGCACCTATTGCCTCTGAAGCAGAGGGTCGAGGGTTTAAACCCCGGCTCGCACCTCTGAGTTTTTCGAAATTTATGTGTGAAATTATATTTGTAATTTATTATGAGCTTTTCGGTGAAGGATGTCATAGCGCTCATGTATAGTGGGTAATAAAACGCGTGGCTGTTTTGTGCGGAAATCGCAGCATTAGACGCATGCGATCAACTTTTGAAATGTGGGCATATAGACGCATGTTAGCTGGGTGCATCGAGTGACCAATGTTGAGGTCCTACGTCGAGCGGAAAGGAAACGCGAACTGATGCAGACCATCATAAAAAGAAAAGTTACCTATCTAGGTCACGTGCTTAGGCACTCCAGATATGAGCTTCTTCAGTTAATAATGATGGGTAAGGTGGCCGGAAAAAGAGCTGTTGGACGTAGGAAGAAGTCGTGGCTGCGCAATATCCGGGAGTGGACCGGAATCACAAGTGTCGCGGAGCTTTTCAAACTCGCCAAAGACCGGGTGAAATATGCGGGGCCGACTGCCAACCTTCACTAGTTGGAGAGGCACTAGAAGAAGAAGATCAACTTTTGCCTTGTTTGTTCAACGCTGCGTTCACCGCGTACAACAATGTATGGTTAGTTACCTGATGTAAGACGACGTGCGTCAAACGCATCGCGTTTAACCTAGGTAGCGTTTATCGCAAACAACCGCGCGCTTAATAGCGCACAGTTAGTAAGAATAAGAATAATTTATTTCGTAATAAACATCAGCAATATACAAAAGTGAATATCTAGCAGGCCCCAAACTAGGCAGAGGCTGTATCTTGGGACCTTGGAGTGCACTTTACAAGAAAAATTGCTAATACATTATGCTTTGTAGACGTCAGGTAAACATGGTACTAATAATAACTAAGTTAATTTAAAAAGTTACACAAAATTAAAGCAGCACATGTACATGAATTGTGTGTGTGCGTGTGTGTGTGTGTGTAGTATCTAGAATGTCCGCAGATATTTTTTGTGACTCAAATGTTTTTTGTTTGTTCAAGTCTTCAAAACTCCAAATATGAGATTAGGGACTGTGTGTCATTTCTTCTGAACTCGGAAACTTTTTATAATCTCAAACGAGTTTTGTTGAGTTGTTCGAGAATGTGACTCAGACGACGTTTACCTGGATATACCTAATGTTTGACAGGATAGGCAGACTTTATACACCTCGGATATTTATTTTTTATCTATTAATTTTTAATTTTGACTGAAAGTTGGAGGCAAACGAGCAAGCCGGGTGATCACCGCCACCCATGAGAACCAGCAACCCCAGGAGAGTATCTAGTCCGTTGCCGGTCTTTAAGGAGGAAAACGGATAGAGAAAAGGGGGGGGGGAAGGCCTCCGGCACTCTCACTGACCGAACGAAACGCCACAGGGGTGCTGTTGCTTCACGCCGATTTTCTGCGAGAGGATGGTACTTCCCCGAATTTTCTTTTTTAACCCCAGACCCAAAAATAATTAGCCCCTGACCCAAAATTAAAGGTGTTATAAGTTTGACATGTGCATCTGCTTATCTGTCTGTAGCATCATTGTATCATCTTTTTAATCGAAAGCTAGTTTAATAGTGATGGTTTTTAGCTTTTTTGAAATATCGAACTTTGAAATGACAATGTCGGTGGGTTTTCAACTTTTCTAAGTTGTTTAGGTTAGGTTATTATTCTATTTTTGAGCTCGCGATTTATGTAACATTTACAGAAAAAACATCAACAATCCTTCCGCTTATAACGATGGCTCGTAAAAAAACATTACCGAATTTTTGTCTGGCTCCCGCGGGATTATACAGTTCAGATATCACTGTCACTCTTTACCTTACTTTTACAAGGTCCTATGTATTTTTTTCGGCAGTACACATTAGTCCGTATGTGTATTAAAATGTATCGCTGTTTTAAATGCCGAGACGAAAATTATGAAAGTCCGAAGTTTTTCTATGGAAATGTAAGTATACTGTGAGTCAATACAACTTTGTGACTTTCATCATCATCATCATCATGTCAGCCAAAAGACGTCCACTGCTGGCCGGCGGCCTCCCCCGCGGCTCTCCACTCAGACCGGTCTTGTGCTTTCCGCATCCACCGCGGTCCCGCGATCTTTACCAGGTCGTCGCTCCATCTTGTTGGAGGCCTACCGACAGCTCGTCTCCCGGTCCGTGGACGCCATTCGAGAACCTTCTGACCCCATCGGCCATCAGGGACTTTATTTGTTTATTATTAAAAGTTGAATTAGCAGTTAACACCAAATTAACACTTTAAGATTGTGGTGGATTTGGTGCCGCTCCACTACCACAGGAACCACTCAGTTATGCGTTGTAACTATAGTAACAGAATTCAACATACAATGACAATGCAAAGAAAAATTCGTTAAGCAGCTGGACTTGAACCAGCAACCTCGGTAATCCGTACCACGCTCCACCAATTAAGCTATACTTAACGTTGGTGTACCTAACGAATTTTGAGGAGAGATCTTCCAAATAAAATATGACACAAGGCATTGAAAAATTCGTTAGGTACACCAACGTTAAGTATAGCTTAATTGGTGGAGCGCGGTACGGATTACCGAGGTTGCTGGTTCAAGTCCAGCTGCTTAACGAATTTATCTTTGCATTGTCATTGTATGTTGAATTTCATTCTATGAATGTTTCATAAAAATAAAAACAAAAATAATCAATAAATCGATTATTTTCATTTTAGTAACAGAATTGTTAATTCAATTTTAAACGTGATTTCCACCTACTCACTACTACATGCCGACATTGGAAACCTAATTCCAAATAGCACAACGGTGGCCACAAAGCAAAATCGATTAAAGTCCGAACTCCCATAGTAATTGAATATTACTCGAGCCCGAATACGGTACAGCTGGGAATGAATTACTGCAGCCATAGAGCACTTATGACAGGAGAAGGCTATAAAAGGTGCTTTGCGATAAAAAATCGCTGCTGGCGGGCTGAGGAACCAATTGTCCGATTTAGTATCTGTCACTTCCATGGCCGTGTTCAGTGTTAGAAAGAGACTTCCGCTTGTAAATTTTAACTTGTAGCTTATAAGCACGGCCCATATTCTGGTGTTTTGGGTTCAGAATTTGTAAAAAAAAACTGATTAAGTATAGAACACAGAACAATTGATCAAGGGAGTGTATTGGTATTGTACGCGTGACTGCATGACGGGGAACTGAGTTTGATTTTCAGTTCTAACTTTATTTTCTCGTGTCAGAAACTAAATAGAACGCGATTTCTGGAGAGCAGAAAATGTTTATTTTGTGTACCTACTTACGTGTTTCGTATTTGTTTGACGGTTTTGTTGTGGTATGAGTTTGCAGGGATTAATAATTTATTTAAATGAACGTAGGCGTGGCAGAAAAAGTGGCAGAAAAATATTAATCTAAAGGCGACTCCCATCATAAGTGCTTTGTGATTGCAACTCGATTATTCGAATACCGATCATTAGCAGCATCGATTCGAATTACAAACGGCCATTATTGTTTCAAATTTGTTGGTAACAGATTGTTTGTTTTTTGTTTGATTTTGTGGCAGTTGGAAATTCGTTAATTGCCAGTCATAGATTCAACTGACAAAGGTGCTTTTTTTTAACACTTTCATTCCACAATTTTCATATTTGGGTGTATTTTTGAAATTATTTTTTACGTAATTTCGGTGGGCAAAATTTCTTTTCTACTTTTGGTAAAAATTACCACTCGTTGGGATACTCTTTTGAATTACGATTTCGATGATGCAAAAGGCACCAATTTATAATAATTAACTAAGTAGTAATGAGACATTGAAAAAAAGGCGCCACCGAAATGACGATAGTTGCAGCGATATTACGATTTTATTATTTACATAAGAAATTTGTGTGAAACGATACCTTTTACGGGGATTTATGTACATAATTATAATTTATTTTACAATCGTGTATAGGTATATCAATGAAAAAAATAATTTAAGTTAAAATAATTTTATAACAATAACTTTTCAAAACGTTACAAGTAGCAAAACAAACATATCATATGGAACAGAAAAGTATATACTCAAGTGGTTCCTGTGGGATAGCCAAGTAGGTATAACCTACTTAGCCTACTGCAGGTATACTTGCTAGCTTGCGTCCTTGCTTTGCATGTTTTCTTGCATACTCGCTGAGTGCTTGCTTTACATGCTAACATATGCTTGCTTATTTGCATGCTTGCTTGTATGCTTGGTTGTTTGATTACTTTCTTGCTTGCTTGCTTGCAGGGTTACTTGCTGGCTTACTTGCTTAATTGCTTGCTTGCAGGGTTACTTGCAGGGTTACTTGCTGGCTTACTTGCTTAATTGCTTGCTTGCAGGGTTACTTGCTTAATTGCTTGCTTGCAGGGTTACTTGCTGGCTTACTTGCTTAATTGCTTGCTTGCAGGGTTACTTGCTGGCTTACTTGCTTAATTGCTTGCTTGCAGGGTTGCTTGCATGCTTGCTTACTTGCTTGCTTCATTGCTTGCATGCTTGAGTGCTTGCTTCCGTCAAATGATTATATTTACGTGAGTGACATTGCGGGTAACAGCTAGTTATTAGTAATTTCGTTGTCATATCTGTAATTTTGGTGGGCAAAATGTCACAGAAATTACGGCACCGAAGATTACGACACTTGCGACAATGAAGTATTTTTAAGATTACTGGTAAACCATATACATGATTAATGTAAGCTATATACCGTGAAATAAGAACAAAGTTAAACAATAAGTGGAAAAAGAAAAACTGAATCATAATCATTCTTTATCTTTAAAACACGAATCCACGGAAATTATTTTTAGGAGAACCAAAATGCATCTCGCGAATTACTTGCCATGCCATGTAAACTATGCATGTCAGCTGGAACACAACTAACGTACTTTGTCACAGAAATGCGAATATGGCCATATGATCCTCCATTAATGAGATATTAGCAAGTATTTGCGGGAAGTGATATTGGTAGCTAGATGTGGGACAAACACAAAAAGGCTAAAGTGCGTTAAAATAATAATTCATTTGATATAATAAAGACATCATAGTATGCGTTGTTTAATTAGCTTTAAATTGACGTATATTTATTGGAAATCTGTCACCTGGACGCAAAGTTACGGTCAATTGTTTCAACAAATCCGCGAGTGTGACAGGCCTCACAGACTTACTGCAGTTAGGGTTTCTAAAGTTTCGATATTTTTTATGTAACTTATAATGAAGTTAACAATGTTTATGATGTTATTAAGCCTCACTATATATCATCGTGTACAATGCATAAAAAATAGTGTGGTAGTGTTTTTTAAAGTGGTTTTATTTTTATTGACCTGGGACGTCCAAAAAAGTTGCTCTGAAAATTCACTTTAAAATAATCGTCAAGTTCACTTCGTCGCTGGGTTTCAAATTGGTTGGTTTTGTTTTTCACCACAGACCTCAATTCACCACAATTTGATGCCCGCTTTGCTCATTGAAACGGTTCTACGTCGTATTTTGGAATTAAACGTACCTACCTATGCCAGTGTGCAAGTAAAAAAACTAATTGTGTACCTATTCCTAACAATAAATTGTGCAGTGAAACAGAAAATGAATTTCTCTTTGCCGTTGAAATATTACGAACTAATACCGGCCAGTGCCAATTTCGACGACACAGTTAATGGAAAATATTGATTTAAATTCAAATTCGGAACTATGATTAGAAACGTACGTTGCCAGCATCGGGGTACCTAACGATATTGACTTGATTCTCGATACGAATGAATTTGAAATTCGAATACCTATCGGATAGTTATTTCTTTTTTCAGTTTGTTACTTTTTTCGTTAGATTTTTAGCTTTATGAATTTGATGCTGGCTGTTTCTCGCAATAGCTGTGTCAATAGCTGTCTTGTTAATAGCTGTGTTGAGGTAGCTTTTTTAGACCGAGTGAGCGAAGCGAGTCCGTTTCAGTTTGCGCAAAAATGCTTTCGAATGTCTGAGGGTCGATCGAGCACGACTTTTCGAAACCTGCGTCACGTAAAATCGAATAGTAAACGTTGTCGAGTTTATATGACGTTTGGAACAGCGCCCGCCCGTGAGCGTATTTGGAACTAAAATTTAGTATGAGGTTTCTCGATCTCGATACGATAACCGTAACGTTACGCAGCATTCGTAAAGTTGTGCTCGACCCTCTGTCCAGCTGTTCTCCTTTACAGGTCGCATTTCTCAACCAATTCTAGTGAAATTTTGTGAGCAGACTTTGTAATTTATAATTATAGGTTTTTTTGTTGACTCGTTTTATTAAAATAAAAAAAAATCGCCTACAGCTCACAGAGAGAGCCACTAGCTTTTAGAAATATCAAAACATGCTGACTGATGTTTTTACATTTTGAAATATTAATTTGGCTTTCATGTTTCAGCTTTATTATTTGTGAATGGTTTTTTCCTTGAAGCTAATATCTACTTTAGTCGTCCCACGATAACTCTGCAACGAACTGACAACAGTAGAAATCTAAAGTTTGTTTATGCCAACACTGATTTATAGTCAAACAACACGTTTTGAACTTTTGATTAGATTAGACATAAACAGGTCATTGTTCATTCACCAGCCCCCATTAAAATACCTCTGATATTTCGTTTTCCAGTTTTTTTTTACCGTACAACGGCAAAACTTACTAAACACTGGCGAAATTGTCCTCCAATGGACAGAGCCATATTTAAAAAACAACAACAACTTTTGATTGCTACTATCATTATTATTTTTAATTAAGGAAATGTCTGAGTGACATGAGAAAAGTATTACCACAGCGTGATTTTTCTGGGTTGCCAATTAATATCTTATGCAGAGTTATCGTGGGACGGTTATAACAAGGTACCTAACCTTGAACGAGGAAATATTGTTTAGTAGAAAATCATGAACCCTATTTTTATGAATCAAGTAAGTACTCTCAATTGGATTACCATCGATCAGCTGGATAAAAACACTTTTATATTTAATCTGCTTACCCTTTTTTACTGGAAAATACTTGTCGTTAGAAATACAACCACCAATTTATTTTGGCGGTATTATAATTATTATGCGCCTCGTGTTATAATGAGAGGGAGAGATCTTTATTTACTACCTCCGCATATTTCCCTAACATGTTTTTTCTTTACGTAAGTACATAATGTTTATAACTTTTTGACTCACGACAGCTTTAATTTTTTTGTTATATAACGAGGAAGGCAAGCGAGCAAGTGGGTCACCTGATGGTAAGTGATCACCACTGCCCATAGACACCCGCAACTCCGGAGAATTTGCAGATGCGTTGCCAACCTAGAGGGCTAAGATGAAATTCCTCTTGTGCCCGTAATTACAGCGGCTGTCTTACTCTCCACACGGGAACACAACAGTGCAAGCATTGTTGCGAAATACCTGGCTGCAAAGAACTACAGGGCTATGCTCGGGGTTTCTCTGCGGGACTGAATCAGAAATGATGATATCCGCAGTAGAACTAAAGTTACCGACATAGCCCGAAGAATTGCGAAACTTAAGTTTCATTAGGCGGGCCATCGCTCGCAGAACTGATGGCCGATGGCGTCAGAAGGTTCTCGAATGGCGTCCACGGGCCGGGCCGGGCCGGGCTTGGGCTATAGCTCCCACACGAGGCCAATGTGGATCGGCAACTTCACTACACCATTGAATTGCTCCTCAGCAGTGTGCAGGTTTTATCACGATATTATATTAAAGCGTAAATAATCTATTTACGCCGGGGCCGGACCGGGAGACGAGCTGTAGGTAGGCCTCCAACAAGATGGAGCGACGACCTGGTAAAGATCACGGGACCGCGGTGGATGCGGAAAGCACAAGACCGGTCTGAGTGGAGAGCCTTGGGGGAGGCCTATGTCCAGCAGTGGACGTCAATCGGCTGACATGATGATGATGAAAGAACTACAACTACACGACGTGCTACATAAAAAGTAAACGTGACAGAAGGCGATCGAAATACATTAATTCGCGAGCTTTTTCTCCTGTCGATGTCACTCACTAATATCGGAGCGGCTAACGACCGCCGCTCTGCCAGCGGCTCGCTGTTACACCGAATCAGAAAATAAAACAGATTCATCATCATCATCATCATGTCAGCCGAAAGATGTCCACTGCTGGACATAGGCCTCCCCGAAGGCTCTCCACTCAGACTGGTCTTGTGCTTTCCGCATCCACCGCGGTCCCTCGATCTTTACCAGGTCGTCGCCCATCTTGTTGGAGGCCTACCTACAGCTCGTCTCCCGGTCCGGCCCCGGCGTAAATAGATTATTTACGCTTTAATATAATATCGTGATAAAACCTGCACACTGCTGAGGAGCAATTCAATGGTGTAGTGAAGTTGCCGATCCACATTGACCTCGTGTGGGAGCTATAGCCCAAGCCCTCTCATTCTGAGAGGACGCCTGTGCCCAGCAGTATGACGTATATAACAAGTGGGATTTTTGACATGAAACTACTGTGAGACTAGATTATAGTGAATACAACGGATCACTCATATACCTATTTATGTCGAGTTTAGCCCGACATGCTTCGGACTAAGTCGTAATACGTAATGTCGATGTAGGGCTGAATTCGACTAATTATGTGAGGACCGCACTTACCGCTCACCGCCGGCGCGCTCGCTCCCCCGTGCCTTGTTCAACATGTTTCATGAGAGAGAGAGAGATTTATTCAAACAAATTCGACCAGCACACACACAAAAAAGCAGTAAGACATTTGAAAAAAATTGAATATAACAAAAGCAGAAACTTGACTTTTTAAAACTAAGACAAATATCGAATAGTATGAAATGGGCCCCACTCGGCATAATGTTTCAAAGGGCAAAAATCCTGCTGTTTATAAATTACCAATGCTATTCGGCACATATTTTTAACCGTTAATTTTTCCAAGTTGTTAATTAATAGTGTTCGCAGAGTCTGTGTGAGCATTGTTTTCTTTTTTAATTGTTTGTGTATATGTGTCGAATTAGTATCTAATAAATATATTTTCTTTCTTCATTTCTTTTTTATTTTCAATGCTACCCAGGGTCGGTGTGAGTGGCGGCCGGGTCCCAATCGTGCCATTACGACAGCGCTGTCGGCTGCTCAATTACAGCTGCCCATCCACTTTATGACACAGCTCAGCCTGGCAGTCTTTTGTCGGCTAGCAACGACAAATTTAATAAAACTGTTAGGTGCTGTTCCTTGATGGCGGTCCATGTTTAAGAACTGATAATAATTGAGTCAGTTCTTAAAGGTTGTCTTTGTTTGTCTGTCTATTTCCTGATCTTAAATGCTTGTTTATTTTCATAATAGCATTTAAAAACGTCGCCAATGAAACGTATATCTCTCTTTTAATACAGTTGCACAAATAGTGGTACTTCTTGTGGCTATTGTGTCTTGCGGAAAGTTGCATTTTTCGCACTAAAGCTTTTTACTTTCCAAGGTGCCGCTGGTTGACGATAGGCGCGCGCTGGGTTCACGGCTCACCGTTTTTATTTTCACTGTCATTTTTTGCTAGTGTATTAAAAAATGTCGTTTGTTACGTGAGCGGAAATGTCATTTTCACTCGTCCCGAGCCTCGGCTGCTGGACTCGTACAAAATGACATACTTTCCGCACTCGTATCAAAAAGTACTATTACCCACTGCTGCCATAATATTACAAGTTCAAATTTCAATGGAGGGCCAGATAAAATAGGGCTTCGACAAGGACCTCATCATTTCGATATACTTTTGAATTAAAACGTGCACCTCGAAGAAGTTTCAAAATAACACAATTTCCAGCCCAAGTAATATATTGTATTTATACAAAAGTGACGCATGTTTTAATTACGACCCGGTTTTATTCACTGCGTGTTTTTTTATTGCTCGTTTCAAAACTCGAGTTGGTAATTTTAAAATATAGGTAAGGTAAGTATTGTCTCTCTGTGCTAGACTGACCTAATTTATTCATTAATTTTCGGAGAACCAACAGCTACAAATTACAGAGTAGGTTATTTATATAGTAACATTGAAGAAAATTACAGGATCTCACAACTAATGGTCACCTTCAACCTCATCTCATAGCGACAGACGTGACAGACTGATGTCAACTATTGGGCATTAGGGAGTCGAGGATTGGGACGTTGACCTTACAGTTTATTTCAGGTCCGTTTTTAACAAACAGTTTATCTTTGACTGTATATTTGCATGTTGTTAACCGACTTCAAAAAGGAGGACGTTCTACGTTCCACTGTATGTATGTTTTTTTTTAGCTGTCAAAGTGATCTGGCCACAAAGTCCCGAGAACGAATGTTTTGAATCCTGCGTAACGTATTCGAATACCTAGTAACGTTATCGAGAATTTTTGTACGACGTGACGTTTGGAACAGCGCCCGCCCGTGGGCGTATTTGGAAATACAAATTTGAAATTTCTCGATTTCGATACGATAACATTACGTTACTCGGGCTTCTGAAGCCTGAACAGATGATCTCTAGAGATAAATGTTGTAGAGCCCCAGCTTAAGTACTGAACATTTTCAAGGAAGCTAAACGGTCCCAGCGGAGAAAAATAGAACGAAACTTAGTTTTCCGGGCGTTGATTATACCCCGGAGCTTTGTCTCACCAGCTACGTTAGGCCTCCGGGCCTGTAAATATTATACAGAACAATGGACAGAGCCACGTCTCACACAGTGTTCACACTGTCTCCGGACCTAGTGTGAACACTGTGTGAGACGTTTGAAAAATAAAAACAGAAATATCTTTAACAAAAAAAGCATAACTGCCTTAAGATAACTGGCGAAGTGCGAGTCGGACTTCATACCAAACTAGCTTATGCCCCGCGGCTTTGCCCCCGTGAAATATTTCAAAATGGGCTAGTTCTCTACCCCGTAGGAATTTCGAAAAATCCCTTCTTAGTGCACCTCTAGGATACTCAAGGTATATGTCTGCCAAATTTCAAGGCACTAGGTCCAGTGGTTTAGGCTGTGCGTTGTCTGTCAGTCAGTCACGGTACTGTTTTTCGGACTTGAATTTCAAGTTTCTAGGACAACTGGAAGCACCCTTTAGGTTTTCACAGTACGGCAATTTGTATGGAAACAACCCTTTTAATCTTTTGATTGCGTTGACTTAGAAGGTTGATTCTCACGGCTTCAAGGGACCGCACGCTTGAGTATTTTATATTAATTTCAGCATGCTACCTGCACGCGTTTCAGAGAAAAAGGGTCTTGACAGACAGACAGACAGACAGACAGACGGACAAAAAAGTGATCTCATAAGGGTTCTGTTTTTTCCTTTTGAGGTACGGAACCCTAGAAACCACCTCGGATATAGTTATACCATTAAAAAAACCGGTTTATGAATAGCGGTATTTTTTTATATACGACAAGGAAATCTAAGTAAGTGATTACCACTGCAGTGCAGGTGCGTTGCCAACCTAGAGGGCTAAGACGAAAATGTTTCTTGTGCCTGCGATTTCCACGGCTGTTTTATTTGTGTGAGGTACCAACGTTGAATCCAAACATAATTAGCTGAGTAATTGCTTAACACACAGACAAGAAGTAGGTTATAACGTGACACGCAGAGGTTATCTATACGCGAAAACTATACTTTGTAAAAAACAGTAGGTAATTATAATGCCTTTTAATAGAGCCAATTACATTTATAGATTGATAGCATGATAGCCTAGTGTTTTGACCTGTGGCCTCGCAAGCAGAGGGTCGTGGGTTCAAACTCCGGCTCGCACCTCTGAGTTTTTTGGAATTTATCTGCAGAATTGCATTTGTAATTTTTCATGAGCTTTTCGGTGAAGGAAAACATCGTGAGGAAACCTGAAAGAAAGAAATGTTAATTTAACATTTAATTTTAATTTTCAAGGCAGTTAGCAGACGCCAGGAATTTTCCTGACATGTCAGGAATTTCGGCCATTTATCAGGAATGCGGCCGGAATTCGAAAATGTCAGGAATTTTTGTTGCATGTTTTTCCTATCGTACGTTTTTTTTATTTACAATAATTACAAAACATATCAAACAAGACTCATGTTCTATGTACTTCTTTTTATACTTACAAACGTCTGCAAAATATAACCTAACTATATTTTTAGGGTTCCGTACCTCAAAAGGAAAAACGGAACCCTTATAGGATCACTTTATTGTCCGTCTGTCTGTCTGTCTGTCTGTCAAGACCCTTTTTCTCTGGAACGCGTAGAGGTAGCATACTGAAATTAATATCAAGTCTGCGGTCCCTTAAAGCCGTAAAAAAATCAACCTTCTAAGTCAACGCAATCAAAAGATACAGTCATTAAGAAATCCATTTCCATACAAATTGCCGATTTTAAAAAACCTAAAGGGTACTTCCAGAAGTCCTAGAAACATGAAATTTGGTATGAAGGTAGCTCTTATAGCACAACAACTCGGAAAAGTCTGAAAATATTAAAATTTTATGTCTGTCTGTAGATTTCACAGACCAATATAAGTTGACCCCACACTGCGTACATTTTGCTTAGGAGCAGGGCTCTGCTAACACTGGACTTCTTAAAACACTGGGCAAAAGCGTTAAAATCTTTCTACGGAATACTCGTGCGTGAGTCCGACTCGCACTTGGCCGGTTTTTTATGCCTGGAACGTATTACACTGCCCCCCCCCCCGTCCTGTCGGGACCGACCCGAGGGTCAAGGTATTTCAAAATTTGTATCTGACGCCTGGGTACGACATTACTTATTTCAAAGTTCATTATTTCAAAAACGGGTGAACCGATTTTAATGAAACTTAGCTAAGAACCATCTCGATTAAAAAAAACCGTATCGAAATAGGTCCATCCGATTGCGAGCTACGATGCCACAGACATATACACAGATACACAGACACACAGATACACAGGTCAAACTTATAACACCCTTCTTTTTCGTCGGGAGTTAAAAATAATTTAGTATAAGGTTTCTCGATTTCGATACGATAATGTAACGTTGCGCAGGATTCGATAAGTTCGTGCTCGGCTTACTGGTACATCAATCACAGAATGAGAAAGCTCGGGCCATAGTTTACCAGTTCGGATTAGGAACTTCACATACACCACTCGATTCCCTCGTATCTAAGCATAATTACAAGAAATCATCTTGATCAGACATATAACCTTAACATCTTAATAACATCCGCGATACAAGAGTCGGGACGAGACCTATAATTATAACAAAAGCGCTTAGTTGATGCAACTTGTGACCAAAGGGCTGGCAGTTTTCTCTCTCAAAGAATCAGCATCGCTATTCAGCGAGGCAACGCTGCCAGCCTTTTGGGCACTATGCCACGGGGGCCTTATTTAGATTTAATTTAGTTTCAAGTTGTAGTTTATTTAGTTTAAGCTTAGATTTAATGTCATTGTAAATTGCTTTTATTATGTAAACAAAGTATTTATTGTATTAACAAAATTAGTTACATTGTGTGAGTTGCTTCACTATACCAACATATTAGCATAGAAATAATTCCAATGGGAGTTTTAAATGATTCGCGGTTAATTGCATTAGACATAACGAAAACGGCCGACCGATGGCGACCGATAGTAGTGGCAGTGCGCGCAGTCGGCGCGCAAAAATGCGGGTAGACAGAGCCCGGTCTGCGCAACATTAGTGTCTACCCTCGTTTCGTCAGTTTGCCCGTGATCATGATGCATGCAACTGCATCGAAATATCGGGAGCTCATCAAACCTATAAGGTAATCGCGGTCAATATCCCGTTTCCGTTATGTCTAATTCCAATGGGCCCTATGTAATACAATATTATGGTTAGTTACTACGTCTTTTTCACGTAAAAATAACATCGTCATCATCATCACCAGCCTTTTTTACGTCCCATTGCTGGGCATAGGCCTCCCCTCAGAATAAGAGGGCTTGGGCTATAGTTCCCACGCGGGCCCAGTGCGGATTGGGAACTTCACACACATCATTGAATTGCTTCGCAGGTGCAAAAATAATATGATGACAATGAAATTTAAATGTATTACAGAATATGGGTAAATTGTGTTTTTGTTCGTCCTTTTTTTTTTGGATGTTTGTTTTTGTGGCAGAAGGAAAAAGTGCTTAAATAATACGTACTTTTATTTTTGTTTTTGATGCACAAAGTTATGGTAAAACGAAACGGATCACTTACGTTTATAAGTCGAGTTTATCCCGATATGTTTCACTATGATTTGGTCTTACGGTAGCTTTATTTCAACAGAAAGCACAAGGTTGCTTAACTATGTAAACTCGTTAGAATTATACATATAATTACTTAGTTTATGTAATGTTTCAATGTTTTTCTTTAGGAAATTGTAAGTCTAGGTTTCATAAAAATTTTAATAAATAAAAAATAAATAAATATCATAGGACAAATTGACACCAATTTACCTAGTCCCAAACTAGGCAAAGCCTGTACTATGGGTACTAGACAACGGATAAACATACTTATATAGATAAATACATACTTATATACATCCAAGACGCGAGAACAAATATTCGTATTCATCATACAAACATCTGCCCCGACCAGGATTCGAACCCGGGACCTCAAGCTTTATAGTCAGGGTCTCTAACCACTAGGCTATTCGGTCGTCAGGCAGATTAAAGGCAGAGTCAGCCCAGGGGTAGAGCAAGTTCGCGGGAGTATGCGTTTTGGGGAGGACTCCAATAGAGAGATCTCTCTCCAGGCAGATGTTATGCCTGGGGACCGAAGTCCGAATTTAGTTGTAATACATATAGCTATAAGAGACTGTTTGTTTCTAAATAAAATAAAATAAATAATGAGTGTGACGTTTTTTTACCACAGTCTCAGAATACAGAATGTTAAGATCAAAGAACTTCCAAGAAGTTGTTCTAGATAGCCGGTTACTATAATAGAATCCCTAAACTTGATTTAGGTACTTAATGCCGATATAAACGAAATAAACTTAAGGACGAAATATCTAATTTCGAAATACCTAACGATCGTTTCACCTAAGTGTTGAATGACCGAAGTTTATAATGCCTAAGCTTAAAATACACTAATATATAATGGATGAAGTTCATTATGGACGATACACATAAAGTATACCGATACACCTAAAACAACATTCCTATGAAAACAATACCTACGTAATGTACAAAAATATCGGAAGCTCAAAAAAACATGGGTCGTCGGGTTAGGTTCGGTTGCGTCAAGTCGCGAAACGCCTCAGCTACGCGAGAAAGGAGCTCAGCTCCGTCGACCTTGTCTTAAAATTAAAAAAACCGTCCAAGTGCGAGTCGGACTCGCGCACGAGGGTTCCGTAGAAAGATTTTAACGCTTTTCCCCAGTGTTTTAAGAAGTCCAGTGTTAGCAGAACCCTGCTCCTAAGCAAAATGTACGCGGTGTGGGGTCAACTTATATTGGTCAGCGAAATCTACAGACAGACATAAAAATTTAAGATTTTGAGACTTTTTGAAGTGGTTGTGCTATAAGAGCTACCTTCATACCAAATTTCAATTTTCTAGGAAAACTGAAAGTACCCTTTAGGTTTTCAAAGTACGGCAATTTGTATGGAAACGACCTTTTTAATGACTGTATCTTGTGATTGCGTTAACTTAGAAGGTTGATTTTTTCACAGCTTTGAGGGACCGCAGGCCAGATTATTTGATATTAATTTCAGCAGGCTACCTCCACGCGCTCCAGAGAAAAAGGGTCTTGACACACAGACAGACAGACAGACAGACGGACAACAAAGTGATCCTATAAGGGTTCCGTTTTTTCCTTTTAGGGTACGGAACTCTAAAAAAAAACCGGCCAAGTGCGAGTCGGACTCGTGCACGAGGGTTCCGTAGAAAGATTTTGACGCTTCTCCCCAGTGTTTTAAGAAGTCCAGTTTTCAACATGCAATGACAATGCAAAGAAAAGTCCAGCTGTTTAACGGATTTTTCTTTGCATTGTCATTGTATGTTGAATTTCATACTGTGAATGATTCATAAAAATAAAAACAAAAATAATCAATAAATCGATTATTTTCATTTTAAGTCCAGTGTTAGCAGAGCCCTGCCCTAAGCAAAATGTACGCAGTGTGGGGGTCAACTTATACTGGTCTGCGAAATCTACAGACAGACATAATTTTTTTTAGATTTTGAGACTTTCATGAGTGGTTGTGCTATAAGAGCTACCTTCATATCAAATTTTAAGTTTCTAGGACAATTGGAAGTACCTTTTAGGTTTTCGGTTTTCGAGAATTTGTATGGAAATAGCCTTTTTAATGACTGTATCTTTATTGTGAATATTGCGTTGACTTAGAACTTAGAAGTTTGATTTAATCACAGCTTCCAAGCTTAATTGTGACAAAATAATGTCAAGTTGTGTTTATTAATCGGTTGATAATTAGTCAGGTTTGAATGGACCTCTGCTCCGCCGCAGTATGTGACCTATTGCAAATAAGTAAGCACTTACCTGATTTAAATAAACTTAATGCCTCACTACGGACGGCATTTCATAGCCCGTAGATACAAAATTATACAATTGGTTTGTTTATCTATGATAAATTCAAATTCAAATCGTTCCATAGCAGAAATGGCAAAAACGGAACCCATATAGTTTCGCCATGTCCGTCTGCCCGCGGCTTATCTCAAAGACTATTGGTAAGTACTACAAAGCTGTAATTTTACATGGACGCTTATAATTAAAAATCAACAAAGTGGTAGAACCTACCAAAATACCAAATACCTCACGGAGTGATTTAGAATGGTCTATAGGGTCGGGATGCTGTGGACAGAATGACCAGGCTATCATCACCAGCCTATTATCGACGTCCCGCTGCTGGGCACAGGCCTCCTCTCAGAATGAGAGGGCTTGGGCCATAGTTCCCACGCGGGCCCAGCGCGGATTGGGAACTTCACACACATCATTGAATTGCTTCGCAGGAGTGTGCAGGTTTCCTCACGATGTTTTCCTTCACCGAAAAGCTGATGATAAATTACAAATGTAATTCCGCACATGAATTCCGAAAAACTCATAGGTGCGAGCCGAGGTTTGAACCCACGACCCTCTGCTTGAGAGGCCATAGTTCAAACCACTAGGCTATCACGACTATGGACCAGGCTATGGAGTGAGACAAACGGACGAATTTCGATACCTATCTCACAAATCTCACAATAAGTTCGGTAGGTGGTGACTCGCCGTCCTCTGACTATTATTAATATCATCAAAAACCAGGCAAGAGCGTGTCGGACACGCCCAGGATAGGGTTCCTAAGCCATTACGAAAAAGCCCTGGAATAGATACCTAGTTTTAAGGTATTTTTATGAAACCTAATCGAAACCAGTGTTAGCAGAGCCCTACTCCTAAGCAAACTGTACAGTGTGGGGTCATTTTATATCGGTTACTAACATAGACAAACATAATAAGTTGGTCAAGTACAACTATCTGCTGAACCTTTATTTACTTAATGGAATAATTTATTTACATAATAAAAGCAATTTACAATGATATTAAATCTAAGTTAAAATTCAAATTCAAATTCAAATGGTTTATTTGCATGAAATACAGCTAAGAAATGTGCGAAATTGTGTGTATTTTCTTGTATTTGTGTGTCTTTTTGTGAAAGTGAATAAATGTCTTCTTTCTTTCTTTCTTAAAACTAAATAAACTAAAACCTAAAACTAAATTAAATCAAATCTTAATAAGGCCTCCGTGGCTTTGGCCCAAAATGCTGGCAGCGTTTCCTCGCTGAATAGCGATGCTGATTCTTCGAGAGAGAAAACTGCCAGCCCTTTGGTCACAAGTTGCATCGACTCAACTATTACTCGCAAACCTGTAAAGTATACTTATCTTTGATAGCTTTCCTTTTAAATTCACTATGCACTACTGCTCCGATTTTTTTACATTTCCAAATACAAGTTGCTCTGGTAGAGGGTGGGGGTCGGGGGACACTTGACTCTTAAAAAAATTAATACTTCAAAGCTAAATATTTCGCAAACGAATAACTCAATCGAAAAATGATCATTGAGCACCGCCGGTATTTTTAAAAGACCTATCCCTAGGTATCCCCAAAAAACGTTTTTTTAAGATTTTATCCCAGCACTTTTTCGGCCTAGTTAATAAATGCATATTTCTGCACAATTACATTATAGTACCAATAGTCTTTGAGCTAAGCCGCAGACAGACAGACAAACAGACGGACGGACATGACGAAACTATAAGGATTCCGTTTTTGCTATTTTGGCTACAGAACCCTAAAAACCGCTTCTGTCACTCCGATCAATTTCGTTAAGCTCGTGTCATTTATTACACAAAAACGCTTAGCCCGTTATAAACATTGCCATAAACTTCCATTACCCGCGCAGCGAAGAGACGTCTCATGCGCGGACCTAAGTATTAAAGAAATCAGTATGATTTTAGTGATTTTGAGTGTGTTTTGTGTGTGTGCCGTGTACGTGGGATTGCAATTTAGAGCGAAACGTAAAAGGCTTGTGGAGCTCGCTGGTTTGACCCCCACTTTACCAGGATATCTTCCTCTTCTTGGAAATGCTTTGGTTTTCCACGGAGACAGCACACGTAAGAAACTAATATTTTTGGTACATTTGCTCGAAAAATTCTCATTCAAAGGCTCGTAAGTAAAATTGACTTTACTTTGTTTTTCAATTATTAGAAGTCAAATTTAAAAGTTGAAATACAGCAAGGTGTTTTGAATTCCTAAATTAAAAAAAATCGGTTTGTAAGTCGAGAAATTTAAATAGAAAACTAAGCATTTGCAAAATTAATTGTAATATATATAAACTGTTTTATTTACCTCAGATTTTAAAAGTATTTCATCTTTTATTTATTCGAAAATTTTGCCTGATAATTTTATTTTCCCCTCACTACCTCGGAAAGCCGTCTTTTATCCTTTAATACAAGCGGGTAAAATCGCATTTTATCCACCAGTGGGGAAAGTAATTTGACCTTGGAGTGGAGCGTGTTTAAGTAGCTTTTGACAGTTAACAAAACGTAAATATAAAACTTACGCATGCGTGGTTACAGAGGCGCGCCATTTTCGTTAGTTAACTTGTGTTTATTTTTAAATTTGTGTTAAATAATTAGCTGTTTTCTCACAAATATACTAAAAAATGTCGTATGATACACGGTTGGCAAGGTTTTATAAACTCGTGACAATGAAAACCCGCGCCGTGGCTCGGGGTTATCACTCGTCAACTCATTTGTAAAACCTTCCTTACCAACCTCGTATCACAATAGTACATTATGATACATGCTAAATTGGTCATAACAGTCGAGGCGGGTTTGAAGTCTGAGCGAAGCGAAGGCTTTAATATAGCCGAGTAGTGTAATGACTAATGCTCACGCGTTGATACGACGTTTTTCAACACACTTGCGAGGAAAAAAAATAGCAAAAATTAACTAAGTATTCAACTAACCTATGTTAGCAGGTAAATAGGCAAATAAACGTTAATTCGTAGATAAAAAATACAAAATTGACTTAAATTAAATAATTTTGTGTCATCTTAATCTAAAATATTTTATTTACGCGCAATAATTTGTTCATTACTTTTAGGCGGGAAAAGACTTTGGTGAGATTTAAAAAAATACGTAATGTAAAAAACACGAGTGCGGTAATTATAAAGTAAAAAACACGGGTGTGTTATAAGTTGTATTATGAACTTTAATACTATGTAATAAGATCCAATTTACGAGCAAGTGTGTTGAAAATAACCATTACACCAACCTTTTGAAAATAGGTACTCGTAATAAACCGATGTCTTACTTGCAATTGGGATTAAGACTATTTGTCACAAAAAGAGGAAACTTATAAGTTTGATCTGTGTGTCTGTGTATGGGTGTACCTGTGTATCTGTCTGTGGCATCACAGCTTCCAAACGGATGGATCGATTTCAATGTGGTTTTCGATTTTTATAGAACTTACAGTATTAGGTACTTTTTAGGGTTCCGTACCTCAAAAGGAAAAATCGGAACCCTTATAGGATCACTTTATTGTCCGTTTCTCTGTCTGTCTGTCTGTCTGTCTGTCAAGACCCTTTTTCTTTCTTTTTCTTTGGAATGCGTAGCATGCTGAAATTAATATAAAATACTCGAGCCTGCGGTCCCTTGAAGCCGTGAAAAAATCAACGTTCTAAGTCAACGCAATCAATAGATACAGTCATTAAAAAATCTATTTCCATACAAATTGCCTAAATCCTAAAACCTAAAGGGTACTTCCAGCTGTCCTAGAAACTTGAAATTTGGTATGAAGGTAGCACATTATAGCACAACCACTCTGAAAAGTCTCAAAATCTTAAAGTTTTATGTCTGTCTGTAGATTTCACAGACCAATATAAGTTGACCCCACACTGCGTACATTTTGCTTAAGAGCAGGGCTCTGCTAACACTGGACTTTTTAAAACACTGGGGAAAAGCGTTAAAATCTTTCTACGGAACCCTCGTGCACGAGTCCGACTAGCACTTGGCCGGTTTTTTAATGTGTGAACAATTTTATGCAAGAAACTTTTCTGCGTTTCTTCTTCTAAATACGTCAAATTGGTCATTGTCTTAGTACTATCACTGTGCGAGGTCCGTCCAGATCGCTACCACCATCTTACTCGCTAAGCAGCAGTACTTGCGGTGGTGTGTTCCGGTGTGGAAAGTAAGACCGCCGGTGTAATTTCGGGCACAAGTGGCATTTTAACGTTGCTCTCTGAGAGGTTGGCGCCGCATCTGCAAACCCCCGGGGTCGTGGGTTTCTAAGGGCAGTGGTGATCACCATCACTTGCTCGTTTGCCTTCCTTGTCGTATAAAAAAAAACTGTTGAGGTCTATTTTTTTACAGACTTATGGGAAGCCTTCAAAAAAGTTATGATCGCAACCAATGAGGCTGGAGGTGTTTTAGCATTTTGGTTGGGTCCTTCTTTAAATTTCAGTAAGTAGATCTTAATAAATAATTATATTTTACATTAAGGCTTTGTGTTTTTTAACCGACTTCAAAAAAAGGAGGGGTTCTCAATTCGTCGGAATATTTTTTTTTATGTATGTTCCCCGATTACTCGAAGACGGCTGGACCAATTTCAAAAATTATTTTTTGTTCGAAAGGGTATACTTTCTAGTTGGTCCCATTGTCACCATGTCAGGATCTGATGATGGGATCCCAGGGAAATCGAGGGAAACCCTCAAATTTTATAGGGACGTATCATGTGTTTCATATATTTTCGAAAGCCATTCAAGTACTTGCGTCTGGTAGTCATCATCTCGTGTTGATGAGGTGATGATGAAAGGTACAACTCCTTAACGGTTGGCGGATATTATTTTAAATATTAACGTAACTAAATATTGTGAAATAAAACATCTTTTAACAAAAAGTAAAACCGCCTTCAAAAAACCTCGAAAAAAAAAACATAAAATAATCCCCAAAAAGCCATGAGTTTTAGGCCTAGCAGAAATATGAAGTCGGTGCTTCATTCCAAGAATATTCCGCTAGCACCACACCGACTTCATATTTCTGCTAGGCCTAAAACTTTATGCTTTAAGCTTTTTGGGGATTATTTTATGTTTTTATTATTAGTTTTGTAACATTCCATTTGATTATAACGATACAAGTTGCAAAAACGCTTGGTCGATGCTACTTGTGACCAGTTTTCTCCCTCAAGGAATCAGCATTGCTGTTCAGCGAGGAAACGCTGCCAGCCTTTTGGGCACCATGCCACAGGGGTTTTATTTAGATTTAATTTTATTTTAAGTAGGTTAAGCTTGGATTTAATGTCATTGTAAATTACTTTTGCTATGTAAATAAACTTCTTAAATTTTCCCATAAAAAAAATGCATAATCTGCTTTACATAAGAAGTAATTTAGTATCCTCGAAACTCCACTACTTTCCTCTACGGAATAAGTGGTACGGATTCACTTGACCGGAATTCTAAATAATATCAAACTAAATAGGTGAAATATAACACTTTAATAATTGTTTGATCAACGTTGAATCATTATTTTATTTCCAGTGATAACCGATCCGGATGACGCCGTGACGATAACAAATAAATGTTTGGAAAAAAACCGGTACATCTTTGATATGGGCAACAGTTTTCTCGGCGGTAGCTTAATCAATTCTGGAGGTAAGCAAATTGGTATTTTTATAAATAGAACCAATCTTAGAAACAGTTGAAAAACGCCCGCCATTTTTAACCGACTTCAAAAAAAGGAGGAGGTTCTACGTTCCACTGTATTATGTATATGTATATACATCGATTACTCCGTCAATTGTAGATCGATTTTCAATTTTTTTTTTATTTGAAAGGGTATACTCCTGAGATGGTCCCACTGTCACCAAGGCATGATCTGATGATGGGATCTCAGGGAAATCAAGGGCAACCCTCAAATTTTATAGGCACGTATCATGTGTTTCATATATTTTCTAAGGCTATTCAAGTATTTGCGTCCGGTAGTCATCATCTTATGTTAATGAGCTGATGATAGAAGGTACAACTCCTTAACGGTTAGGAGTTGGAGGATAATTCTGAAAATGTTAAAACAACGTAAAATTGTGAAATAAAAATCTTTTAACAAAAAAGTAAAACCACCTTCAAAAAAAAAACCTTAGAAAAAAAACGTAAAATAATCCTCTAAAATAACGATAAATAAATAGAGGATTATTTTACGTTTTTTTCTAAGGTTTTTTTAGTTTTCAAATTTTCTAGCCATCACTGCTACTTTGCACTTGATGTACTTATCTTGAATTGCCGAAAAGGTGTGTAGCATTTTACATATTATAGCGTACTGTATTATGCCCTGGCTTTGCCCTGTGAAATATTTCAAAATGGGCTAGTCTCCAATCCCGTAGAAATTTCGAAAAATCCCTTCTTAGTGCACCTCTAGGATACTCAAGGTATATGTTTGCCAAATTTCAAGTCTCTAGGTCCA
This sequence comes from Clepsis dumicolana, assembly GCA_963691665.1. NCBI lineage: Eukaryota > Metazoa > Arthropoda > Insecta > Lepidoptera > Tortricidae > Clepsis > Clepsis dumicolana. The sequence continues at coordinate 2,494,177 of OY829516.1, read as the reverse complement.
GTGGTTTAGGCTGTGCGTTGTCTGTCAGTCAGACAGTCAGACAGTCAGTCACGGTACTGTTTTATAGGTATAGATGGACAGGCCTTTTTTGGTAGGTACCTACTCCACTTTGTTGTTAATTTCATGGCATTACAAACTAAGATTAGCCCGCTGGTGGCCTCACAATATCGTTCCTTTTTCAAATATATTAAAATTTAAAAATACTGGTGTTTAATCTTGGTCCCTTCAAGACCATGGACGCAACGTCGCGTCCGAAACTTCGAGGTATGTCAATTTAAATAAAAGCTTTTTTCCACGATAATTTCATGATAATGGTGTGAAAATCGCGAAAGTTTAAATCAAAGTTCCAAATTGCGTACTGATGTTTATAATTAAGTAATTGTTGTCAGCGACTTAGTCCACGTAGATTTCGGTTATCGCTATCCCGCGGTGCGGGAACTATATATTTTTCCCTAATAAATAGTAGCCCATGTTATTCCTTAATATTCAAACTATCTTCTTACCAGTGCAGCGATTTTCCTGTGAAGAAGTAACAAACAGACAGACAGAGAGTCAGAAAGACAGAAAGACAGAGTTACTTTCACATTTATAATATTAGTTAGGATTAGGATTATTAATGGTGTGGAGCTATAGTAAACCAGTATAGAGTAAACCAGTACAGAGTAAACCAGTGCTGTACCAATCTTGCTTTTTAAGGGTCTAGATGGAAACACCATCGGAAACTGTTTAATCCATCATACAGCCAGCACATGCTGGACCGCTACCAGCCAGCCTTCAATCATCAGGCAAAGGAACTGGTGAAAAGCATGGAGCCACTGGCTGACAAAGGAGAGGTCAGCATCTGGCTGAAAGCTTCCGACGTTACTTTGAACACAGTTTGTAGTAAGTATATCATTTAAATCTGTGATAGCTTGCAGCAATCATGCTTGAGTATGCCTGCGAGATCGAATCAGAAATGAAATTATCCAAATACTAAGATGGCAACAACTGAGGGTCGAGTACGAGTTTTCGAATCCTGCGTAACGTTATGGTTATCGTATAGAGATCGAGAAACCTCATACTAAATTTTAGTTCCAAATACGCTCACGGGCGGGCGCTGTTCCAAACGTCATATAAACTCGACAACGTTTGCCATTCGATTTTACGTTACGCAGCATTCGTAAAGTCGTGCTCTACCCTCAGAGGCCCGGGTACGTATACTCGAATCCTGGGTAACCTGCGTTACGCAGGATTCGAAAACTTCGTGCTCGGCCTACTAGCGTCTAACGAGATTCACGTTTAACAATTCTCATACTATTTGACACTTTAACGCAAACGCGATCGAGACGTATTTTGTGCTTTTTGATTACACTAAGGGCACTGATGTAGAGTTGTGCCTGCTCGGTCTTTAAAGGGAGCGCTCCGATCTCGTTCAATCGGTGAAAGGAACTAGTTCGGACTTTTAGTTCCTTTAGTTCAGTAGTTCAGTGAGCGAGTTGGAAATGTTTTGATCTGTGAAGGACATGGAACGGAATGATAGTTGTCCATCTCACTCTCACTTGCTCAAGAGACACTTTGAACGAGCGCTATTTATCTCGCTCCTCGGTTTCGGTCACTCTCACTCGCTCCGTTCCGCTCAAGCGATTCATCCACTCCACTCCTCTACCTACTGAACTAAAGGAGCGAAAACAGATTCAAATCGTGCGAAAGGATTTAGTTCCTTTCGGTCCGCGACGGGAATTCATTCCTAACAGTTCTTAGTTCCTGACCGACTCAAGCCTACACTGATGCTAGTCGTTGGGGTCATATGGTTCTAAAGTGGCGACCGCGTTCCCGTATCGGAAGGAGAAAATGTTACTAGGCCTCCCAGCATGATGGACGGACGGTATTGTAAAGATTGAAGCAAGGGGGTATCTTGTATCGTGATAATCATGTCAGTCGAAAGACGTCCACTGCTGGACATAGGCCTCCCCCAAGGCTCTCCACTCAGACCGGTTGTGCTTTCCGCATCCACCGCGGTCCCGCAATCCTACTAATCCTAATACTAGGTCGTCGCTCCATCTTGTTGGAGGCCTACCGACAGCTCGTCTCCGGTAATTATATGATGATTTTTAATGGACAACCATGTCATTGGCATATTTGGAAAAGGTAGAGTAAATTTAGCTTTTGTTTAAATAAATAATAAGTATATTTTGTTTTAGCGACGGTCCTAGGCGTATCCAAAGCCAACGAATCTCTAATCAGTGAGGACTTTAAGGCTGCTGTGAGGACTATATTTGCCACGTTCGCCGAAAGAATAGCGAAGGTGCTTCTTCACTCTGAAATTGTATTTAAGATGAGCTCCCTGAAGAGAACTCAGGACAACCTTGTGAAAACCATCCGTAACCAGTCCACGAAGGTAACATAATAATGACTGTATACTTTGTACCTTTTTTAATTTTTAGGGTTCCGTACCTCAAAAGGAAAAACGGAACCCTTATAGGATCACTTTGTTGTCCGTCTGTCTGTTTGTCTGTCTGTCTGTCAAGACCCTTTTTCTCTGAAATGCGTGGAGGTAGCATGCTGAAATTAATATCAAATACTCAAGCCTGCGGACCCTTGAAGCCATGAAAAAAACGACCTTCTAAGTCAACGCAATCAAAAGATACAGTAATTAAAAAATCTATTTCCATACAAATTGCCCATTTCCAAAAACCTAAAGGGTACTTCCAGATGTCCTAGAAACTTGAAATTTGGTACGAAGGTAGCTCTTATAGCACAACCACTCCAAAAAGTCTCAAAATCTTAAATTTTTATGTCTGTCTGTAGATTTCGCAGACCAATATAATTTGACCCCACACTGCGTACATTTTGCTTAGGGGCAGGGCTCTGCTAACACTGGACACTAGGGAAAAGCGTTAAACTCTTTCTACGGAACCCTCGTGCGCGAGTCCGACTCGCACTTGCCCGGTTTTTTATTTTTGTCTAGTACCCATTCATAGTACAGGCTTTGCCTAGTTTGGGACTAGGTCAATTAGTGTCAATTGCCGCCTGATGTTTATTTATTTCATTTACTTATAAGTTATTTATTTTATTGGTCTTTATTCTGTAATATAGGTAGTGAAGAACAAAAACAGATTCGTTGGAGTGTTGTACCTATAACATAATCTGATAAGTTTCCAATAATGTCAGATTCTTAAAAAAATAAACAAATAAATAAAATAAAATCACTTTATTTCAGACCAAATTCGATCCATAATTTTGTTGTTAGAATTGTTTTGTTTTGTTAGAATTACTAATTACATTATGGGTACATAAACTAGCCCACCTCCATTCCTGTCCAATGATTGGATGATGGTGATTGTAAACGGTTGTTAGGAACCACTTTTGTAATTCCGTAAAAGATACGTAGTGATACATTTATTTAAAGTAATTTTCATATATTTTTGAACATTTTTAATTTCATATTGAAATAAAAACGGATCACTCACTTACATAAGTCGAGTTTAGCCCGACAGTGTCAGAACAGACAGTAGTCGTGCGAGAAGAGCCGCGGCGCGCAGTGTGCGTCTCGCCGCTGGGTCGTGCGAATTAGTCCGAAACATGTCGGGCTAAACTCGACTTATATACGTGAGTATTCCGTTTTTATTTCATTATGACTGAGTCTCACGGTAATTTTTAATTTTAATTTGCCGTTAGCAATTCGGCCAGATGATTTGATGACTTGCATACAACAAAAAAAAATCATAGGTAGTTTCTATGGAAACGAAGTCGCGTGTCGCTAATCGAAAGCTTTTTTCCATAGATCGTCGCACAGAGAAAATCAGAAAGAGAAGCTGACAAAGCAAACGGCATAACAAGGTCCCCCGCAGGTAAGTCAGCTGTCAAAATTTAACAAATACCAAGTCTTGTCACACTAGCGATTTGCGAGCGAGTGCTTCATACTAATATCGCTCGCGGCGAACACGTTGTGTGATCGCCTAAATACAGAACTCGCTCGCAAATCGCCAGTGTGATAAGCTGTTAGGTCCCTGTCATTCATAAACCTATGTTAACTAAAATGCCGTTAAAGTACGTTTGTCCTTTTTTGTCACATTGACATTTCCGCTAGTGAGAAGAAGACAAAACCTATATTAGCTAATAGAGGCTTGAGTGACGTTTATGAATAAGGGCGTAAGTAAGTACGAGTCCTAAGTCCTGACTCTTGATAATTATTTCCTTCACTTTTTTAATTGTTTAATTGACGTTAAATAATTTATTGAATCAGGCGTTACTTTGCGGAGGTCTATATTTATGAACTAAAAACAATTACTAAAAACATACATTTGCCGCACAGATTAACTATTTTTCACTAGTGGTCGCGGGTGAGCAAAGTTATTGTTTTTAGTTCATTAATTGACGTTTATGAATAAACGTGCAAGTACACTCAAGAGCAATTAAAACGGGTCACTTTGTATGGAATTGTTCATACAAAGTGACCCGTTTTTAGCACCCGCCAGCATTTTTAGAACGTTGCCCACTGGCACAGTCGAGGAAATTAATTCCTGGCCCACCATAGAACATTTTCATAGTAAACGTCATAACAATTTTTCTTGTCAAGCAATGCGATGTCTCTATGACGTTTGCTGTGAAAAGGTTCCATAGTGGGTCAGGAATTAATCGGTTTGTTTTTAGAATTTATTGCCTTTAGATAGGTTTCAAATCATACATTTTTTAGTCTTACATAGGTTTAGTTATTTTTCGGTTTTAGGGTTCCGTACCTCAAAAGGAAAAAAACGGAACCCTTATAGGATCACTTTGTTGTCCGTCTGTCTGTCTGTCTGTCAAGACCCTTTTTCTCTGAAACGCGTGCAGGTAGCATGCTGAAATTAATATAAAATACTCAAGCGTGCGGTCCCTTGAAGCCGTAAAAAAATCAACCTTCTAAGTCAACGCAATCAAAAGATACAGTCATTAAAAAATCTATTTCCATACAAATTGCCGAAATCCGAAAACCTAAAGGGTACTTCCACCTGTCCTAGAAACTTGAAATTTGGTATGAAGGTAGCTCTTATAGCACGACCACTCCGCAAAGTCTCAAAATCTTAAAATTTTATGTCTGTCTGTACATTTCACAGACTAATTTAAGTTGACCCCACACTGGGTACATTTTGCTTAGGAGCAGGGTTTCTTCTAACACTAGACTTCTTAAAACACTGGGGAAAAGCGTTAAAAAATTTCTACGGAACCCTCGTGCGCGAGTCCGACTCACACTTGGCCGGTTTTTTTATTAGGTTTAAGTTTTATGTAGGCATTTCCTTTCATTATATTTTAAGACATACACTCAAGAGCAAAAAAACGGGTCACTTTGTATTTGAATTGAATTGTTCATACAAAGAGACCCGTTTTTATTGCTATTGAGTATAGGTAAATACACGAATTAAATAGTCAATTAAGTTATTTTCTTACAAAAACCGGTATTTTAACTAAGATTGTTTTTCGAAAGACGTCCACTGCTGGACGGCGGCCTCTCCCAAGGCTCTCCACTCAGACCGGTCTTGTGCTTTCCGCATCCACCGCGGTCCCGCGATCTATACTAGGTCGTCGCTCCATCTCGTTGGAGGCCTACCGGCAGCAGGTCTCTCGGTCTGCTGACTTGCATAAATGTGTAAACAAAAAAGTTATACTTTCACCGAAGAAGTGGAAATGTGTTTGCTTTTTGGTCATCTTTTTATGTGTTATTTCGGAAACACATTGTTTATGAAATGCTAATGGATTTTTTTAATAGGATATTATACACACATATTCGTAAACAAAATTAAGAACAAAAACTGGTCTCAATAAAAATAAAATGGAGGCTATGCCCAGCATTTGACGTATTTCAAAGGCCATAATAATAAACGTGTTATCCACAGCGTAAAGTAGATCCTATACCACGACCCTGACTGTTCTGGTTATTAATTGTCGAATCACCATAAGCAACGCGTGGCTTGATTGGTTTTTTAAACAAATTTTATTATTAAAGAAGACTTATGCGATCTATTCTATTCTATATCTTCTATACATATATGTAATAAATCACCAACAAGTCGGTGTCTGTACGTTGAAGATATTTGAGAAAAACTATTACTAGGGCTATTTATTAGCGCAATAGGACCCAAAATAACGGTTTTTAGAATTCTTTTCTGTTTGTTCACGCTAATCTCAGAAACGGCTTAACCTAGAAGGATGCGGTTTTGACTGATATTTGTCTTGGATTAACATTTAGTGTTTATTTCATGGAAATCGGTTAAAAAATAAAAAAGTTACGTCAATTTCAATAATGTTATCGAACAGTTTTGGAATAACTGTTGTTGATTTCGCGAAAACTTCGTTTAACGATTACAGTTTTGGTTAATGGTTAATTAGTCTCTTAAATGATGATTTAAAACCTATACGAACATAATCTAATTAAAAAATGAATAGTTCGACCAACTAATATCAGGCATATTGGAATGAAATGCATGTAGTGTAGATACCTAGCTTATTACCTTGATTAACACATAGGATACTTTTATCCCGGAAAAATGTGTCTGTCTGTCACAGGGCATTTTGAACTGTAATGGGTGACACTAGAATTGTTTGCTTGGCCGCTTGCTTGCACGCTTAAACACTTGCAAGCTCACATGCTTGCTTGCTTGCTACAAACACAACTGTTTCCTCCAGGAGATTTCTAAGTAGCGAACCACTACGCTCCAGCAAGCAAATTAGGGGGGGGGGGGGGGTCAGGGAACGCAGCCCCTCGCCATAAAACTATAAAAAACCAAGACTTTCCTCCAAGACATTTCTAAGTAGCGAACCACTACTCTGCAGCAATCAAAGAAGGGGGGTGGGGGGGGGCTCAGGAGGCGCAGCCCCCCGCAATAAAATCACACAAACCAAAGTCTTTCCTCCAAGATGTTTCTAAGTAGCGAACCATTACGCTGCGGGTAGCAAACAAAGGAGGGGGCACAGCCCCCCGCCATGAAATCTACACAACAACAACTCTTTTCTCTAAGACAGTGATTTAGAAGCGAACTACTACGTTGCATCGGCAAGTAAAGAGGGGTCTCTAGGCTTAGGAATGGCTCCCCATAATAAAAAGATTCAAACGTCATCATGCCTGAGCTAGTGGACATATTTTGCTACTTGGATTCCTTATAGAGCTCTTATACTTAGTTTCCGAGATGTAGCAATAAACAAATTCCACGCGGACGAAGTCGCGGGCAACAGCTAGTAAAGAAATATAGCATTGAATGTATTAATATCAATTGCCTGTGTAATTGTTGTTAATTGTTTTTTAATGTATCAGCTCTCGGCCCCGATAGGCTTAATGATGTAAGAAGGAGAAATAAACCTGTTTCACCGGTTATTTCGGTTTTCCAGTATAAAAACCAGCCAAGTGCGAGTCGGACTGGCGCACGAGGGTTCCGTAGAAAGATTTTAACGCTTTTCCCCAGTGTTTTAAGAAGTCCAGTGTTAGCAGAGCCCTGCTCTTAAGCAAAATGTATGCAGTGTGGGGTCAACTTATATTGGTCTTCGAAATCTACAGACAGACATAAACATTTAAGATTTTGAGACTTTTCGGAGTGGTTGTGCTATAAGAGCTACCTTCATACCAAATTTCAAGTTTCTAGGACATCTGCAAGTACCCTTTGGGTTTTTGGAAATCGACAATTTGTATGGAAAAATCTTGATTGCGTTGACTTAGAAGGTTGATTTTTTTGACGGCTTTAGGGGACCGCAGGCTTGAGTATTTGATATTAATTTCAGCATGCTACCTCCACGCGTTCCAGAGAAAAAGGGTATTGACAGACAGGCAGACAGACAGACGGACAACAAAATGATCCTATAAGGGTTCCGTTTTTCCCTTTTGAGATACGGAACCCTAAAAATAGTGTTTGAGATACGCAAATAGAATGTATATTTTTTGTGTGTCCTAAATCCTAACTTGAGGCCGTAAACATTTAAGAATTACTATTTGAATATGCTAGGTAGGTATTGACCGAACGAACGAAGTGAGCGAAGCGAGTCCGTTTCAGCTTGGACAAAAAATCTTTCTTAAGTCTGTCCGGCTGTTCTTCTCTACACAGGGTGCAAGTATTTCTTAACCGATTTTCGTAAAATTTTGTGAGCACGTTCGCTAATTGTATAGTTTTTTTGTTTGTTTTTTTTTTTATTTTCCTTCGTGAAATTTTGTAATTATTAGGTTCGATCCCCAGTGTTATATGTTGTCTAGTGTTGCAGAGCCCTGCTCCTAAGCAAAATAAAATTTACGCAATGTGGGCTCATTTTATATTGATCTGCGACATTACAGACAGACATGAAAATTTAGGATTTTTAGATTTTGTGATTGTGCTATTAAGTGCTACCATAAGAATAAATAATGACATAGTAGAACGGAAACTCCCGCTCCGGACGGACTCAAGGTTACAATATTAGAGTACTCGTTAAACGAACTACTCAGTCAGGCTGTCATGGCCGGCATTGTTTATAAATTGGTTGTAATAGTTTTACGTGAGCCTGTATTTTATTTTATATTTGTAGGTAAGTACTACTTACTTAAATCACCTTAAATGGGTTCATTTGGTATGGCGCTTATAATAAATTCTTATTTAGATGTGTCTATAATTATGTAGGTACTTAATGATCTATAAATCTCATATTATTTTGTAAAACTAGAGTAAAATAATGATTTCAAATTAAAGAAGAACTTATATCTTAGCGATATTATCTTTAGACGTAATTACCTAATATTTAACAGCAAGCAACCCTAGCAACACGCCTGGACGACAGAGGGGTGTAACGACATGAAGGGGGAAGTAGGTATATAAATGGCGGCGTTTTGGACTCAGTCAAAAGATATTCCGTTCTACTGTGTTATTATTATTATTTCTTAATAGCACCTTAATAGCACAATCAAAGCAGCAAGTAAGATCGATTCGTATGACAAGTAAGTCCATTTATTTGGCAGAACTAAAAGATGAAACCTGAAGTCTGGTCTCTTCTGATTTTGTATCTACTATAATGATAAATAAATAAAATAAAATAAAATGCGTTTATTTCGGACAACAGAAACGAAAGCCTAAAGTTTTATGGCCTAGCACTAAGCAGCAGAAATATGAAGTCGGTGCTTCATTCAAAGAATATTCCGCTCGCACCGCACCGACTTCATATTTCTGCTACTTAGTGCTAGGCCATAAAACTTTAGGCTTTCGTTTCTGTTGTCCGAAATAAACGCATTTTATTTTATTTTATTTATTTATCATTATTTTAGAGGATTATTTTACGTTTTTTTCCTAAGGTTTTTTTTTGGAGGCGGTTTTACTTTTTTGTTAAAAGATTTTTATTTCACAATTTTACGTTGATTTAACATTTTCAGAATTATCCTCCAACTCCTAACCGTTAAGGAGTTGTACCTTCCATCATCAGCTCATCAACATAAGATGATGACTACCGGACGCAAATACATGAATAGCCTTAGAAAATATATGAAACACATGATACGTACCTATAAAATTTGAGGGTTGCCTTCGATTTCCTTGAGATCCCATCATCAGATCATGACTTGGTGACAGTGGGACCACCTCAGGAGTATACCCTTTCAAATAAAAAAAAAATTGAAAATCGGTCTACAATTGACGGAGTAATCGATGAACATACATAAAAAAAAAACATACAGTGGAACGTAGAACCTCCTCCTTTTTTTGAAGTCGGTTAAAAAATGTGTAATAAAATAAAAACAAAAAGACTGCTATTAGATATTGATGATGGTTCAAAACAAAAACGTAGTAAAACTTATAGTGATATTTGAGATTCAGTTACTTTGCATAATTTCGAAAAGCAGAAAAAATCATGGGTTGAAGTTTGTGCTATGTACTGCCTATGTATCTTATGAGATACGTTGCCAAGTATTATAAGGTTAAAAATACTTAATTTTCAAATTAAGCCGTGATAGCTTAGTGGTTTGCCCTATGGCCTCTCAAGCAGAGGGTCGTAGCTTCAAACCCCGGCTCGCACCCCTGAGTTTTTCGGAATTTATGTGCGAATTTACATTTGTAATTTATAATGAGCTTTTCGGTAAAGGAAAAAATCGCAAGGAAACCAGCACACTCCTGCGAAGCAATTCAATGGTGTGTGTGTGGAGTTCCCAATCCGCACTGGGCCCGCGTGGGATCTGTAGCCCGAGCTTTCTCATTCTGAGAGGAGGCCTGTGCCCAGCAGTGGGACGTAAATAGGCTGATAATGATGATGTTTTTTTTTAATATCTCAGCTCACAGGTTCGAGTCCTTCTTAGACCTTCTCTTGGATTTCGCCGATGACGACTTATTCAGTGACCGTGAGGTCCAAGATGAGCTAAACACACTCATATCAACTGGATATGACACTCTGTCCACGGTGATTCCTTCCACCTTGATGCTAATTGGAACGTATCCTGAGGTGCAAAAGAAGCTTTATGAAGAGTAAGTTTCGTTAAGTAAAAACGTACTCTTAACGGGGTTGGAAATTTATTTACATAATAAAAGAAATTTACAAATGACATTAAGTTCAAGCTAAAACTAATTATAGTGAAACTTAAAACTAAGTTAAAACTTAATAAGGACACCGTGCCATGGTGCCCACAAGGCTGGCAGCGTTTCCTCGCTGAATAGCGATGCTGATTCTTTAAGAGAGAAAACTGCCAGCCCTTTGGTCACAAGTTGCATCGACCAAACGCTTTAGCAATTCTGAAATTAGCTTGTAAGCGCCGGGACCCCATGGACCCAAGGTTTCAAACCCGACAGAAATAAAATTGTAGTTCGATCGATTCCATGTAAGTATTGTTATAAATATTTCTACGTTTTGTTACAGGCTTCTGAATATTTAACAAGCAATGTCATGTTTATAGTGAAATAAAACACATGTCGGGCTAAACTCGACATATATACGTGAGTGATCCGTTTTTATTTCACTATGATTGAGTCTCACGGTAGTTTCATGTTAAAAATGTCATGTTTGTTGAAAAAAAAGTCATGATATCCCAGTGAGTGGTTTGACCTATGGCCTTTCAAGCAGAGGATCGTGGGTTCAAACCCCGGCTTACACCTCTGAGTTTTTCGGAATTTATTTGCGTAATGACATCTGTAATTTATCATGAGCTTTTCGGTGAAGGGAAACATCGTGAGGAAACCTGCGCACTTCTGCAAAGTAATTCAATGATGTATGTGAAGTTCCCAATCCGCACTGGGCCCGCGTGGGAACTGTAGCCCGAGCCTTCTCATTCTGAGAGGAGGCCTGTGCCCAGCAGTGGGACATAAAAAGAGGCAGTGATGATATTTGGTTTGTTCTGGTGGAAATCTCGCAACTCAATTTTGAAGCAGATAATTATAATCAACTGATTGAGATGAAATTCGGCGTACCTACTTATTTATATGAATTCGGTGACAATACAATAATCTGGTAGCAAAATCCTGGTGGTATGGCCAGGGTCGTCTCCACGGGAGGAAACTCTCCAACGGTTAATGGCATCGACTTGAAATTTGGTGTGGATGTGTAAGTTGGATAACAATACAGATAGAGACAACAAAAATAACAGTTCGCAAAAAAAGCTTGTTTAAAAATTTATTTTTTATGGTTTTGGTTATTATCTTAGTTAAACGAAAACAACTACTGAAAACTGAAAGTCGATTGACAGAGATCAACAACTACTAGGTAAAGAAAGCTGTCTAAAATCTCATAGAAGCTGTTTTGACACTATGGTTCTTTTACGTGGTAATTTATAATAACGTATTTTTAAGGTTCCGTACCTCAAAAGGAAAAAACGGAACCCTTATAGGATCACTTTGCTGTCCGTCTGTCTGTCTGTCTGTCAGTCTGTTAAGACCCTTTTTCTCTAGAACGCGTGGAGGTAGCATGCTGAAATTAATATGGAATACTCAAACTTACGGCCCCTTGAAGTGGTGAAAAAATCAACCTTCTAAGTCAACGCAATCAAAAGATACAGTCATTATAAAGGTCGTTTCCATACAAATTGCCGTACTTTGAAAACCTAAAATTGGAAACTTGGTAAGAAGGTAGCTCTTATATAGCACAACCACTCCGAAAAGTCTCAAAATCTTAAATTTTTATGTCTGTCTGTAGATTAGACCAATATAAGTTGACCCCACACTTTGTACATTTTGCTTAGGAGCAGGGCTCTGCTAACACTGGACTTCTTAAAACACTGGGGAAAAGCGTTAAAATCTTTCTACGGAACCCTCGTGCGCGAGTCCGACTCGCACTTGACCGGTTTTATTTTCCTCACAGAGCTATATAAAGTTAGTAGAGGAGACCGGGTTTGGTTGTTACACAGGTTGGTTGTCACAGCGGCATTAACAGAAAACTGAACTAACGAATGTGGTGTTATCCTAATAAGGGTAGCGCTAGTGGTCTTTCGACACCGGTCCATAAACACATTCGTTATTTCAGTTTTCTGTTATGGCCGCTGTGACAACCAACCCGTGTGACAACTGACAACCATAACCGGTCTCCCCTAAACGCTTAATCCACTTGCTACACCTTATTTGTAAATATTGTATCATCATCTTATTATTTAAGAGTATCTATCACTCTTGTCTGTGCTGTTATCTCCAACTATTTATACATTCTTTAAGTGAACCGTTTATACACTCACGCTGCCCACTTAAAAATTGTGTCTTCTAATCTTAAAAAAACTGAAATGTGACTGACCGACTGACCTATCAACGCATAGCCCAAACCCCTGGACCTAGATAGCTGAAATTTGTCATAGAGGTTCCTTTTATAACGTACGCCCGGGATGAGGCGGGATTTTTCGAAATTCCCACGGGATAGAGAGTTCTGCCAAGGGAGCGAAGCCGCGGGCAAAAGCTCGTTTTTTTTATAAATTTGTATTCGGGGAGCTGAGACCTCTGCATTTAAGAATGTGCTTAATAGGTAAATTGAAATTTTCAGGATAATATCAGTGGTAGGACCCGAAGACGACGTCAATAAATACCACGAGTTGCCGTATCTGGATGCCGTCTTTAAGGAGTCCGTGAGACTGTTCCCGCCTGTACCAATCGTCTCCAGGGATTGCAACGAGGAATTACAACTTAGTAAGTGTATTGAATCCGTGATAGCACAGTGGTTTGAATTATGGCCTCTCAAACAGAGAGTCGTGGGTTCAAACCCGAGCTCGCACCTTAGAGTTTTTCGGGATTTATGTGCGGAATTACATTTGTAATTTATCATGAGCTTTTCGGTCAAGGAAAACATCGTGAGGAAACCCGCACGCTCATGCGAAGCAATTTAATGATGTGTGTGATGTTTCCGATCCGCACTGGGCCCGCGTACCTTGGGTACCAGGGTTGGGTTGGGTTGGGTTGGCTTGGGCCCAGCAGTGGGAGATAAAGAAGGCTGGTGATAATGGTCAAGTGTATTGAATCAGAAAGAAGGAGATCCGTAGAAGAACTAAAGTTACCGATATAGCTCAGCAAATTGCACAACTTAAGTGGCAGTGGGCGGGCACATGCTCGTAGAACTGCAGGGCGTTAGGGCCGTAAGAATCTAGAGTGGCAACCGCGTACCGGACGGCGAAGTGCTGGTGGTCTAACGCATGATGGACGGACGATCTGGTAAAGATGGCTGCGGGTAGCACAAAATAGTCGTGGAGACCCTTGGGGAAGGTTTATGTCCATATCTTCCGGCTGATAAGTGTGATAATGATGATGAAGTGTATTGGAACATTGATTGCTTTCGTGTACAGGATCTTATAAATAGCTACTGAAAAGCAACATCCTTGAGTGGCGTTCTTGTACTAGAAAGAAGAGTATTGGAAGTTCTCCTATGGAGTATAGACAGTCCACCAGTAGGTGTGATGGCCAAATGGATGTCACTGGTTACTGATGTATTCAGCTGATTCGTGACCATTTTATAAACACCAAAAGGAACAATAATTTCAACCGACACTTTAATTGATTTTTCACAGTTTCACTGAAGTTTCAATAAAATTACGAATAATCCTACGCTAAATTTAATAAATTGGAACTGAGCGTAAATACTGATATTATCGTGATAGCTTCTGTCTGGACAATACATGAGCAAGATGATGAACACTTTCGGAAATCTCACAAGTTACCGGTCATAATTAGAACGTCCTTTGAGGAAGACCTAAATATTTAAGTCGATGTTTGTGATAAAGTTACAAATTTAAAGGCCCTGATTGACGGGTGAGCCTTACTGCGGTAAAGACAACCACAAGCCTGACTGCCCTCTCAAAAGACCATAATCCATTGGCAAAAGCTTTCCCGGAGAACCTACAAAACAGCAGTACAGGCATCGAAGTACATTTCTTTGCCGATATGAAGCGCGCTAAAAGGAAAGTTCTTCAAGTCAGCAATTGGCAATGAATTGTCAAAACTGACAATTGTAAAGTTGGTGAAATTGGGGCTAGGTCGCTCGTTGATCACACTTTCAAAATTGCCTGTAATTTCAGAGAACTACAAACTTCCTGCCGGCTGCCACTGCACTATTGGATTGTGGGCCCTGCAGCGCCTGCCGATTTGGGGCCCAGACGCGGAGCAGTTCCGACCTGAGCGGTGGCTGGACCCTGAGTCTCTGCCCAAGAACCCTGGCGTAAACTGCGCTTTCAGTCTTGGGAAACGAAACTGCTTAGGTAAGTAGGTCTGACATTTGTCAATTGAAGCACTTACTACACATTAAAGGCAGTAAAAGTTTTACTGCCGAATTTGGACGGAAAATTGAGTTAGATGGAGATTGTAAGACAAGATGGAGTAGTTTAGCTGTGATGGTTGAAAAATTTAACAAACTAAAATTGTGCATTGCTAAAACCTTAATTGACCTGGGTCTTAGTGCGAACATTGAGTACAGATTTTCACAACATGAATTTGATGCATTAGTGAATTTAGAAAATATCCTGAAGCCGGTGAAACTTGCTGTCGAAGTACTTTGTCGTCAAGATGCGACCCTGATTACCGCTGAGGCTACGCTAAAATTCATGATTAAAAAGCTGGAAGACAATAATTCAGCCTTAGCTTCAGAACTAGCTTTATGTTTGCGCCGCCGGATTTTACAACGACGAACAAATTTGAATGCACTTTTGATGTACCTTCAAAATCCGTGTAATTATTGTGCGTCAAATGACGATGAAACATTCTGTCTTCCATCGAAAAATGTACTTCGAAAACAAATTCAAGAATTCGTCATGAGAATGAAGTTCGGCATTCTAAATTCACCTGAGACGGAGAGCAATGACGAGAAAGGTCTTCTTCAAGGGACAAACAACTGTGAAGAAGTTTCGCCATCTAGTCCTGATCTTACTTTACAAGAAGAGTTGGAGTTAACTATATCATCAGCATGTAATGTAATTTGCCCGTCACCATCTCGAGCTAACAGTCTCGAATCCATCATAAAAAAAGAAATTACTCTTTATGAGTCCGGAGGGTCAATGGGGAAATATCTCACATTTACATATAATTCTTTAAAAGGAATACCACCGACTAGTGTGGAATCTGAAAGAGCATTCTCTGCTGCTGGCTATATTGCCTCTAAAATACGCTGCAGTTTGGCAGACGACACTTTAGATATGCTATGTTTTCTTCGCAAACATTTCCAATTGAATGATAAAAAAAATATGACAAACTAAATAATTATTTATCATTCAGCTGAAACTGTTTTCTTCTATTGTACTTGATTGTATTTTTATATTTGATCTCAGTAATTGAAGTGTAATTTGATTGATCTCATTTAACGTTAATTAAAGTGAAATTACGTTGATTTAATTTGATTAATTTATTGTTTTATTTGCTTCACATAATATTTTTCATAATTATATGCGGGATCCCGCCAATACCGGGATCCCGCGGGATTTGAATTCCAACTCCCGCCAATACCGGGATCGAGCATGGGGTGCGGGATTGGAAGCCCTAAGTAAAACGGCAGTAAAGCTTACGCATCAACAAAATGTCATAAATTCAAGTAAGGAATAGATGCGATATCAAATAAATAGAATAAGATTAGTATTGTCCTTTGTTCCATTAATTAAAGCCAATATTTTGGCTTTTAGGAGCAGACACGAGCTTGAACATGTTGTCAAGAAGACCTCCACCTTATCTTCCATGGTTAAGTAACCTGTCAAAGTAATATTCCCAATGGTTTTTGATTGCAGGCAAATTTTACTCCACCATGTTTACGAAGACTCTCCTGGTGCATGTGGTTCGCAAGTTCCACATCACGGCCAACATCCACAAACTGAAATTTAAGTACGAGATACTTATGAAGCCTGTTGATGGAGACAGTTTGACGATAGAATTACGATAACTATCTTATGTTTTGACTTGATTGGTGGTTGATTTGGTGTTTATTACTTTCGCTGTAGACTCAAACGTACAATATACGGTGTATTTATCTTCTTTTCTCGTTTTATTTGTTGTTATTGTGACGACCGGGTGGCCCTAAGTGCTTAGAGAACCTGACTACAAAGCTTGAGGTCACGGGTTCGATCCCCGGTCGGGGCAGATGTCTGATAAATACGAATGTTTGTTCTCGAGCCTTGAATGCTTATTATGTATTTATCTATATAAGTATTGTTGACGCCACAACAACATCAACGGCTGCGGTTCATCGTACAGTCAGCAGCAGAAGTAGCGAAGTAACCGAAGCGCTCACAACGATCTAAGCACGGCTCTATTGTTATAGACATAAGAACTTGTGCAGATCATTGTGACCGCTTCGCTAGCTACTTCTGCTGCCGACTGTGCCTACACGGAGAGTGGCTGTTTGGAACTACGTCGTACAGCCAAGGCGGCAATACCTGTTTTGTTAACCTTTGCCACCTGTCAATCAATCAATCAACCTGAGTTCTTCTTCAACGATCCTGATACCCTGGCCTGATATCCATAACACCAAGCTCTGTTTATTTTGGGACTAGATCTATTGGTTTCAAATTGTCTTACTGTGTTCATTTATTTATTACTCATTCTTATAACAGTTTTAAATGCTTCGCAGTTAATTGCATTAGACCTAATGAAAACGGGATATTGACCGCGATTACCTATAATTATTACCTATTATTATTACCACCTATAAGGTAATCGCTGTCAGTATCCCGTTTTCATGACGTAACATAAATCATTAGGACACGCATGCTTGTTTCTAAAAATACGGTATTCTTTTTCTTTTTTAAATTTTTTTTATTGATAGAGTGAGGTTTATTTGTGTAATTTATCTGTGGTTACGTATTGTAAGAGCTAATGTAACTTGTTTTTAGAAAAAATGACTTTGTGCCAAGTTTCTTGCTGCGCACTCTTCCTGGCAATCATGGTCTTTCCGAAAGCGCTGGTAGACTAAAAAAAATGACGTGTAAAAGAGCATTCAACTGCCTATTTGCTGAATAAAATTTGGAATTTTGAATGAACATAATGACACATAGTGCTCCTTCAGCATAGTTTTAAACAATATAGGCAAAGAACTAGCGCATCTTAAGCTTATAGGTAAGAATTTCATTACCATAATAGCCGGGACAGTATAAGAATAAATAGACATAATGAAAACGGGATATTGACCGCGATTACCTTATAGGTATAAGGTAACCTACTATCCTACTATCTATATAGGCGCAGGAAAATGATCGGACATTTAATACGACACGACAATTTCTTTAAGACCATTTTAGGAGGAAAAATTGAAGGACAGAGAGGAAGAGGTCGGCCTAGGCGAAGCTACATGGACCAGATAAAGGAGAAGGCCGGTGTCGTGTCGTATCAGGAGGTCAAGGAACTGGCTCATAGGAGAGATGATTGGAAGAAACTCCACCAACAAGGGTGTAACTCTTAAGTTTGATGATAATTACTATCTGTCATCTTGTTCATGTGTCCTAATGATTTATGTTACTTCATGTGTCGCTATGTTTGTATGAATTTTATTTTTATTGCATTTTCATTAGTTGTATTTACGTATTTTCTAAGTTAGGCCGTGATAGCCTAGTAGTTTAACCTATCGTGTGTTTTGCCTCTCAAACCCCAAAGCCTCTCAAGGCCGCAGGTGCAAACCCCGGCTCGCACCTCTGAGTTTTTCGAAATTTATGCGCGGAATTACATTTGTAATTTATCATGAGCTTTTCGGTGAAGGAAAACATCGTGAGGGAACCTGCACATTCCTGCGAAGCAATTCGATGATGTGTGTGAGGTTCCCAATCCGCACTGGGCCCGCGTGGGAACTATAGCCCAAGCCCTCTCATTCTGAGAGGAGGCCTATGCCCAGCAGTGGGACATAAAAAAAAGGCTGCTGATGGTTTTCTAATTCGCACTACAAGCTTCGTTTTGTACTTTTCGTCATGCCTGGTAGAGATCGCTCAGTAGTGATAAGGCCGACTATTTCAACCGCCGATTTTCTGTGTCCATTTTTTCTGTTTTGTTTGGTATTTCGGTGTTCAATAATGAGTTTCGTATTGCACTGTTTTTTTTTGATACGACGAGGCAGGCAAACGAGCTAGCGGGTCACCTGGTGGTAAGTCATCACCGCTGCCCATCGATACCCGCGACACCAAGCTCCTATTTCACCAACTTCACATTTGTCAGTTTTCAATGACAATTCGGTGACAACTGCTGACTTGAAGAGCTTTTGTTTTAGCGTGCTTCATATTGTCAAAGAAATTTCCGCACGAATATGAATGTCATATAAAACTGACAATCGTAAAGATGGTGAAGTAGGGGTGCCAACCCAGAGAGCTAAGATGCAATGCCTCTTGTGCCCGTAATTACACCGGCTGTCTTACTCTCCACGCTGGAACACAACAGTGCAAGCACTGCTACTTAGCGGCAGGACTAGCGAGTAAGATGGTGGTAGCACAAGGTTCTACCACCCGCAAATTTCATCAAGTGACTAGTCTATGTAAATACCATGTCTATTTACGTAGACAACGTAACGAAGAACCGACAACCGTTGGGGTAAACGTGTACTTGAGTGGAGACCGCGACTCGGCAAACGTAGTGTAGGACGCGCCTCCGGCCAGGTGGGATGACGATCTGCGAAAGACTGCAGGCAGGCAGGATGCGGCAAACTGAAGACAGGGCGCTATGGCGCTCATTAGGGGAGGCCTATGTCCAGCAGCGGACTGAACAGACTGATGATGATGATGATGACTTAGTCACTAAATAAATGAAGAAAAAAAATGAAATCCAAAGTGATCAATAGAAAATCATTGACAGGCAAGTAAATAATAGACTGATTTTTATGATGTTTTGGATATTGGTCAGAAATAGTCTAACAAACGTGTTACGTATTGCCTACCGTACCTACTGCCGTCAAAGCGCTGACCAAGAGTATTGCATGCACACGGCACCAAACTGGTGCAAGTTGGCTTGACCTCATTAAAAAACCCTACGATGGCGAAAATGCTGACACGGCGGCACGTGTAGCAGCCTGGGCGACGCGGCCGCGCAAGCGCAGCGACACTTCGTTTCTAGCATCGAGCGAGTCAAATCATTCTAATTTTTATCATTTTTAATTACTGTATTTTTTCTCTTAATAAATAATTTTAAGTAATCTCGTTTTTGAGTCATTCGGCTGCCACTTCCGTATTTGGCGCAGTCTTAACGGGAAACTCGCGAGCCGGTCCGCGGGTCGCGAAAAGAAAAAAGGATTATCGAAATCCTTGCGGCCACCGCCGGTGGAGACTTCCAAGTCTTTAAACGAGTACCAGAACCTACGAAGCAGAGCCGGAGCATCCAGAAATCGATAGCAGCCTCAAAAAGCCGAGATGTTCATGTAAGTACACTACTTGGATTTATCCGTAGTGTTGTTATTTCCCCCCCCTATTCTTAATTTTTTTTCCTGTTTTTCACTTTGTCCTCCTCCAAGATTGCTCGACCGCGAGAGTCTAGACAAAGCTTATTTGATAGGAATAGAGAGTTAAATTTTAGTGTAGATTCTATTAGTTCTAATAGCTCCGAGGATCAGGAATTGAGAAAAATGACCGATCCCGACGTTATTTTGTTGTTAGTTCCCGAGTTTGACGGGAACCCGAATGTATTAACTAGATTCATTAGGATATGTGATCAGTTAGATGAAGCCTACACCCAGGTGGGCGACGCTCTAGGAAACTTGTGTGTCATGAATGGTATTTTAAATAAGATCACGGGGTCCGCTGCCCGTACCATTAATGCCAACGGTATTCCTGAAGGCTGGGCTGGTATTAGACAAGTACTAATTAATAATTTTTCCGATCAGCGGGACGAAACCGCTCTTTACAATGATCTATCCGTGCAGGTTCAAGGGCAAAGCACGCCCCAAGAGTTTTATGATAAATGTCAAACCCTTTTTAGTACAATAATGACTTATGTCACTTTACACGAGACCGTTTCTACCACAATAGACGCCAAAAGAGAACTCTATAAAAAATTAACAATGCAGTCCTTTGTTAGGGGATTAAAGGAGCCCCTCGGATCTCGTATAAGGTGCATGAGACCAGAGACTATTGAAAAAGCCTTGGAGTATGTCCAAGAAGAATTAAACACCATATATTTGCAACAGAGAAACGAATCCTTAACCCACCATAGACCGCACGCAACTCAAGCATATTTAAGGCCGCCAATTCCTGTAAATTTCCCCCCCTTTAATATGGCACCAAAGCCCATTGCTTATGGCAATCAAACGACCAACCAATTCCAGCAACGTCCTCCAGCGTCGCCGCAACTCAAATTCAGGCCCCAAAACATTCCACCCCCACAGCAATCCCCTTATAGAATGGCATCCCGTACCCAACAAATGTTCGGAGCTTTGCCACCGAATTATAACCCAAGGAGCAACGTTTTTAAACTTCCCCCTAGATCTCAGACGGGCCCTCAGCCCATGAGCGGAGTGTCCCATTTTGTCCCTAAAGTTTTGCCGATGAGACAAGGTTGGCATAACCCAGGAAACCCACAATCGCCAAATTATTTCAAACCCGCAGATGTAAATGTAAACGACTGTACTAATTACTTAGAATACGACGATTACTACCATTCTCACCTTGAACCCGATTACCCGAGCCCCGACACATATGATAACTATTGCGATGGAAATAATTATTTGTACGACCCATGTTATCTGAGCCCTTATCAAGCTATGGGTATCACTGCCGTCCCGGAAGGACCTCAACTAGAAATAGACTCTAACCAACCCTCCACCAGTGAGACCGAGGATTTTCAAATCCCCGGGAATTCACGAAAACCAAAATAGAGATTAATATGCAGACACAGAGACAGCTCCCTTATGTACGGATAAGAAATCCACCACTAAACCTATTAATTGATACAGGCGCTAACCAATCATTCATAAGCCCCGAAGCAGTGCAAAAATACTACTCAAATACTCAGCTGAACTACGATCCATTTGAAATAACGAATGTTCACGGCACATCCAGAAATAAGCATTCGATACTTATACCGTGTTTTAATGAATTCAAAGAACCAAATAATATTAAGCTATTCGTTTACCATTTTCACGATTATTTCGACGGGCTTATAGGTCTCGATTTATTAACCAGATGGGAGGCAAAAATCGATTTAAAAAACGAAATTTTGAGCACGCGATTCGCATCCAATACAATTAAGATGTACAATTCGAGAAACGTAAATTTATACGAAGATATCATACCGGCCAAATCCTCAAAATTAATCAGAATACCCATTAACACCCCGGATGGTGACGTCACCGTCAATGAACAAATTGTCTGCAACTGCTTAATACGAGAGTGCGTAACAACTGTCATAAACGGTCGCGGAATATTAGAAATAGAAAATCAAACAGATAACGACTTAATCATATCTTTAGATCGGCCCGCGCAGGCGGAGGTATGCAATATCGAGTGCACGCGCACTGGATATCCGATTTCATCGTCGGAACGCGCAAAGGAAATAATATCACGGTTGCGCACGGAGCATTTAAACGCCGAGGAAAAAGCGAATCTAATTAAGCTTTGTTCTCGGTATGCAGATGTATTTTATTTAGAAGGTGAAGCTTTATCTTTCACAAACAAAATTAAACATTGCATACGAACTACCGACAGTATTCCGGTTCACACGAAAAGCTACCGTTACCCATTCGTTCATAGGAACGAAGTAAGAGACCAGATCTCAAAAATGCTGCAGCAGGGCATAATCAGACCATCAAATTCAGCTTGGAGTTCACCCATTTGGGTGGTACCAAAAAAATTGGACGCCTCTGAAAAAAAAAAGTGGCGTTTGGTTGTGGATTTCAGAAAATTAAACGAAAAAACTCTCGATGACAAATACCCAATCCCCCATATTACCGACGTACTAGACAAATTAGGCAACTGTCAGTATTTCACTACCCTTGACTTGGCCAGTGGGTTCTACCAGGTCGAGATGAATCCCGACGACATCCCGAAAACTGCTTTTAACGTGGAAAACGGACATTTCGAGTTCCTCCGTATGCCGATGGGCTTAAAGAACTCTCCATCAACCTTTCAAAGGGTTATGGACAATGTCCTAAGAGGATTGCAGAATACAATCTGCTTAGTGTACCTTGACGATATTATCGTGTTTAGCACTAGTCTTCAGGAGCATATGGTAAATTTGGAACGTGTTTTCGAGCGACTTAGGGATTCCAACTTTAAGATTCAGATGGACAAGTCTGAATTCTTGAAGTTGGAAACAGCTTACCTAGGCCACGTCATAAGCAAGGATGGTGTTAAGCCTAACCCAGATAAAATTAAAGCAATAGAAGATTACCCATTACCCAAAACACCTAAAGAAATAAAGCAGTTTTTAGGACTCGTAGGGTACTACCGCAAGTTCATACCCGACTTCGCACGCATTACGAAACCAATGACGCAATGTTTAAAAAAAGGACACAAAATTACCCTGGACTCAAACTACATAACGGCATTCGAGAAATGCAAAAGATTACTAACTAATGACCCTATCCTAAAATACCCCGACTTTAAACGCGATTTCCTTCTGACTACTGACGCGTCTAATGTAGCTATAGGAGCTGTGCTTTCCCAAGGCCCTATAGGCTCGGACAAGCCTGTTGCCTACGCATCCCGGACATTAAACGACAGCGAACTAAATTACAGTACAATAGAAAAGGAGCTTTTAGCAATTGTCTGGGCCACTAAATATTTTCGCCCCTATTTATTCGGTAGAAAATTCAAAATACTTACTGACCATAATCCCTTAAAATGGATTATGAACATAAAAGATTCCAGTTCCAGACTAACCAGGTGGCGGCTGAGGCTTAGTGAGTACGATTACACAATCGAGTACAAGAAAGGAAAATTTAACACTAATGCGGACGCCCTATCACGAATAGAGTTAAATAACGAAGAAGCCAGCTCCATGATAGCAAACGCGACAGACAATCCCCCATCATCAGACGAATCCAGAACTGACACTGCTCATACTGACAAGGAAAACCCAATACTCGAAATACCAATCACTGATCAACCCCTGAACAAATTTCACCGTCAAATATGCCTGACCTTGACTGACAATAAAATTAAAAAAAAACCCACAGTATCTAAACCATTCGAGACCCACGTTAGAGCCTCAGTGGAGTTATCGGAGTCCAACCTCGAAGATGACCTCATCAACGCAATCAGAGAATTGGTAGTCCCTAAAATTAAAACTGGCTTACTAATTATTCCCGCCATGGCTATGTATAGGATAATCCCCATTCTACAAAGTACATTTGCTAGCTCCACAATGAACTTAGTACTCACTAAGATCGAAATCGAAAACGTAAAAGATTATCTGAAACAACAAGATCTAATCCGATGTTACCACGAGGGTAAAACCAACCACCGTGGTATCAATGAATGTTACATATCCCTTTCACATAAATACTTCTGGCCAAGAATGAAAGATCATATAACGAAATTTATTAATGAATGTACTATTTGCGGCCAATCAAAATACGACCGTAACCCAATCCGCCAGCAGTTTAACATAGTACCGCCTGCAACAAAACCATTCGAAATAATTCATATGGACCTTTTCACCTGTGAAAAGGAAAAATACGTAACATTCGTGGACGTGTTTTCCAAATATGGACAGGCGTACCTATTGAAGGACGCAACCGCATTAAGCATCTTGCAGGCCTTACTTACCTTTAGCACGCACCATGGACTTCCCCTTACTCTTATCACCGATAACGGAACCGAGTTCACAAACCAAATGTTCGCCGAGTTCACTAGAATATATAATATTAAACACCATAAAAATTTACCGCATGCCCCAAATGATAATGGAATTATTGAACGTTTCCATTCTACAGTTTTAGAGCACATTCGTATCCTACGTTTGCAGAAGAAAAACGAACCGATAGCGAATCTAATGCCATACGCAATCATAGCATATAACAGTTCCGTCCATAGTTTTACGAAATGCAGACCGTTTGATATAATAACAGGACATTTCGACCCTAGGGACCCAATTAACATAGATCTAACTGAGCACTTGTTACAACAATATACACAGTTACATCGCGAACAGATGAAAGCAGTGTACGAGGCGATCAACGAGCGTTCGTTGATTGACCGAACCGCCCTAATAGAAAGTAGAAATAAAAACAGGGAACCAACCATTGATTATGAACCCCAGCAACAAGTTTTTATAAAAAACCCAGTAGCCAGCCGCCAAAAGACAGCCCCACGGTATACACACGATAAGGTCCTAGCAAACATGCCGATCCATATATATACATCAAAAAAACGAAACCCCGTTGCAAAGTCTAGGCTTAAGCGAGTCCCTAAAACAAAAAAATTGTTGCAGGATAATGCTGACGCTGACATTCACCCTGACGACCCAGGCACAAGAGATAAAACTTGAGAGCCTCTCCGAAGGACCGGGTATACTACCTTTCAGACTTGGTCCAATGAACCTTATATCCCATTACCACACTTTCATACAGTTCACCGATCTATCTTTAATAGAAAATAATATTAGCACGGTTAAGACTCAGATTACAGAGACCGCCGAGAGGTTGAAAAATGAAACCTTCTGGCTATTCGAAACGCAGGTAGAATATTTAAATTATAAGTTAGATAAGGCACTTGATCAATTAAAAACTCTTGAACCTACACGTAGAAAGAGAGGTCTCATCGACGGGCTGGGTTCGATTATAAAGAGTATTACGGGAAACTTAGATCAAACGGACGCAAATAACTATAACAACGCCATCCAAGTCTTACAGGAAAATCAGGATAACAGTATATTAGAATATAATAATCACATAAGCCTAAACAAAGAATGGATGTCCTATCATGACGACATAGTATCTGAAATTGTAGAAAACCAAGCCAAATTAAATGAAACTTTGCATCTAGTGCTAACCTCAACCATTTACACCGGAAAAGTAATGCTAAAAGTCGCCGAGATTGACCAATTACTGACTATAATTAATGATAATATAGATGCCCTAGCTCTCGAATTAAGTAGAATAGAAAACATTTTAGCTTTCACTCGCGCTTCGAGCGTCCACCACTCGATGTTAGGAATTAATACACTTAGTAGTATGCTAAAAACACTTAGAAATATATATGACAAGGACCAAATACTAGATTTGGACCTTAGGGAATTCTATGATATAATAGTCCCAGGCTCATACTATGCTAGGAACAAGATAGTTTTCATTTTTAAGTTCCCCATTGTATCTCCGCAAACCTATGAACTATTTAAGCTCCCCATACTTCCTAACAAATTCAACCAAGCCCTTATACCCCCGCACCCTATAATAGCAACACACGATAAGTCTTACGTGTATATAGAGGCAGAATGCCCGAAGCTCACAACTCGGTACCTTTGCGATAATAAACTACATCAGCAAATGAAGACAGAACCCGACTGTATCCAGAGACTTATTACGGACCAAGTGGTAGACAAGACTTGCCACTATGTTACAGTATCACTCACCAAGGAAGCCCTAGAACAGCTGGACGACAGACACTACGCAATAATCTTCCCCGAGCCGACGAAAGTACAACTAACATGCGACCGAGATGATTACAACACCCTAAACGGAAGCTATCTTATAACCATCCCACACAATTGCAAGCTGCGGACGAAAGAATTCACACTAATAAACTCAAACGATCATGTCGAAGGACAACCACTACGTATAGTAAATCTGCAAATGTACATCGAGCCTACGGCCACCGCGTCCCGCACCATTGTTCCGCTCAACTCCATCAACCTCAAAGGACTCGACATTATACACGAAAAAATCGCAACCCAGAAGCCAATAACACTGAAGAAACAAGAAGTCAATTTAATTTACCACACCACCATACCCTTCTACGTAATAACTTCAAGCCTGTGCGCACTCACCCTCGCACTTGCTTGCCGACGCTACGTACGGAAAAGCCAGAAACACAAAATTCAACAAGCAGAGGACGTCGTTAGACCTGCCCAAGACAACCAACCCAGAGACCCACCTGTCACACCCCGCGTAACATCCAACATACCAGCAACGTTTTTCCTAAACCTGAAAAAGTAGTTGCTGTTCTTCAGGAGGGAGGTGTTACGTATTGCCTACCGTACCTACTGCCGTCAAAGCGCTGACCAAGAGTATTGCATGCACACGGCACCAAACTGGTGCAAGTTGGCTTGACCTCATTAAAAAACCCTACGATGGCGAAAATGCTGACACGGCGGCACGTGTAGCAGCCTGGGCGACGCGGCCGCGCAAGCGCAGCGACACTTCGTTTCTAGCATCGAGCGAGTCAAATCATTCTAATTTTTATCATTTTTAATTACTGTATTTTTTCTCTTAATAAATAATTTTAAGTAATCTCGTTTTTGAGTCATTCGGCTGCCACTTCCGTATTTAACGTGTCTCAATACGATATAAACTTAAATAAACAATGACATTAAAATTAAATTACATTAGGTAGATTACATACAGGTAGATTATCTAACCTATTAGATAATTCTACTGTTTGGGGTTTACCTGTAGCCATGTCCTTACTTTAAGTTTGTTACCCTGATAACTTTAGGGCAATAAAAATACCTAGTTAGTTATAAGACTTTCTAGGTAGAAATGTGTAAAATTCGCACACCGGTTTCCGGAAGAATGTGCTAGATACTAAGCACTATTTATATTCCACCCATTGTAACCATATTCAGCGAATAAATTATCATTCATTCACTCATTCATTCAAATTAAAGTAAGTAATAAATATTTGATCATTGTCAGAAGATTTAATAATAATGGCATATTGATAGAGTATAAAATTCATATTGAGTTCGTCTCTTGAGCGAAATACCAGTCGCCCCTGGGTCATCGGTGGGAGAACTGCCTAAACGTCTCGGCAGTCAAAATATTATAGCACACGTCAAATGTGACTGGAAGTGCAAGGCCGCGGGTTTTTCTAGAAGCTATAATTATTTTTATAATGCTTTTAGGCGTATTATGTGTGTGTGTGTGTGGTGTATACAAGAATTCGTTGGAAAGAGAAACGTAGAAGGCTTGAAGAGCTGGCCGCCATGACTCTTACTCTGGAAGGATGTCTTCCGATAGTTGGTAATGCTCTGCTTTTCCGTGGGGATAGTACGCGTATAGAAAAGAGCCATAGACAATAAATAAAATAAATAAATAAATAATAAATAATATCATGGGACAATTTGACACCAATTGACCTAGTCCCAAACTAGGCAAAGCCTGTACTATGGGTACTAGACAACGGATAAACATACTTATATAGATAAATACATACTTATATACATATTAAACATCCAAGACCCGAGAACAAACATTCATATTCATCATACAAACATCTGCCCCGACCGGGATTTGAACCCGGGACCTCAAGCTTCATAGTCAGGGTCTCTAACCACAAGGCTATCCGGTCGTCAATGTTAGTCTTTATTATCATTTTTGCACTTTTTATTTTACCACCAAGAAGACTGCTTCTGCAAGCACTGGCTTGCATTGTATTTAATATCATGTGCTCTCTTGATCGTACGTTCTTGATTTAAAAATGTCCACCTAAGGTGCTATTGCGTTGTCTCAAACTCAGCCTTGAAACTAATGAGTCGGCGGTCGGTTATGATGTAATTATATACTGAAGGGATAAATAATCTAATCTAATCTAATATGCGGCATCAGTTTCGATCAGTATGGCCACCACAGCCTTTCAAGTCAGCACAGTGCTTGCCGTTTCTCCCGCCATGCCAGTCTTCAGGCCATTCTTTTGGGGACCAAGTTTAGTCACTAGCCAAAACACTAGTCAAAATGCACTCAAAACGCATGACATAATCGCCTAATCGTCTAAAATTGCTCTGGGTAACAAACTAAAATATTTTCCCCTTACTACCTCGGAAAGCCGTCTTTTATCCTTTAATGCAAGCGGGTAAAATCGCGTTTTATCTACTAGTGGGGAAAGTAATTTGACCTTGGAGTGGAGCGCGTTTAAGTAGCTTTTGACAGATAACAAAACGTAAAACGCTCATAGTAATGGTTCGTTCGATATTAATTATCATTAAATAAATGATCAATGGTTTTTAAATTTAATAAAAAATACCAAATTTAGTTTTATTTGTAAAATTCTATAAGAAACACTAGTTTTTTTATAATGATCTCTGAACGCACAAGTTGAGTCGATGCAATTTCTAAACGTATCGTCAGAAATGTCAACATTGTTAACAAAATTTTTCTCACCTACTCCGACTCACGTAAAAATACACAACTTTCAGAGTTTTCCGCTATAATGTCGTAAAAAAAGTGATTCCAGTGATGGTGATTTATTTTATGAGCTGTTTTTTGCAAATGTATTTTACTTCTCGTGTGTTGCAACACTCGCTACGCTCAGGATTCTATTTTAGCTCGCTTCGCTCGTGGTTCAACTACAGAATCCTTTCGCTTGCTTGCGTTTCAATTCCACACTCGCGGGTAAAATACAACTTTGCACCCTTGTATAACAAATAACTATTATTCTGTCAGCCCTTTTACACGTGCAGGAATCACACGAAAAAGACGTTCAATGCCCTGGTACTTGACAACTTACAAGTAACACTTGGGAATAGCTGAGAAAAATAAGTACAAATATAAGATTTAGATTTATCCTAAGTAGTAGAAGTAGGTACTTCTAATTTACAAAGTTTTTTGTTCGTATTGTTGGTAATTAGGTACGTTATCGTTGACGTTACAGACAATGCAGGGACCGTAGGTAATGATTGAAGAATCTATTGCTTCGTCATAGTTTTTGAGTTTTTTTTAGACTTATGGGAAACCTTCAAAAAAGTCATGAACGTAACCACTGAGGCTGGCGGTGTTTTGGCCTTGTGGTTAGGCCCCTCCTTACAATATGGTGAGTTGACTTTAATTACTAAAAACCTAACCAACTTAGGAAAGTTGAAATCCCCCCGACATTGTTATTTCAAAGTTCAATATTTCGAAAACGGGTGAACCAATTTTAATGAAACTTAGCTAAGAACCATCTCGATTACATTAGCTTTCGATTAAAAAAGAACCGCATCTAAATCGGTAAATCCGTTTGGGAGCTATGATGCCACAGACAGATACACAGATACACATGTCAAACTTATAACACCCCTCTTTTTTGTCGGGGGTTAAAAATACTAAATAACAATTGTAATAGGGGTGCACTCGGGCTCCACAGGGAGCAGAGGGTCGAGCACGACTTTTCGAATCCTGCGTCACGTAAGAACTAATAGTAAACGTTGTCGAGTTTGTATGACGTTTGGAACAGCGCCCGCCCGTGAGCGTATTTGGAACTAAAATTTAGTATGAGATTTCTCTATCTCGGTGCGATAACCGTAACGTTACGCAGGATTAGACATATGTCGTGCTTGACCCTCGAGCAAACGCCTGAAAGAGGCAGCAGGCGACCCTCACGCGGGCAATGCAGCGCGGGAATGCTGAGGCACCCTGTCGAGAGGTCCAGGACTGGATTTTTTTTTTAAGTTAGGTTTAGTTTGTCATTTTATTTATTTGGTAGTTTTATTTCAGTCTCTTGTGTATTTGTTTTAAATAAACTGGTTACATATATGTAATATAGCTTATAATTGTTAAATTATAATTTCCAGTAATAACCGATCCAGATGACGCAGTTACAAAAACCAGTAAATGCTATGAACAAAACCGGTACATATTCGTTCGATAATAATAATATATATAATATTATAAAGAGGAAAGATTTGTACCTATTTTTGTATGTTTGTATGTTTGTCCAGGGTGGGGCTTATGGCAGCAAATGATAGACTCCTGGACAGTAAAAAAATGTGTATATTAGATATATATAAAGTTATTGTAGCGTGTCGCTTGCTCTGCGACTGAATTCGAAGTGGATCGGAGCGGAGCGGCCGCCGCGCCCGCGCCGCACCCCCCGCTGTCGCCGTCGGTCGTATCACGAGCTGTGCGCGTGAACAGGGTCCCCGCCTTGGAAGCCCTGGCTTTCAAGAGCCTTGTCCTCCTGGTTGACGACAGGCAGCAGGCATACTCGACTGACTGCTCTCTTGATGATTCCTCTGGCCGTTTTGAAATCGGCTACCCTTGTGATACCGTCTGAGCCAGGGTATAGACGCTGAACGCGCCCCAAGCGCCACCGCATCGGTGCCAGCGAGTCTTCTTTAACGACGACGAGGTCTCCGACCTGAAGTTCGCTTCTTTTTGTTCGCCACTTCGTCCGTTGCTGCAGCTCGCTTAGGTATTCTTTGTGGAACCGGGCCCAGAAGTGCTGCTTCATTTTCTCTATTCTTTGGTATCTGTTTGGATAGTTCGTAGTAATAGGAGGCTCTGGTAAGGCAGTCAGCGGCCGCCCTATCAGGAAGTGCCCTGGAGTCAGAGGAGATAGATCAGTGGGATCCGACGTTAGAGGGGTCAACGGGCGGGAATTTAGGATCGCTTCGATTTGCGTGAATAGCGTCGTTAACTCCTCTAACGTCAGATTCGCGTCACCTACAACGCGTTTTAATAAAGCCTTGGCAGATTTGATACCAGCTTCTTGCAAGCCAGAAAAATTTGGAGAATAGGCGGGACTAAAATGGAATTTGATGCCCTCATCATGGGCGGCCTCATCTACAGAACCCTGGCTTGCTCGTAGCATCCTGCCCAACTCATTATTAGCACCCACAAAATTACTACCGTTGTCACAATAAATGTCATGCGGCTTGCCGCGCCGTGAGATAAATCTGCGTAAAGCCATCAAAAACGCATTAGTACTTAAACTAGTGACGACTTCTAATGTTATTGCCTTAGTGCTAAGACATACAAACAGACTCAGCCAACATTTAGACAACTTGCATCCTCTGCCTTTACGGTCAGCGATTGAGAATGGTCCTGCAAAGTCTACACCTGTCACGATAAAGGGGTAAGTTAGTGTCACTCGAGGAGGAGGCAAGTTGCCCATCATGGGCTGAATGGAGTTTCCTTGAATACGCATACAAGTTATACACTTTCTATAAACGCATTGCATTTAAAAGCAACTGAGGGCCACAGTGGAGGTGACGTAAATGTTCCCTTTCAAATAAAAGTTTGGTTAAATAATGTTTGGCATCCAATAAAATCGGATGTTTTTTATAGTAATTACAAGTCGAGTTCTGTATCCTCCCCCCAACCCTAATCAATCCCTGTTCGTCCAAAAATGGGTTAAGTGATAATATTTTTGACTTGCTACTTAGCGGTTTTCCGCTCGCTAATAGTTGAAGGTCATTTGAGAATGACTCACGTTGACAGGTTTTGATTAGGGTTTGAGTAGACAAATCTAACTCTTCGCTCTTTAGCATGCCGCCGGCGCGCGCGCCCTTTGGCCTTTTGCAATTATGATAAAATCTAAAGATGTAACCTACACACGGATCATCCTATGAAACTTCGAAAACCTTTTGTAATCAAATGACACATCGTCCTGATTATGTAAAATACAAGTATGAACTTTCAGTTCTGGCAAGTCACCAATAGCACTTTGAATGTTTGGCCACTCGGGCTCTGATAGTTTAATGAATGGAGGGCCGCCCCACCATAAGGATAAGTCAGGTAGTTGGCTAGGGCTGACGCCCCGGGAGGCTAAGTCTGCCGGGTTTAATTCCGTAGGTACGTGCCTCCATGAAGACTTGTCAGTCAGTTCGTGTATCTCGTTTACGCGGTTGTAAACAAATTGCTTAAGATTGCTAGAGTTGGTATTTTTTATCCATGCCGGTACAATGGTAGAATCGCTCCAAAAATATTTTTTATGAAATTTACACGACAATGACTGGCAAACCTTTGCACTTAGCTGAGCTCCAAGTAGAGCTGCAGCAAGCTCGAGCCTCGGTATGGTGCTCGGTTTGAGGGGGGCGACCCTAGCCTTTGCGCAAAGCAACTGTACCGATATGTTATTGTCTTCGTCAACGCAACGTATATAGATACATGCAGCAAAGGCTCGTTGCGAGGCGTCGACAAAACAATGCAGTTGTATGGATGCTAGCGTGTCCGCTGTCGTGAGCAATACGTGACGTGGAATTTCAATGGTTTTTATTTGGTTTAAATTAGTTATGAAGTTGTTCCAGTCTTTGCACACGTCCACGGGCGCGGGATCGTCCCAGTTGAGTTGAGACTGCCAGAGTCGTTGCAGTATCATTTTCGGCACGATGGTACATGCACTGAGAAGGCCCAGAGGATCGAAAATTTTACAAGTCGTAGCGAGAATATTACGTTTAGTAGACACTGGCTCGATCTCAAACTCTACCGAGAAATTAAGGCTATCCTGTGTGGGACTCCAGTTCAACCCTAGTACAGAAGATGCATTAGATACATTTGAAATTTGTGCTCTAACCTCTGATAGATCTTTGGTGAGAGACGTGGTTGAAGTGAGTTCGCTAGCAAACATATCAGGTACATTGGTACGGAATTTTCTTAGTGGGAGACATGCCTCCGCCAGCTTATTCACCACAGCGTCGCGTAGGTATGTAAGCTCATCTTTATCGTCACAGCCTGTGATCATGTCATCACAATAAAAATCGTTGGCTATGACGTTGGCCACCCTTTGGTCCGCGCACTCTTTGGATAACTGAACTATACACCGCGTGGCCAGATAAGGGGCGGAGGATGTCCCATAGGTTACCGTCTGAAGTTGTAATACTCGCAAGGGCTGTGACTCATCGTCCCTCCATAGAATTAATTGTAAGTTTCGCTGTGACTCGTCAATCATGATTTGACGGAACATTTTTTCTATATCTCCAGTTAATACATATTTGTGTTGACGGAATCTTAAAAGGATGGACAACAAGTCACTTTGCACTACCGGACCCACGTACTGGATTTCATTTAGAGATTTCCCTGAGGAAGTCGGGGCCGAGGCGTTGAAGACGGCTCGAAGCTTCGTCGTCTCACTCTTCTCTCGAAGTACGGCGTGATGAGGTAAATAATTTCCAGTACGTGGTTTGGATATTTGCCTCAAATGACCCATGGCAGCATATTCGTTTATAAAGTCAGTGTACATTTCCCTTAACTTAGGTTGTTTTCGGAAACGCCTCTCCAAATTCAGGAAACATTTCTTTGCTAGGAAGAATGAGTCACCGAGCGCCTCCGGAGACTCTCGCAGGGGCATTTTGACGCAAAACCTGCCAGTTGCTAAGCGAACTGTTGACTCAATAAACAATTTTTCACATACTTGCTCATCCGAGGAGCATATTTTATCCGGAGAAGAGAAAGTTTCCAATTCCCAGAATTTGGAGAGGGCGTCCTTTATTTCTTGACTGAAATAGCACATGGATTTACGATTACTCGCCTTAACAGGCGTGGCTGGAGTCATGGGTCCCGATATCAACCACCCCAGTTCTGAATAACATTAATTTAGGCTTATTTTTACCTAACGATAGTTGTTTACCACCCTGAATGATATCCCACATTATGTCTGACCCAATTAACATATCAATTTTATCACTTTTATAAAATTCTGGGTCAGCGAGTGGCTTATCGCTGGGTAAGTTTAACTCTGCAGGATTTAAATCCATGCTAGGTAAATTCTCTGTAATGTTAGGGATGACCATGCAAGGTACATCTGTGGTAAATGAATTTACTTTGGATTTTATTTTCAGTATGCAATAATCAGTCACAGATGACTGTACGTTATTTAGACCACTTATGAGCGTGGGCTTTGACCTTTTACTAGTAATGTTAAGTTTACTTTTGAGGGTTTCAGTTATAAAAGAGCTCTGACTACCGCAGTCTAACAAAACTCGTGCAGGGTAAGTGCAGCGGTCGTGTTCATTGACAACATCGACTATCGCCGTACTCAACAGGACCTCGCTTCTCTTGGTAAGCGAGGTGAGAGCAGCTAAATGATTGCTGGTACTAGCACCGGTATTTGTTTGTTGTGATTCGTTGCTACTACCTGCGTTATCGGTTTTTTTTATAGAGGCATCATTTATCACTCGATTATTTACAGTTTGTTTACATAACAAACTGTTATGTTTCTTATTACAGGCCCTGCAAGGGTTGAGTCGACAATTGGCAGTAGGGTGACCAGGGCGAAGGCAGTTAAGGCAGAATTTACGCTTGATCAATTCGGCTTCCCTGGCCTCAATGCTCATGTTTATAAAGCGTTTACAATCATATAAACGATGATTTTCATTGCACAAACAACAAGATTTGTCCGTGGCGGATGCAAAAAAAGTCTTAATGTGTTTAGGTTGTTTGTTAAGAACGAACCGTTCATTTTTAACTGGATGAATAGTGCCTGAACTGCCTTGGACGGTCTCTAGTATATCAGCCCTATTTCGAAGGAATTGATAAAAGTCTTCAAGACCCGGAGACTCGTCAAGGGTTGTTTTGTATTCTTCCCACTTGACATTAGTTGTATTGTCTAATTTTTGCACTACAATATAAATTATAAGGGTGTCCCACTTATCGGTAGGCTCCCCAAGCGTATTCAAGGCTCTCAAGTTCTTTGAAACGTGGTCTATAATGAATCTGAGTGATCTGTGAGACTCTTTGTTAAGAGATTCTAAGTTGAAAAAGGATTTGAGATGGTTATTAATTAAAACGTTCTTATTATTGTATCTATTGCATAACAGTTCCCAGGCCACGTGATAATTTTCGGTTGTAAATTCAATAGATTTTATTGTGACAGCGGCACCGCCCTCGAGAGAGGATCTGAGATAGTGAAACTTGCTAATGTCAGGTCGTTATTGTTGATTAACGAGTCGAAGGTGTCACGAAACTCGAGCCATTTTAAATAATTCCTGTCAAAATTGGGCAACTTAATAGTCGGCAACTTCAGTTGATTATTCAACTGGTGACTGCTGGAGTTACTTTGAACTGAAAGCCTTCGGCCGGACTCCTCGACTCGCTCCTCGCGTTTTAACACTATATCCTGAGCACTTGACATAACCGAGAAGAACTGGTTTTCTATTTCGAACCGCTCTTGCATACGTTTGTCTAAATTGCTATCCGAATCAATAGTCTCAATCTGCGTTTGAACGTTTTCAAATTCTGCAAATAACTCGTTCATTTTTCCTAGTCTCAAATTCATATCGCTTATATTTTTTGTAGTTATATTTTCGACGTTAACCCGTTCAAGATTCGAAAGGAATTCCATAAATTTAGTAATCCGTGCCTTGATTGTACCGCGTTTGCGAACTAGCGCAACCAGTTCCTCATAGTTATTAAGTTTACTAGTAGCTGTCGCTGCTGAGTCTGGCATTTTGCAAAGTAACTGTTAAATAAGTACACAGTAAAGTTAACTAAAGCAAAGAGTGGGCAAAGATGTGCAAGCAAACCAAGACTCCAAGAGGGCGAAGCGGGTAGGAAACGATGCGAGGGAGCGCGCGGGTAGAAGCGCGCAGCTGCGAAGCGCCGCGGCAAGCCTGGAATGTTCGGCGGACGGCTAAAGCGAGTGCAATGGATGCGTGTAGGTAGAAGCGCGCAGCTGCGAAGCGCCGCGGCAAGCCTGGAATGTTCGGCGGACGGCTAAAGCGAGTGCAATGGATGCGTGTAGGTAGAAGCGCGCAGCTGCGAAGCGCCGCGGCAAGCCTGGAATGTTCGGCGGACGGCTAAAGCGAGTGCAATGGATGCGTGTAGGTAGAAGCGCGCAGCTGCGAAGCGCCGCGGCAAGCCTGGAATGTTCGGCGGACGGCTAAAGCGAGTGCAATGGATGCGTGTAGGTATAAGCGTGCAGTGGAAATGTAAGGCTAGTGGGAATTATTATATTTGAAATGAAGCAATGAATGAATGAAATGTATATTTGGAAGATGATTGCCGAATTTCAACACCCAAATGATCGTTCAATGTTTATTTGATTTGAATTTAGGTATTTATTTATAAAGTAAAAAGTAATCGACGCGTTAGGCAAAGGAAATATTTATACATATACCCCTTTATTAGGCGTGAAACTATGCAGGTATACTAATAATTTATGTAACTTCCGAGTGGTTCGATTGACTTGATATTTGGTATGTAAATGTAGATCAGATGACAATGCAAGAGTATAGTAACGTTATTTAAAATGGTGCCTAAAATGAAAGAAAATCACAAAGGCTAATTTTAATCATGCAAGGTAGGAGGCAAAGAGGCAAGCGGTTCACGTTAAGGTAAGAAATTAATTAAAATGAATAATCTATCGCGTGTTGCCCAGTGCCCACCCTGCAGGATAGGGAATTTTGTGTAGGAAGTAAAATTATGGGATTTTACCGCCCACCCAAATAACCCAATTGAGCCCTGGATACCTTACTCACCAACAGTTTTTAGCTGTGGTTTTCTGTAAGGCGGAGGTACTTCCCCAGACGGGCTGCTCAACTCGAGCGGATTGTTCGCTATGCCCTACCTCTCAAAGTACCTACTTAATTTATAAAACAAATAATCGGCACTAGCCCTTTGTTCGGACCCCTTTAAAAACGTTACTTTGTAATTTACTAATGACAGGAAGTTACTTATAAATGCGTCGTTATAATAATAATATTTGCAAAACAAGAGCGAAATCGGCAAATCGAAGAGACTTTTTTTTATAAAATGTAGGTAGATATCGGCGGCAAGCCTACCAACTCAGTACCTAAAACTGTGTTATAAATGAAATGAATCGAGCTTAATTACCGTTAGGTATAGCAGTGCAAACAAAGCCTATTCAGCAGTTTGTTGCCAAGTAAGAATGTAGGTATTATATTAAGTATTTAAATAATAATTTAATTTGACTTTGGAAGACAAATAGCAACTGTTATTGAAGTTAATGAATTGGTTTGACTACCTATTTATTTACTTGGGATAGTAACAAGATAGCAACGTATTTTATTTAATAACGTCAATGTCGTAACGTTAATTTTTAAATTTTAAAGGACCCGCGACACTATTCACAACAAATCGAGAGGGGTGCAAGGAAACGGTTTAAGTTAGGAACGGGCTTACTTCCTTTAGGAATGGCCTTCTGGAGCGCTGGCTGTCCGGGAGGCTTCTAGAAGTCTCGCTCGACCTTGTTCCGTGACCGCTGGCTGCGGCCTTCGTTCTCTCGCCCGCGACGTGTGATGGTGCAGACTTCGCTTCTTGTTGCAGCTGGGTCCTGTCACGGTCGCCACTCTTGTCCAGGGTGGGGCTTATGGCAGCAAATGATAGACTCCTGGACAGTAAAAAAATGTGTATATTAGATATATATAAAGTTATTGTAGCGTGTCGCTTGCTCTGCGACTGAATTCGAAGTGGATCGGAGCGGAGCGGCCGCCGCGCCCGCGCCGCACCCCCCGCTGTCGCCGTCGGTCGTATCACGAGCTGTGCGCGTGAACAATGTTTGTAATGAATAGGCTCAAAAAGTACTGGGCCGATTTAAAAAATTCTTTCACCAATAGAATGCTACATTCTTCCAATTTGACATAGGCTACATTTCAGTTTGAAAAAAATTAGGGATCCTTGGTAAAATTTGAACAATGTAACCGAAGGTGTAGAAAAATGAGTTTTAAAATGTCTTTCGTCGAATGCGCTGCCGAAACTATTAGCGATAGAACAAAATAATGTACAACAATATTGAAGAACATCATAATGTCTACAAAAAACTCCGCGGTAGCATATGTCCAACTATTGTAGTTATGTCACTACAACAACTTTTTTCATTTTATAATTGTCTACCCCGTGCGAAGCCGGGACGGGCTGCTAGTATTCGATATGGGCAACAGTTTTCTCGGCGATAGCTTATTAAATTCTCGTGGTGAGTTCTTAAGTTAGTGTTTAATTATTTACGTATTATTTAAATGAGGAGTAGCATGCAGGGCTTATAAGATAAGTACTCTAAGATGGGTCACGAACTTGACTGTTTTTTTTAATCATAGACAAATATACCGAGCCGACATTTCGTATCGACTTTTTATTGTAAATCCTTTTTGGTTTTTGAAGATGTTTCAAATTTGAAACTCTTAACGAGCTGGCGGCGAGCAGTCGACGACATGTTGAACTGCTGGTAATTTTCTACGGTTTCTGAACGCATTATATACTTAGAGGACTGGAGGACTTATGATAATGTGTGTAGATAAAAGTTGTAAGAATACAGTCTAGCACTATTACGTACAGTCCGTGAACGCTTAAAATAGGAGGAAATAAATAAATATAAGAAATGCCATTTGACAGTCGAAGTATTTCTAAAACCAGAAACCCATTTTACATGCTCACAAACTACTTCTTGTACGGTATGCCAGAGAATGACTATTACATAGGTAGTACATACTGTGTAGGACATAATGACCATTGTCCGTTGCCCACCAATATCAGCTCCCACTTATTAAATTCTATGTTTGAGAAAAGCATTATACAAGCTTCGACCGGAACAAGTGTTGCCGGACTCGTACTATAGCCGGCCTCGTGTTACTCGGCCATCTAAACCCTTTTCCTCCCAGCCTCTGCAGTAATGTATTATTATCCGTCCACAATTGATAGAGATATCGGTAAACATACAGAAATACATACAGTGAAACACAAAACCTCCTCCTCATTTGAAGTCGTTTAAAAAGAGCCAGATTGAAGTAGTAAGGGAACTTAGACCCTGGCGGATGGTAGGACGTGAGGGCCGTCCGGATCGCTACCACCGTCTTACTCGCTAATCCTGCCGCTAAGCAGCAGTGCTTGCACTGTTGTGTTCCGGTGTGGAGAGTAAGACAGCCAATGTAATTCACACAAGAGGCGTCATCTTGGCTCTCTGGGTTGGCAACGCATCTGCAAACCCTCCGGGATTGCGGGTGTCTATGGGCAGTGGTGATCACTTACCATCAGGTGACCCACTTGCTTGTTTGCCTTCCTCGTTATATTAAAAAAAAGACGCGGGAGCACATTCCACTCCTGGCTCTTGTTTCAGGTTCTAGGTGGAAGCACAACCGAAAACTGTTCAATCCATCATTCAGCCAGCATATGCAGGACCGCTATCAGCCAGCATTCAACCTTCGGGCCAGGGAACTGGTGATGACCTTAGAACCGCTTGCCTGTAAAGGAGAAACCAGCATCTGGCTTAAAGTATCTGACGTTTTGCGGGTGGTAGGACCTTGTGCGAGGTCCGTCCGGATCGCTACCACCATCTTACTTGTTAATCCTGCCGCTAAGCAGCAGTGCTTGCACTGTTGTGTTCCGGTGTGGAGAGTAAGACAGCCGGTGTAATTACGGGCACAAGAGGGATTTCATCTTAGCCCTCTAGGTTGGCAACGCATCTGCAAACCCTCCGGAGTTGTGGGTGTCTATGGGCAGTGGTGATCGCTTACCATCAGGTGACCCACTTGCTCGCTTGCCTTCCTCGTTGTATAAAAAAAAAAAACATAATTTTAAATACTGTATGTAGTAAGTAATTTACTGCCTCTTTCACTTAAAAACCGGCCAAGTGCGAGTCGGACTCGCGCACGAGGGTTCCGTAGAAAGATTTTAACGCTTTTCCCCAGTGTTTTAAGTAGTCCAGTGTAAGCAGAGCCCTGCTCCTAAGCAAAATGTACGCAGTGTGGGGTGAACTTATATTGGTCGGCGAAATCTACAGACGGACATACATAAGAGCTACTTTCATACCAAATTTCAAGTTTCTAGGACATCTGGAAGTACCCTTTAGGTTTTTATAAAATCGGCAATTTGTATGGAAATGGATTTTTTAATGACTGTATCTTTTGATTGCGTTGACTTAGAAGGTTCATTTTTTCACAGCTTCAAGGGACCGCAGGTTTGAGTATTTGATATTAATTTCAGCATCTTACCTCCACGCGTTCCAGAGAAAAAGGGTCTTGACAGACAGACAGACAGACAGACGGACAACAAAGTGATCCTATAAGGGTTCCGTTTTTTCCTTTTGAGGTACGGAACCCTAAAAATAAAATATAAAAATCGAAAAAATAAACCGATTATTTTCATTGATTCAGAAAATAGCTCCATCTCTTGCCACTAATACGTAACTGTAGAAGTTCCTTAGTGGGTGAGCCGCTTGATTAAGCTACTCATAGATGGCGCTGAGGAGAGATCTTCCAAATAAAAATATGACACAATGCATTTAAAAATTCGTTAGGTGCACCAAAGTTAAGTATGGCTTATAATTGGTGGAGCGTTGTACGGATTACCGAGGTTGCTGGTTCAATTCCAGCTGCTTAAGGGATTTTTCTTTTGATGAATTTGATGTTATTCATTTCGTATCTGGTCACGGATTGTTAAACTAAATTTTTCAAACTCAGACGACGATAGTATTACGTTCTCTACTCAACATTAATTTTTAATTCATTCCCGTCCCGTTTGTTCGTCAAGTTTGACATGTGTGTCTGTGTATTTGTGTATCTGGTTATCTGTCTGTGGCATCGTAACTCGTAAATGGATGCACAAATTTGGACGCGGCTTTTTTTAATCAAAAGCTAGTTCAATCGAGATGGTTCTTAGCTAAGTTTCATAAAAATCGGTTCAGCCGTTTTTGAGATATTAACTTTTAAATGTCTCAAGTTCAGATCCCAGATGTGAGAGCCCGTTGATGTCTTCAGTATGGCTAAGTTCGGAAATTCGTAATCCGGAAGCTCATTGATGTCTTGGATTTTTTGTTGGCTTAAGTCAAATAATCATAATTATAAGTCGAAAAAAAAGAATTGGTAACCAGTCTTTCATCAAAACCTACATAAACACGATACCTATACCTAATTCTGCGTGATAAACTTAAGTAAAAATGTGTTGTCGCATTTAATTTCAATAATGTATATTTAATGAGATAATAGCAAAAAAACTGGTTTTTGGTCATAAAAATAACAAAGTTTGGCGTTTATCTCGGTTTCGATGACACGTGAATATAAATTGAAACAGTGTATTGGTATAACCAAATTAGAAAAGTCGAAAAACACCCGACATTGTCATTTCAAAGTTCAATATTTCAAAAACGGGCGGACCGATTTTAATGAAACTTGTCTAAGAACCATCTCGATTAAACTAGCTTTTGATTGAAAGAAAACCGCATCGAAATCCATCCCTCCGTTTGGGAGCTATGATGCCACAGACAGATACACAGATACACAGACAGACGTCGCGTTGTCAACACGATGAGACATAAAATACGCAACAGTGAAGAGCTACTGATCGAAGGTCATTCACACATAGGGCGCCCTTAAGGGCCCTATTTGACGACCGGATAGCCTAGTGGTTAGAGACCCTGGCCACGAAGCTTGAGGTCCCGGGTTCGATCCCCGGTCGGGGCAAATGTTCGTATGATGAATTCGTATCCTATTGTTCTCGGGTCTTGGATGTTTATTATGTACCTATTTCAGTATGTATTTATTTATATTTAAGTATATTTATCCGTTGTCTACCGCCATAGTACAGGCTTTGCCTAGTTTGGGACTAGGTCGATTGGTGTCTAAATTGCCTCATGACATTTATTTATTTATTGTGTAACAGTTGCATTTGCGGGTGGTAGGACCTTGTTCGAGGTCCGACCGGGTCACTACCACCATCTTACTCGCTAATCCTACTGCTAAGCAGCAGTGCGGGTAGTTCGAGGAACCCGAACCGCCTCTTCAGTCCTTTCGAGACCATGGACGCAACGTCGCGTCCGAAACGTCGAGGTATTTAAATTCAAATTTAAATATAAAAGTTTTTACGCGATTAAGTCCATGTATCATGATAATGTGTGAAAATCGCGAAAGTTTAAATCAATACAGTGCTTGCACTGTTGTGTTCCGGTGTGGAGAGTAAGACAGCCGGTGTAATTATGGGAACAAGAGGCATTTTATCTTAGCTCTCTGGGTTGACAACGCATCTGCAAACCCCCCGAGGTTTAGATTTACTTGCCATCAAGTGACCCGCATGCTCGTTTGCCTTCCTTGTCGTACTACTATTACTACCTACTACTCATCATCACCAGCCTTTTTTACGTCCCACTGCTGGGCACAGGCCTCCTCTCAGAATGAGAGGGCTTGGGCTATAAGTTCCCACGCGGGCCCAGTGCGGATGGGAACTTCACACACATCATTGAATTGCTTCGCAGATGTGTGCAGGTTTCCTCACGATGTTTTCCTTCACCGAAAAGCTCATGATAAATTACAAATGTAATTCCGCACATAAATTCCGAAAAACTCAGAGGTGCGAGCCGGGATTTGAACCCACGACACTCTGCTTGAGAGGCCATAGGTCAAACCACTAAGCTATCACGGCTTTTTACTACTTTACTACTATTTACTACTATTGTATTTAATCTTCTGTCTCAGCTCGCAGGTTCGAATCGTTCTGGACCTTATCCTGGATTTCGCTGATGATAATCTATTTAATGACCGTGAGGTGCAAGACGAGATAAATACCCTTATTTCATCTGGATATGGCACTCTGTCCACGATGATTCCTTACACCTTGATGCTTATCGGAACGTATCCTGAGGTGCAAAAGAAGCTATATGAAGAGTAAGTTCATTGAACGGGAGTAATGCTACAACCGTCAGGAACAACTGTATGATACACGGAACAAACCACCCTCGGGACACCAAATGTCAGGGCGAACGTTTCCGAAACGCATATGCTCATTTGCACCTATAAATCTCTCTAGCCACCAATCGCGGCTCACTTTCGATTAGATGACAAGCTATGAACCAATCACGACGCATTCCCCCGGCCCGCTTTTTTAATTAATATTATTTTCTTACTTACAGAGAAAAACAGTTCGTAGATGGATACAATAAGTTATCAAGCGACGGGTGATATGTAATGTGATCGACAAAAGGCCCTTGTCCCTCGCTGTGGCTTACACCGACGAAGAAGAGCTCACACCGTAATATAGTGCAAGTTCACTCAGTGGAAGTGCAAGTCCCTTCAAATCTATACGCTCAAGTGCTGAAACTTTTGGGGTGCCTTTAGCATAATTCGACGGCATCTACACGCGGCGAACATCCATATTTTATTATAAACCCCCCGAAAACATTTAATTCGTTATTTAAATTTCGACGGGAGAAACGAAATAGTTATATTTACATTTTAAATAAATAATAGACAAACCTTTATTAATTTTATCAATCAGGCTACCCTTGTTTACCTACGAGTATTCGTGTGTTAAAGATGAACCATCTGCACATAGGTATTGTTTTTAATGTTGTGTTAGAAGTGTTGTGAAATTGTGATAAAAGAGAAAGATATAAATTGCTATACTATAATAGTTTAGCATGTTGGTTCTTTCTCAGTGATTCACAGGCACAATTAGCTAATGTTAGCAGCTTAAATAAATGTTGTAACTATGTTACTAGAATAACCTATAAGCGAAACGTGACTCACGTATCCATTTGTTTTGTTAGTAAATTTAATTCGGTTCAAAACCTAAGTAAATGGCCATATTTTAACACATAGAAATTTGTATACTAAACCAGGAATCTATGGATTAAAGTCCTACAAATGTAAATAAATA
Organism: Clepsis dumicolana; assembly: GCA_963691665.1. Taxonomy (NCBI): domain Eukaryota; kingdom Metazoa; phylum Arthropoda; class Insecta; order Lepidoptera; family Tortricidae; genus Clepsis; species Clepsis dumicolana. Next base: position 2,450,431 of record OY829516.1, on the reverse strand, counting down.
TACAAATATTGTGTTTGTAACATGCCTATCTTTTTTTGTATTGTATACCTCATACCTACTTTAGCAAAGAGCTCTTAAATAATAGTCAATGATTAAATAATGGAAACAAAAATAAAAGCAAAAAGTTACCTGTCGTAGATTCGAACCGTGGACCTTTTTCAGTACTGCGAGGCCGATCGACTAACGACTAGACCAACTTGCTTACTGAGTTAGCGGACAAAAAACTTGAACGCTTTCATGTCATTACCAGAGGGGGGTCGTTTTCTCTGACGCTGTCTGTACCATCATCATCATCAGCCTGCAGCCAGTCCATTGCACGACACTTTGTCTTCGGCTCCTCGCATCTATCCGCCGCCAGCAATTCTCTTCGTTTGTATTGGTAGCCATCCGTAGCTCGGTGGTTCTTAGCACCCCCCGCCCTGCCGTTACCATGGCCGCTACCGTAACCAGAAATACTCGTAGTAGGGCTAATAGGGTAATTATCTACCAACAGTAAGTTTATTGAAAAGCTAAATTGAAGATAGATAGATGTCATCATCGTCATGTCAGCCGAAAGACGTCCACTGCTGGACGGCGGCCTCCCCCGCGGCTCTCCACTCAAACCGGTCTTGTGCTTTCCGCATCCACCGCGGTCCCGCGATCTTTACCAGGTCGTCGCTCCATCTTGTTGGAAGTCTACCGATAGCTCGTCTCTCGGTCCGCGGACGCTATTCGAGATAAATAGATGTGTTTATCGTTATTAGATCAAAACAAGATATAGGCAGATTGGATGTTGGGAACGGCTGTTAGATTTTTAGTGAAGAATTTGTACAGTCGAGGAAATTAATTCCTGACCCGCCATGGAACCTTTTCATAGTGAACGTCACAGAGACATCGCATTGCTTGACAAGGAAAATCGTTGTGACGTTTACTATGAAAACGTTCTATGGTGGGTCAGGAATTAATTTCCTCGGTTGTACTAGTTAGCGGCTCCTGAAACCATCTGTGCTTATTTTAGAGAACGTCTAGAAAGTAAAGTTAGAGATCGTCCATACACATGTCTGTATAGGTTATAGGAGTTAGACTGAATTTTGTAGGTTACATGACCACCACTATCTTACATAATTAGGGTTTTTATATTTGCTTAACGTTTTTTATTTCAGGTAAATATTATTCGATCATATTTACGAAGACAGTGCTTGCGCATGTAGTCCGCCGGTTCCACATCACAGCAAACATTCATGAAGTCAAATTTAAATATGAAATACTCATGAAGCCTGCAGTCAAAGATCGATTGACATTAGAATTGAGATAGTCTATTATACGTTTCTCTATTTAGTGGGTGTTTACCCAACTGCCGAAGGAGTATTATGTTTTTCGGCCTAATGCGTTTGACGAATTTCAATATAATTTTTTGGTGGTGGTGTTGTGGGTATATTAAAAAAAGTTGTTTTACAGTGGGGTTTCTCGTTATTTATAATTATAATTAATAGTACAATTACATGTCATTCCAAAATAAATAATGTCACACAACAACAAGAAAGTCAAAATTAGTTAAAAAGGTGACCAGCACGCTCGCCGCGTTACCCCTTTGAACTGCGATGGACAATCTTTGCACCAGAAACGACCCGGAGCGAGGGTCAAGACCCCTCTCACGAAGACGGCGCCCCACTTCTTTAAAAAAACGTTTAGCCTCAGAGCCCCAATAACCAGTCGTCTCCACCGCAAGCGGGACAAACAAGTAGTTTGTGAGTGCCGAGTACTTCTCGTGCTTTTTTTTGGCTGCCATTTCAGCAGCCGCCCCCGCCATCCTCGTGGTTATAATTTATAAATTGAATCCTACGTATTTGAAATTGAAATTGGGTTGATAGCTGAAATGTCAAAATAATAATCATTATGATTTTATTCATTAACCTTTCGAAAATACTCGTAATGAAACGAGACCTCACCTTATTAGTGCTTTTAAGATTTTCATTTTAACAAAAACTAATTGGAAGACACAATTTGATCACTGAAAATTATGACGTAATAGGTGAGTCATTCAATACAAACTTCGTTATGAGCGATTGATCATTTTGGAAATAAAAAAAAAGTTGCTGCTTTAATTAACTTGTCATCATCTCCATAGTGATGACGTGGCATATAAGTGGACCTTAGTAGGTTTTATTCATGGCATTCAAAAGGTTAAGACGCTTTTATACATATATCGCCGTGCACGGGGAAGCATTTTGTCGCTCAGTGGGTCCTTCACTGATTCCATCGCTATGAAAGCGACGCACTGTGCGACAAGCGACAAAATGGCGCGCCTTGCTACATGTGCTGTACAGCTTCTCGGTCTGGAAGCGACATTTTTGTGGCTGTTATAGAAGCTCTCGTTTTGAAGTTGTCTGTGTTCATGGTGAATTTCGTAAAGAAGTCCACTTTCCCATGGATGCCGTAACATAAAACTAACTAAATGCATTCACTCAGCGACGTAGTTTCCCACCACATGAGTTTTTCATAAATTCCGTGCTGCTAAACTGGCCCAACCTTAATTATTGTTTAGTAGGTTAAGTAGGTTTTGGATTTGGCTGAAAAATAAAATTACTTTTTATTACAAAAACATGATTTATTTCAATATCTATAAAATTGACTTTTGTCAAAAGAGTTTCAACATTAGTATGTAGATCGATCATTGTGAATTTGCTCATATACCTTCGAATATTAAAAATACACCGTACTGAATGACTTAGTATCATAGACATACAAAGTCGTGGATTGTGATTTTGTTGCCAATGACCGCTCTATATGTATAGATAGTATGTACTAATGTTGAATCTGACGACTTTTGCCTTCCTTTAACCCTTGAAATTTCCTACTAATAATTGACGTCTCTGAGAGCGACAGAAACTTCAATTTTATTGAAGAGGAATTGACTCAATGACGGCCCGAGTAACCATATTCTCATAATAAATACGAGAGTGCCTCATGACGCTATAAAATTAGATTACTTGTACTCAGAACGTCTCATAATCATGAAGCATGCGTAATTTATTGTACGTAGGTACGTTCCACGTGAAACGCCAGCCTTCGTACTTATTAGAAAAGGATAAAAATAGAACCCGTGATTTATTGAATCAGGCGTTACTTTGCGGAGGTTCATATTTATGAACTAAAAACAATTTAGGTACTTCACTCACCCGCGAGGCCGCGACCACAGGTGAAACTTAGTTATATCTGTGCGGCAAATGTATGTTTTCATGCAACACCTCCGCCGCAAAAAAACAACCGCATTAAAAATATACTAAATTTGCCATCTTCCAAATTAAAACTAATAAAATCAAATCCACACTTTTATGAAGATAAAAAATACTTAAAAGTTATAAACGGTGCATTAGCATTTAAGAATACGAATAAGAATAAGAATAAGAAATCTTTATTTCGCAACAACAATACAGTAATACTCGTATACAGTTAACTAAAAATTAAATTAAATATAAATACTTAGTTGCGAAAAAGGAATCCACTCAGCATTCGTCGGGTCACTAAAGGTGGCTTGACGCTGATATTATGTGGATCCTGGTTGGCATGCGATACAGAGCCCAAAGAGTTAGTAAGTATAAGGGTGAAGAGAGCCATCTCGCGTGCATTTTTTGGACCCAGTAGCGACGACAGCGCCTCTGTATGTTTCGCGGGGAACTAACGCAGCGATATTGATATACGTACCTATATATACATTCTTATCGGTTTGTTTTGTCGCCATAGGTTTGAAATCGAGACGTCTGGTCTTAACACTGTTTATAGAAAATAGTTATTAGAATCATGACAAAATTATAAGTCATTTAGAGATCAATATACTTTTTCTACTATGAGTAGATAAAGTTTAAAAGTTATTTTATTTCATTTAAATGACATATCAATGATTGGACACGTCAACGATTCTAATAACTAGGCCACATAGAACAGCTTTAATAAGACATCCCGACTTCATTACCCTGGTTATGTTTACTCTTTCTTTTTGTATTCTTCTTCACGAAACGACTTTATATCATTAAGTTGAGCGTGACGTGAGAAGAACTTCAATTTTTTTTTGAATATGAATGGAAAATGTGGCTTTGAAAAATAACGCTTCAAATATTCTACCTCCATGCTCCTCCAGAGGAAAAGGGTCATTCCTCCAAGCCATTGATAAGTAGCGAACCACTACGCCACCGGAAGGAAAGAGGGGGGGCTCGGGGGGCGCAGCCCCCCGCCATTAAAAAGAATACAAACACTACTAATTCCTCCAAGCTATTGATAAGTAGCGAACCACTACGCCGCCGAGAGGAAAGGGGAGGGGGGCGGGCGGCGCAGCCCCCCGCCATTAAAAGGATATAAACATTACCCATTCCTTCAAGCTATTGATAAGTAGCAAACCACTACGCCACCGGAAGGAAAGAGGGGGGGCTCGGGGGGCGCGGCCCCCCGCCATAAAAAGAACACAAACACTACTCTTTCCTCCAAGCCATTGATAATTTCTACGCCGCCGGCAGGAAAATAAAATAGTATACAAATATACAACGCTTTCTCCAAGACATAACATTGATAAGTACCAAACCACTGCGCTGCAGCTAGCAAAGTGGGAAGGGGAGCGAAACTTTGGGTTCGTACCCCCCCCGTAACAAGAAGCGTACAAATAATTCTTCCCGAAACCTTTTCCTTCTGGATATTGATAAGTAATGAAAATGAAATGAAATTATTAACTCCACAATAATTCCATTTCCATACGATAAGTAAGTAAGAAAAAGTAAATCATTAAGCTGCAGTAAGCAGATTTATCAGTGGGCGTAGCCCCCCTGCAATGAGAATAATACAAAAATAACAACTAAGCTCCTAGGCCATCATTCCTGAGAATGGCTTCCCAAATTAAATAGACCTAAACGCATGGAATAATAAACAGTTAATTGTTATACAGGACTTAATTATATCCGCGGTTTAGCAATAAACAAATTCTACGCGGACGAAGTCGCGGGCAACAGCTAGTGAGATATAAAGAGCACTGTCGCTGGACCTCGCCATCGACCTCTTGCCAAAGATACAAATCTTCAGTTTACAGATTTTCTGTAGATAACTAGACACATATTATAATTATGTATATATAGATAGAAAATACGGGATTTGTAATTCAACGGCAACGGCGAAAGTAACTCTATCTCTCTGTCTGTTTATTACCTCTTCACGGAAAAACTGTACACCAATCTAAATGAAATTTTTCAAGGAGATGGTTTGAACACTGAGGAATAATATAGGCTACTTTTTATTCGGAAAAATTGTATACGAGGGCTGTTTGATAAGTACCCGTTTATGTAAATAAAAAACATTTTTTTTTTGTATATATGCATTTATTTTTCTACGTAGTCACCTTTTAACTCTATACATTTGTTCCACCTATACTCAAGCTTCAATAAACCATCCAAAAAGTATGATTTTGGAAAGTCATTAAAATAGGCCTCTGTGGCGGCAATGACTTCGAAACAAAAAGAAATCGCATGGGGCCAAATCTGGAGAATACGGGGGGTGAGACAATAGTTCGTAGCGTAACTGTGCTAATTTAGCCGTCACAACTCTGGACGAATGAGCCGGGGCGTTGTCGTGATGAAACAGTACTTTTTTCTTTTTTAAATGGGGTTGTTTGTCCTTCAACACGGCGTCAAATTCATCCAATAAATTGGCATAGTACTGCCCTGTTATTGTTTTTCCCTTTTCTAAATAGTCAATATGTATAATACCCTGCGAAACCCAAAAAACGGTCGCCATGACCTTTCCAGCCGATGGGACGGTTTTTGCTTTCTTTGGAGCAGGTTCACCTGGTAAAATCCACTGCTTCGGCTGCTCTTTCATTTCCGGGGTGTAGTGGTGGACCCACGTTACGTCCACGGTCACGAAACGACGCAGAAACTCTTTCGGGTTACGTTTGAACATGGCCAAACACTGCTCCGAAGTAGTCAGTCGGTTCCGTTTTTGCTCCTCCGTGAGTAAACGCGGCACCCACCTCGCCGATACTTTCTTCATACCCAATTTTTCTTCTAATATGTGTTGTACCCTCTCGATTGAAACGTTTACAGCATCAACGATTTCTCGAAGTTTAATTCGGCGGTCGGCTAAAACGATATTTTCAATTTTCTTAACCATATCGTCTGTAGTCACCTCAACTGGCCGGCCTGGGCGATCCTCATCAAAGACGGATGTTCTCCCCCGCTTAAACTCGTTATACCAATATCTGACGATTGTCATAGAAGGAGCACATTCATGGTAAACCGCTTGCATTCTTACTTTTATTTCACCACATGTTTTTCCTTCCAAAAATAAGAATCTAATTACAGACCGATACTGTTCTTTCCCGCCTCTGAAAAATGGCTTTAAAAGGTGGTATACTTATTTGCGGCCAGTGATATTAATATATTTAGAAAACGGGTACTTATCAAAATACGAAATAATCCGAAACATGTCGCGCTAAACTCGATTTACATTCGTGAGTGATCCGTTTATTTCTACGGTTACTTGTTGCGTTAGTTTGGCAGCTTTAATGAAATGTATTTATTAACAATGTACTTATAAACTAAAAAACAATTACTTTGCTCACCCGCGACCACTAATGACAAATAGTTATATCTGTGCGGCAAATGTATGTTTCCATGCAACACCTCCGCCTCCACTGCTACACGAATCAACACATGCCACACAGACCCAACTATCACCACCACCACTATACTAAACGCTGACGCGTTTCGGCACTCTCCACGAGGCCATTTACGAAGCACAACAACAACCGCTCAACATGCCACCACTTCCACTACTGACATATGTAAACCATGTACTCAACTTAGCTAATGACAATACCAACATACCCACTAATATTTTATAAATTCCAAACTACCCTTTTATGTAAGTCCTAAACTACCCTTTTTTTAAATGAATTCCAAACTACCCTTTTTATTTTTATTTTTAATTTACGCCGCGTACCCCGTTACTTTTAATCGAGTACGGTAAAAAGAGAAGTCACGTTGTCATTATTACTATGACACATTATTAAAATTAGATCCAAGTCGTAACAAAGGCGAAGAAACCAAATTAACTTGTTCATTAATAATAGATCCCATGTTGTTGTACCTAATTATTTCCAATTGTTCTAAAACCGATACCGATACCGATTACCTACTAATTTTGGAGATTGCAAAAAAATTTAAAAAGATAGCATTTAATTTGGTAAGGATCCGTGACTTGTGCATACGAGGGGTTAAGATTTGTTTTGTCGTCTCTGGTTCACGCAAGATCTTGCCGCTAAGCAGCAGCATAGTTTTGTACCTCAAAAGGAAAAACAAAACCCTTATAGGATTACTTGCGTGATTGTGTGTCCGTCTCCGGCAGTCACAACCAATTTGCTCCTGTAATAATCTTGAAAAAACATAGTTTAGAAGTTACTAACTTATGTCCAGCGGCTTTGCCCCCATGAAATATTTAAAAATGGGCTAGTTCACCTTTAGGATACTCAAGGTACATGTTCGCCAAATTTCAAGTATCTAGGTCCAGTGGTTTAGGCTGTGCGTTATCTGTCAGTCAGTCAGTCAGTCACGGTACTGTTTGATAGGTATAGATTTAAGAAAATATGCGAAAATTAACCATTGCACCCTTGTCTCTGAAACTAACAGCCATCACACTGGCGATTTGCTAGCGCGTTTTACTTATATTGAGGCGATCACGCAACGTGTTCGCCGCGAGCGGTATTAGTATGGAGCACTTGCTCGTAAATCGCTTGTGTGATAAGACTCTAAAGGGCCTACAATTTAGAAAAAAAAAGGCAAATACTTAGATATTTACCTATAGATCATAGAAAAATCTATAGTGTACCTACGGTATTTAAAGTACCATGCGAAATTTTTGAATATGTGCGTATGGAGTAATATTCAAGGGTTTAGCTGCTACGGTTTTAAAGATGCAAGCCTCTGGACCACGGACGGACGGACAAACATACAGACATCGGAGGCTTACTTAGCAAAAGGGGCCCCGTTGTTACCCGCACTCTGAGTAAAGAACTTCGACCTCTACTTTTTTATTTTTTTTTTATTTTTTTTTATACGACGAGGAAGGCAAACGAGCAAGTGGGTCACCTGATGATAAGTGATCACCACTGCCCATGGACACCCGCAACCCCGGAGAGATTGCAAATGCGTTGATAACCTAGAGAGCTAAGATGATATGCCTCTTGTGCCCGTAATTACACCGGCTGTCTTACTCTCCACACCGGAACACAATAGTGCGAGCACTGCTGCTTAGCGGCAGGATTAGCGAGTAAAATGGTGGTAGCGATCAGGACGGTATAGATAATAGATCACTCGCTTTTAGTTCGAAATTCGAACCGGCGATTTTATTTTGCTTAATATACAAAATTAACACACCCAATATCATATTTTCTAAAGGTTTTCGCAATTCCCAAGGTCAAAGAATCGAATTGCTTTAAAATTCCGGAGAAATATTGCGTTGTTTGGGAGAAAGGTGCCAAAATGGTGTTGTAGAGCGCCATAGTGTTTTTCGCTTTTATAAATTAGATGTCGTAAAAATAAATCTAGACTCGTTATACTTGTAATTGTATACGCACACCACTGGGACCCTATCCCAAAACTAATACTTAATCTAAATAGCTTAGAAATTTGTATAGTCTGCAAGGGTCAAATCAAACCAAATTTAAAATCAGCAGAGGTGTAAAACACCTCCACGGTAAAACATACATTACATTACATTTGTGTATATACATACATATGTATATGGTTGCAATATACATGCAATCATTTTAATAATAGTGGTTTATGCAAATGCTACATAATGAGGGTAAGGACAACACGAGTGTGTTTTAAGGCCTAATTATGTGCAATTGCATACATTACTTTATCTACACATAATTATAAGTAAGTACTCTAAGATGGGTTCAGAAGCCAAAGGCATAATATCATACCCATACCTGTCACGAATTCGATTGTTGTTTTTTGTTCATAGACTTGTCTTGTTTGTAAACATACCGAGCTACCATAGACTGTTTTATTTTATTGTAAATTATGTTGGTTTTTGAAGATGTTTGTTTGTCGGGCTATACTCGACTGACATACCTACGTGAGTGATCCATTTCTCACGGTAGTTTCATGTTAAAATGTGTTTAAAATCTGACACTCTTAGCGACATCGAATTCGATACCGAAAAGTCATTACGACATCGAATTCAATGTGGTAATGACATTTCATTACTGCAGGCCCCTATTTCATCAACTTTACAAATGTCAGTTTTCAATGACAATTCGGTGTCAACTGCTGGCTTGAAGAGCTTTTGTTTTAGCGCGCTTCATATTGTCAAAGAAATGTAGTTCGAATTGTCATTTAAAACTGACAATTGTAAAGATGGTGAAATAGGGGATTGGTGGAGGCTGGGTGGCTGTCGGCAGCGAGCAGTCGACGACATGCTGAAATGCTGGTGATTTTCTACTGTTTCTTAAAGCATTATAGAGGACTTATGATTATGTATGTAGATAACAAGCTATTAGGTAAAGCTAATTTTTTCGTACGAAAGAGATTCTTTTGTCCCCATAGTACGGCTAGTTCAGACAATGCCAATCGACTTTCAATCTGTCTACCTACTGCACAGCGAAAATAAAGCCTATCTCAAAGAAATGAGGTTGATTTTGCAATACGGCAGAAAGTGTACAATAGTACCTTATGTTATGAAAGTATTTTAACGATTTGTCGATGCAATAAGTTGGAATTATGAAGGTTCTTGATGAGAAAACGATTGTATGCTTTACTTAAGCCAAGCCTGCAACCTAGATGGCTACCAAATGAAATGGCGACTTAAGAGAATTACAATAACCTAACCAACTTAGAAAAGTTGAAAAACCCCCGACGTTGTCAATTCAAAGTTAAATTTTTCAAAAATGGCTCAACCGATTTTAATAAAACTTGGCTAAGAACCATCTCGATTACATTAGCTTTCCATTAAAAAAACCGCATCTAAATCGGTCTATCCGTTTGGGAGCTATGATGCCACAGACAGATACACAGATACACATGTCAAACTTATAGCACCCCTCTTTTTTGTTGGGGGTTAAAAAACCGGGCAACAGCATATCGGGCCATGCCTAGTGTAGGGTTCCATAACCGTTACTACAAAGAAATGCAGTACAGTTGAAAAAGGCGTATCTTCATTGCACTTACTTCCTCTTGTTGAGAAGCGCAATAACTCATAAACGGTAAATCCGATCATGTTGAAGACAAATTTTCGTTGAGCGTTAAGTAGCTTCGTAATTTTTTTCATATTTTTTTGAACTATGGTTTAGAAGATAAGGGGGGGACACAATTTATGCAACTCACGGAGCGGTTATTCCGAAAATATTTGCTTAATCAAAAAAAAAATTGACAGTGGTCAAACTGTGTCCATTAACTCAGAATACAGAACAAACCAGAGGGCGTGAGCGAGCCTAAAACTGAAGCATCTAAAACTCACTTTTTGTATTATTTTTATTTTTACGGTCATCCCGTTTGAAATTAATTTTTCACAAATTTCAAATTTGTTGCGTAAATATACAGAAAAACCAGAAAAATTTGTTCTCGAATTGGGGTTCGAACCCAAACCTTTACCATACAAAGGTTTGGGTTCGAACCCCAATTCGAGAACAATTTTTTCTGGTTTTTCTGTATATTTACGCATCAAATTTGAAATTTGTGAAAAATTCATCCAAAACTCCTTTAAAAAAGTGTAGTTTAGCGCAATGACCCCTCAGTCGCCTACAGGCACGCAGCGCGTGGTCACGTGTTGGGCGACAAATAAATAGTACATTGTGCATAAAGGGCGGTAAGAAGGGTATTACTAACGAAAGTCTATTAGAAGGCCGACGCCGAAGGCGGAGGGCTTTTAATGACTTGAGTTTGTAATACCCTTACTGCCCGTGATACACACAATGTTTTTCATCACATTTGCGAGGAAATAAATACATACAACAAAAGGCAAAAAATCTATTTATTAAAAGTTTGGTCTTCACATATAGAAGACGTATTTTACTAAGTACAGGCAGTACCTCCATAAATATTAGATTAAGTATATACGATTATAAATATAAACTCAGCAGTCGGCAACAAATAATAGTTTTGAGATTGTCAACTTCTTTCAATAGAGACTTCAGACTTCCAGTACTTCCACCGACAATGATAAAAAACGCGTTTAGAAACTGGAAAGACGAAAGCCCATCCATACAGCCAGTTTTTATCGTTTCAGAATAAAATTCACTGAAATAATTGCAAAGTAAACTGAAATGGTTTTAAAACACAATAATAACGTTTAAATTAAGTAATACTTATTTGTAGAAAACGTAAAAAACCACGTTTGATTTAAAACCTCTTTAGTGTGGAATGACATATTATACCTACCTACGAGTGAACGCCATATTTTTTAAAACTAAACTCATTACTCCCTTGGGAAAATTACAAATTACCTATTACTCCCGTAGGAATAATTTAGGCCGTTGTCCTTCAGTATGCCTGCGTACAATACGACGCTTTACGAGCAAGTGTGATGAAAATTAATTTATTATGCCGTCTTGTGCCATTCCAACGTGTAAAAATGCCGTTGGAATTACAAAAAAAAACAGGATAGGATTACATTTCACGTATAAGTAGCGAAATCAAGAATCTAATTATTTAAATATTCAATTTCTTTTACCGATTTAAATTGTCTTAGCTAGATTTAAATTGACGAGTCCATTTTGTAAGTGTTGCCAACATGTTCAAATACTTACGATTTTTGTTTGTAACAAGGTTTTGTTTAATTTTCAATGTTTATTTGTTTGTATGTTTGCTGGCTTGTTTGCTTGCTTGTTAAGATGAAATCTTGCAAGTAAAATTTGTTGTCCGTCTATCTGTCTGTCTGTCAAGAACCTTTTTCTCTGCAACGCATGGAGGTAGTATGCTGAAATTAATATCAAATACTTAAGCCTGCGGTCCCTCGAAGCTGTCAAAAATTCAACCTTCTAAGTCAACGTAATCAAAAGATACAGCCATTAAAAAGGCTGTTTCCATACAAATTGCCGAAATCCGAAAACCTAAAGGGTACTTCCAGTTGTCCTAGAAACTTGAAATTTGGTATGAAGGTTGCTCTTATAGCACAAGCACTCAGAAAATTCTCAAATCTTAAATTTTTATGTCTGTCTGTAGATTTCGCAGACCAATATAAGTTGACCCCACACTGCGTACATTTTGCTTAGGAGCAGGGCTCGTCTAACACTGGACAACTTAAAACACTAGAGAAAAGCGTTAAAATCTTTCTACGGAACCCTCGTGCGCGAGTCCGACTCGCACTTGGCCGGTTTTTATATCTCCAATTTACGATTTTATTTTATGTATAGATTAGACCTGTATACGAAATCATGACAATAATAATAAATTTATAATAGTGCATCTAAAATAATAACAAGTTAATAAAAAAAAAACTTTACGAAAGTTGACATTAAAACCAGAACTCCACTCTCAAAATAAGTAAAACCTGTGCTTTAGGATAAGCAGCTCCCCTCTCCGTTAATATTTTCGACATTTGCTACAAGCAATATTATATATCCTGAATAAATATTTAAAACGAAGTCGTGACATAATTACTCCAAAAATAGGTAAACGCCCCCTAGCTGGCAACATTGTGCGAGCGAGAGAAGTAGTGAGGTAAGAGCAGGACGACTGAAGCTTTAGGACACACTGCGAGTCGTGCGATTGTGATTGAACGCTCCTTCAGGCCCTAAACTATGAAGTGCAAAATTCGAACTTCGTGTCGTGCCGTCCCGCTCACGCTAATATGATTTAATACGAGAGCGAGCGGGACGATACGATACGAACTTCGATTTTCGAATCTCGTAGTCGTCCCCCTGGTTTGTTCTGTATTCTGAGTCCATTAATTACATAGTTTTTGTTAAATCAAAGATCGCTTAAACAGCAGTAATAAGTAAAACTTTTGTTAAGTGGTGGTGTGTAATGATAATTATTTTGACACCACTCATCAACCCAATTAAAACTTAAACACCGGAAGTGGAAGACGTTTTATTTCAAATTTCTTTTGCCAAAAACAAGATTCCTGGCAACACTTTTGTTTCGTCGACTGGTAAAAGACCCCTAATGTGCGTTCTCGAATTTCTCATTTATTACCTAGACTTGCTTATTCCTTTCAATGGATTATTCAATGTTTATGCCATTGTTGTTTCTTCCTATTCGTGATTCTGCACAATACAAATTCGGGCTATGTCGGTAGGTAACCAATCAGTTCTACTGCGGATATCATAATTTCTGATTCTATCCTAACTAATATTATAAATGCGAAAATAACTCTGTGACTCTGTCTATGTGTTTGTTACATCTTCACGGAAAACCACTGCACCAATCTAGATGAAATTTGGTAAGAAGATAGTTTAAATATTGAGGAACAACATAGGCTACTTTTTATTCGGGAAAATTGTATAGTTCCCGTGGGATAGCAATAACCGAAATATACGTGGACGAAGTCGCGGGCAACAGCTGCTGGTCTTCTATCTTCTATACATGTATCTATTTGTATACATATATCTATCTTTTTCTATTCCTGGGGGGTGGTTTCATGTTAAAACCCAATTGTATGTCGTAGTAGGGGTTTTGGAGATCTGGCATCGAGATAGGTACGTATAGAAAATACTCAACACTGCCTTGTTCGCTCAGAACACACCGACTGAAGTTTTTTAGTTACTTCAAGACCTGTTTGGACCTGTCCACTGTCAAGTAACTAACTAAATACCTAAAAGTAACTAACTAAATTGTTACGTCACGTCCTGACGTGACGTAACAATTTAGTCTGTCTCAATGTGGGCTATTTCGTGTCAAAAATCCGCTGGGATCTATCTGTCATTTTCCACCAATGAGAGACAAGCTACTGACCTATGTGTTCGTGCTTCTACCACCGTTCACAGGAAATTAGTTCTTAAGTTTATGTAGCGATTAAGTCTATTTTGCATTGTATAGTTTTTTAGCCAATAGGAACACTCACACATCACGCGATACTCTATACCAACCAATCACAGAGACACACATACACTCACGACAGACAGACTTTACAGTAACACTTCCATTCCAAAATCCACTAGATAAGAACATACATTTTGTACAAGTCAAAATTGTATTAAAAAAGGATCATCTATAAACAACTTTTTATTCAATTCCTTGTTCCCACACGGAACACTATGATTGGTGGAAATTGATAGATGGACTGTCACGTTGCCATTAACATTAGAGATGCGTACAACTGTGCTTCTAATTATAGTGCAATAAAGAAAAAATCACCATGTAATATTACTATCACTCATGACAGAATATACTTAACGGTCAAAGAACAAAAAAAAAATATCACCAAGCAATATTACAATCACTCATCACGTATAACCTTCAAAGAGCAAGTGACTCGTCTGCACACTACATCGAAGAGCAAGTGACTCATCTGCATACCGCATCGAAGAGCAAGTGACTCGTTTGCACTTCTCAACAAAGAGCAAGTTACTCTGGTTTGCACTCTGCAACAAAGAGCAAGTTGCTCTGGTTTGCACTCTGCAACAAAGAGCAAGTTACTCGTCAGCACTCGGTAACAAAGAGCAAGTGACTGGTCTGCGCTGCGCTTCAAAGAGCAAGTGACTCGTTTGCACTCCGCCACAAAGAGCAAGTGTCTCGTCAGCACTCGGCAACAGAGAGCAAGTGACTCGTCTGCACTCTACCATTTTTGTATCGGCTCTCTTGTATGTGTGCGTGTATTTGGCATGTGTGTGAGAGGTCCGCTTTAGTATGTAGGAAACTAGCGTAGGCGTGTGCTGTTCGTGTGAACTTCGTCCCCTTCGAAAAGAAGCGGAAAAAATGTGTAAAGATAAAAATGCTACTTGTGTTGATCTAAAGACACACTCATGCCAGTTACCTGCACAATACAACTCTAGTCAGTGTATCTCTACTACGTGTATTTCTGGCTTCATACTAAACACGTCTTCAGTTTTAAACAAACTGTGTCGAGTTTTCTTTGTCTCTAATACGAAGTAGTTTGTTCGAAGTTCGTTCGAGTGTTTAGAAGAATACGTTGTAGTCTTGAGCTATCTTTGTTTAAAGATACATTGTAAGTGCACCTGTTATAACTGAATTGAACTCTAAGCGAATGTTTAAGGGCTGGATTTTGAATCTCAATATTTCTGCTTTCTTCTGTTTGAATGTTTACTCGAGATCATCAAAAATCATTCTACAAACAGCAATGTCAATCATCAAAAACTTCAGGTGTCAGGGTTGACTTCATAGCGGCGGGGCACTATAGTGCTTATAGTTGTGACTTAATCTGAAATGATGATATCCGCAGTAGAACTGGGGTTCTCGACATAGCCCGAAGAATTGCGAAACTTAAGTGGCAGTGGGCGGGGCACATAGCTCGCAGAACTGATGGCCGATGGGGTCAGAAGGTTCTCGAATGGCGTCCACGGACCGGGAGACGAGCTGTCGGTAGGCCTCCAACAAGATGGAGCGACGACCTAGTAAAGATCGCGGGACCGCGGTGGATGCGGAAGGCACAAGACCGGTCAGAGTGGAGAGCCTTGGGGGAGGCCTATGTCCATCAGTGGACGTCAATCGGCTGACATGATGATGATGATATGGATTAGAATATCGCAACTACATGTCTAGGGAAAATGTCTAGGGATCACTTATGTCCCATACGCGTTTGATTTCTACGCATTTTTGATCGTTATCATCAGATGAAAAACGAGCACTGCTAATAAGTAGTGGCTGTGTGAACTTTAATATACCTAGTGATATCATTTTAGATTTTTTTTTCTGTATTAAAAAAAAATGAATTGACGAAAAAATCCTACGTAACTATCGAACCTGATAACAAAATTCTACGACAATCGTTTGGGAAATGCGACCTGTAGGCCGAGCACGAGTTTTCGCATCCTGTGTAAAGTTACGTTATCGTATTCTATCGACATCGAGAAACCTCAAATTACAAAGTTTTAGTTCCAAATACGCTCACGGGCGTGCGCTGTTCCAAACGTCATACAAATTCCTTGATAAAGTTACTACTCGATTACGTTACGCAGGATTCGAAAACTCGTGCTCGACCCTCTGTAGGGGAGAACGGCCGGACATAGTACGAAAGGAATTTTATCCAAGTTTCGTTGGCTCGGTCAAAAAAAAAGTCATTATTATATTTAAATCAATACTCTGAGGCGTGAAGAGTTTCAGAACTGTCAAGAAGTTAGATTTGCAATTCATGAACGCTGAAACTTCCTTAATTGATTGTTTTGGGGGTTGAATAAGCCGCTTCTTTCAGGGCATTGGTTGCACGGAGCACTCTGGCCAGATAAGAGTCGATATTTTTAGGAAGGGTTCCTCATTATTTAGTGTTATAATGTTTGTATTTGGTGGCTGCGAGTATCATTGTGTCTGTTTGTGACATCGTAGCTCCTAAAAGAATGGACCGGTTGAGACGGGAGTTACTTTAATCGAGTTTAATCTAGATGGTTCACTGAACTAGATGGACTAGGATCTAGATGGACTATAATGGTAGTTTGATATGAAAATGTGGTTGATTTTTCAATTTTTCTGAGTTGTAGTTAGATCGAAGCAAAGGTGGTTTTGATATTAAATAAATAAATAAATATCGTGGGACAATTGACACCAATTGACCTAGTCCCAAATTAAGCAGAGCTTGTGTTATGGGTACTAGACAACGGATAAACATACTTATATATCTATATACCCTATATTTTCTATTTACCTTGTTCATCAAAACTATAAAGTAACAAAGTCATGGCAAGGACCGTCCACAAGCGGAGTAATTGAAAAAATATCTCCCGGCAAAAGGCATATCGTTGTTCATGCTGGATCTGAACAGGGTTTTGTTCCCAATGCTTTATTAGTGGTCATTGCTAAGTCAAAAATGGCTGATTACCATAATGATATGAATACTAAAAACTTAATGGAATGGGTACAAGAAAAATTAATACCCAACTTAACACAACCCAGTGTTATTGTTATGGATAACGCTAGTTACCATGTAACGCAAATAAATAAGCCACCAAATATGAACAATTTAAAGGCTGCTATTCAAAAATGGCTTACTGAAAATGGAATCCATTATGAACCATATTTTACAAAAGAAGAGCTCATGTGCCTTGTCAATGAAAATAAACCAACTCCAATGTATGAAGCTGAAGAATTATTAAAGGAAAATGGCCATGAAGTTTTGAGACTTCCGCCGTATCACTGTGACTTGAACGCAATTGAACTTATATGGAGTTTGGCTAAACGAAAGGTAGCAAGCAAAAACTTAGGGATTCCAGGTAAAGAAATGGAGAACCTTATTAAAGAATGTTTTAATAGTGTGACAGCCAATGATTGGAAAAAATGCACAGATCACACTATTAATGTAGAAAACCAATATAAAACTAGGGACAGGATAACAGAAACGGAATTGGAACCCTTTATTATTTCTCTACGTAATGATGATACTGACAGTGATTTCTCTTATGAAGACATTGAATTTCTAGATTCAGACTAATAAATACTTAAATCAAAATGTACTTTATTTTACTTATACTTTGGCTTTGTCAGTAGTAAAAGCCAGAATATTTAAAAATTGAAGGTGTGACTCCCCATAGAAAAAAATAATTTGCGGCTTTTTCCACTGACAAAGTGCATGTATACTGAGTTATAATACAACTAAATAACATGCGGACGAAGTCGCGAATGTAGGTAAATTATGTCGGTATTTTGCATACTTGTACAAAGAGATGTATCCACTTTTAGATCTTATTATAAAGCAATGATGTGAAAAAGTGGATACATCTGTTTGTAGTCGACTGTACAATCTAAATGCAATTTACAATGACATTAAATCTAAGCTTAAACTAAATAAACTACAACTTAAAACTAAATTAAATCTAAATAAGGCCCCCGTGGCATAGTGCCCAAAAGGCTGGCAGCGTTGCCTCGCTGAATAGCGATGCTGATTCTTTGAGAGAGAAAACTGCCAGCCCTTTGGTCACAAGTTGCATCAACTAAGCGCTTTTGTAACTCAGAAATAAGCTTGTAAGCGCTGGGACCCCATGGACCCAAAGTTTCAAACCCGACAGGAACAAAATTATAATTCGGACCGAGAGATTGATACTTAGAATTTTTTCTATTTTCAGCCGTTTCTGCCGCCGCACCAGCTTTTTGTGTGGTTCCCTGGAGATGTGAGGGTGCTACTGTATCGACACAGGTCGCATCCCAAACCAGAACCCTACCCATTCTCCAGGGAATCAGAGACATACCGTCCGGCCTTTTGCCATCGTCGCGGGCAATGCCGCTTGGCTCCAAAATGGCCGGCACGTTCGCAGAGGCAAGAGCCCGGCGGATTATGTCATTGAGCGCGGCATGACGGGAGAAACGGCCGGCGCTCTTTTGACAGGAAAGACCATGGTGTCCCGTTTCGTCCACATTGGTGCCACAGAGGCAACGGTGTGGTGAACACAGCGCAACACCCAGTCTTAGCCCGACTGCAATTCTCAGTGTTTCAGGCTCAAGAAAGGTTCCGGTGTTAACGGAAGGATAAGCATGAAGCCAGTCACCGGATTCCTTTCTTGCCACAGCCAAAAGCCTTGCGCGGTCTGGGCCTGAACTGGAACTGAGAATATTAGAATAAGTTAATTTGGATAGTGTGTCATCCCAGCTCCGTTGGAAATTTGGATAAGCGGGAGGATTTTCACCCGGACAAGCCATTAGCCAAGCATTCCTAGCATCGACCAAACCCGTCGTCTCGTAGTTTGAAGGACAATCCTTTAGGATTTTACCTACGAGGGTGGACGTGCTGTGGACAGATGATAGGAACGCTGGTAAAGCAACACTAGAAATTTTGCGGAAAATTACAATTAAAAAAACGTATAGTAACAGGTCTCTTAAAATTAAAGTGTCAAAAACATTAATTCGGCGTTCTTTCATTGTTGACATCTCGCTTGACAGACTCTACCCACGATTGAGTCTCACGATATTTTCATGTCAAAACTGTATAAAATAGTGCATAAACAGATCACGTGCAAACTATTGTGTAAGTTTTTTTTTTTTTATTTAAGTATTAGGTACCTACTCTGAAAAGTAGTCCCAATCAAAGTCAACTCATAATACCTACTTTTATTTGCGTTTTATCTTAACCAAAAAGGGTCCCCAAAAAACTTTTTCAATCAGCAGCGAGC
The DNA here is from genome assembly GCA_963691665.1 of Clepsis dumicolana. Taxonomy (NCBI): domain Eukaryota; kingdom Metazoa; phylum Arthropoda; class Insecta; order Lepidoptera; family Tortricidae; genus Clepsis; species Clepsis dumicolana. The sequence goes on along the minus strand of OY829516.1, from coordinate 2,431,194 downwards.
CAGTCTTAAGAGGATGTATTGAAGCAATCAGTATTAACTTAATTGGGGGAGGGGTGGAAGAGGGGGGGGGTCTTGAACGCCTTAAGGGAAGCTTTGTAGCTTTTTAAAAGCAATAGATAAAACAAAAGCAGTGTTGGAAAACACTACTATTAATCGGAAAGGTTCTTTTTAGTGTTTTTTTTACGGCAGAGTAAACTTTTAACGTTAAACTACCGTGAGACTCAACCAATGAACCGCGGCGCGCAGTGTGCTTTTCGCTACCGCTGGGCCGTGCGCTCCCAGAGTAAAGACTGGGCTGAACTCGACTTATACGAAAAGTGATTCGTTTTTTTTTTTCAGTACGGCAGAGCCAAAAAACACTCCTCTTTTTGCGTTGGGGATTAAAAAAAACAAGAAGATCTTGTTTTGGAGACAGCCTCTGCTACTGCTAGGGAAGTCTACGCAGCAAATCATGCAGCTAGACTAAGTCCTTGATTAATAGAAGAATACAGTAGTAGCGAGCAGTACTATAACTATGTATAAATATCTTTTTCTTTTGAAGACTAGTCTTAGCAAGGCATCAGGGGAGCTAGCACGCGCGCCATTTTGTCGCTTGTCGCTCAGTGCGTCCTTCACTGATTCCATCACTATGAAACAGACGCACTGCGCGACAAGCGACAAAATGGCGCGCGTGCTACATGACGTGCTAGATGTTTTTGGAGACAGACGTGCGAGATAATGAGAGGTCACTTGTCGAATCCGAGTCGGCTGGGCAGCGTTTGGGAAGCTTCGCAGTGTCTTTTCGTCCAAATTACCGCAATGTTTGAAGTCAAAAGTCTTTGACTAGTGTATGTTGCCGGTGATAACATACGGATCTGAGACGTGGGCGCTAACAATGGGCCCCATAAGTAAGCTCAAAGTCACTCAGAGGGCTATGGAGAGAGCTAAGCTCGGGATTTATCTGCGGGATAGAATCAGAAATTATAACATCCGCAGTAGAACTAAGGTTAACGTTACCGACATAGCCCGAAGAATTGCGAAACTTAAGTGGCAGTGGGACATTGCTTGCAGGACTGATGGCCGATGGGGTCAAAAGGTTCTCGAATGGCGTCCGCAGACCGGGAGACGAGCTGTCAGTAGGCCTCCAACAAGAGTGACGACCTGGCAAAGATCGTGGGATCGCGGTGGATGTGGAAAGCACAAGACCAGTCTGAGTGGAAAGCCTTGGGGGACTATATGCCCAGAAGTAGACGTCTTTCGGCTGACATGATGAGGCATGCGACTTCAATCGCTCTCGCTGTACCTATTCGTTAAAATCAACGTACTCAGGTGAAACACGAGTGAAAAAGATCGTCGAGCCATAAGTACGAGTAAGTACTTGCTCACTCGTCTATTTGGAACTTTAGGGCGCGTCCCATACCTCGATGTCCTATCCCAGGTCTATACGTCTCATTGGGCTATTTTCCGCAATATGACAAGATGGTCCTTCGCGCGATGTTCCAAAGAACTATTAAAACCTCTATTTCTCTATTTAAATCTGTAATCTGTAACTAAGTTAACTAAAATACCTACTAACCATTATTCATTTGTCCTGTAATTGTTATATAGATGATTTGATTTGATTTATTTTCGAAAGGACGTGGGTATAAGAGTTGTAAGCCTTATAAGGCTTTTACAGAATACCGGCCAAAGAATGAGCTTCCACCGAACAAGGGGTATCTATAACTAATCCCCTTACTAAAACAATTTAATTGTTAACCCATGAACATTGTTCAGCTCAGCTTTAATGGGACATCGGGCACTTAATTTGATGGCCCAGTACATATGTCTACGGACCCAAAGTCTATTTAACAGCTCGTAAAACAGAAAATGGTGTTTGAACGGTAGTGAATATTAAAGGCAAAGAACATATAACGTAACAAGAAAGGACACTGACGCATGTGTGCAGTAAGCGACCTCGCGGCTGTGTGCGTTTCGGGACGCGAGGGGGGGTGAGCGCGGGGCGCGCGGGGTGGGGAAGGCGATCCGCGGTAGGTGGTGAGTTGTTACTGTTAGGAGCATGTTAGAAAATTGACAACATAAGCAGTTTGGGTTTAAATTAGCGGAGTTTCAGGTTTTCTTTATTAATTGATCGAGCGAACGTTACTGTTACATAATAAGGCCTAATTATGTAGAGTTGCATACATTACTTTACCTACACACTATTATATAAGTACTCTAAGGTGGGTTCAGAAGCCAAAGGCATAATAAACCTGTCACGAAATTGACTGTTATTTTTTTAATCATAGACAAACATTATTGAGCTGACGTTTCGCATCGACAATTTTTTTTATTGGGGCCTGTTTTTAAATTGTATTGGTTTTTGGAGACAATTAATGATGGTCATTCATTACCTACTTATGATATGTGTATAGATAAAGTAAGTACCTACATATGTGTATAATTAGGCTTTAAAACCCTCATTATGTAATAAGTTGCATAAACTACTATTTCAATCATCTGAGATATTATTGAAAACTTGGAGACTGATTAATATTTTTTTAATGTTTTCATCACCATCATCATCATCAGCCTATTTACGTCCCACTGCTGGACACAGGCCTCCTCTCTGAATGAGAGGGCTTGGGCTACATAGTTCCCACGCGGGCCCAGTGCGAATTGGGAACTTCACACACACCATTGAATTGCTTCGCAGGAGTGTGCAGGTTTCCTCACGATGTTTTTCCTTCACCGAAAAGCTCATGATAAATTACAAATGTAATTTCGCACATAAATTCCGAAAAACTCAGAGGAGCGAGCCGGGGTTTGAACCCACGACCCTCTGCTTGAGAGACGATCGGTCAAACCACTAGGCTATCACGGCTTCTTAATTAACGGCTTTTTAATGTTTTCGCGAAGGCATAAACACAGGGTTTCCTTTCTTCTTTTGCGGTGTTCAACGGCTGCTTTCGCGTTAAAAAATATCCCACATTTTGACGCAAATAACGTAAAACACCTTCGTTAGTGCATGCTCTATTTTGCGCTCAAAAGCGACGTTGACGTAATTTGCGTGTTTTGTCGTTTCTGTGCGTCTGTATTCAAAAGACGACTAGTTGGGGGTGCTGCCAAGCCCTCGGTGGTCCAAGTCATGAGCTAGTGGAGTGAAGTTTTATTTTTAAACCTGACTAAAACAGAGGTAATTTATTGAATCAGGCGTTACTTTGCGGAGGTCCATATTTATGAACTAAAAAACAATTACTTTGCTCACCCGCGACCACTAATGACAAATAGTTATATCTGTGCGGCAAATGTATGTTTCCATGCAACACCTCCACCTCCACTGCTACACGAATCAACACATGCCACACAGACCCAACTATCACCACCACCACTATACTAAAGTAGTGGAAGTGGTGGCATGTTGAGCGGTTGTTGTTGTGCTTCGTAAATGGCCTCGTGGAGAGTGCCGAAACGCGTCAGCGTTTAGTATAGTGGTGGTGGTGATAGTTGGGTCTGTGTGGCATGTGTTGATTCGTGTAGCAGTGGAGGTGGAGGTGTTGCATGGAAACATACATTTGCCGCACAGATATAACTATTTGTCATTAGTGGTCGCGGGTGAGCAAAGTAATTGTTTTTTAGTTCATAAAACAGAGGTGTTATGCTGAGGTGCTGTCTGTGGCATCGTAGCGCCTAAATGGAGGAACGGATTTAGATACAGCTTCTTTTAATCGAAAGCCAAAAATCTAACATTAAGTCTGTGCAAAGTTCACAGGGTCTGTTGATTGTGTGCGTGTTTTTGGTATTTGTGTAACTGGTTTTAGTGTGAGTTTGTAGGAACGTAACAAATTTTGACTTGCGTCAACGTATGCTGTACGAATTGTAGTCCATAGATAAGCCAAAGGCGCCTCCCGTATGTCTGCTTTATGTTTGTCTTAGCATGATTAACGCCGAGACGATTGTGGTTATGCTACGGCTACACACATCGCGATAGAATTATTGCGATAAAACTTCGTCTTCGGCCTACGGCGACTGCATGGCCGCAGTGCAAACAGAGAAATGTTGCAATAGTTTATCGCGAAAAAAATTATGAAGCTGTCGCTCGTTACTTTATGGCGCTAAATAATTACTTTTACCATTTGTGCAATTTGAAGAAGAAAGTAAATAAGTGTATGATTAAGTACTATTCATAAAACAGCAATCCAACTCACAAATTAAGCTATAGGTACGTCCGCTATACGCACGACGCCTGTAGGCCGACTGAAATGTAGCCATTCATTGCGATTAGAAGTTTATTGCGATAAAACTCTTTGATGTGCGTGTGTCCGACACTGGAGTGAAGTGCATGCGGTTTCGCCCGAAGTGCCGAAGTATTCGCGAATATTCGGCCACACTCATCGCGATAAAGCGAATGTTCGCAAATACTGGTATGTAGCATAGAAGAAAACGAATATTTCTCATGTCTCCCACCACACGCCACTTCTCCCTGCCGTACGCCGAACACAATACCTTCTTTGCAGCAATGCGAGGGATGGCGGCGGTTCGTGGTTTGCTTTCTGCTCTTGATGTATGAGTTACTTTGAGCTGACGACGAGATTGTGATGAGCAGTGCCCTAAGCACGACTTGTCGAATCCTGCGTTACGTTACGGTTATCGTATCGAGATCGAGAAATCTCATACTAAATTTTAGTTCCAAATACGCTCACGGGCGGGCGCTGTTCCAAACGTCATACAAACTCGTTATAGTTTATTATTCGATTTTACGTGACGCAGGATTCGACAAGTCGTGCTTAGGGCACTGTGCCCTAAGCACGACTTGTCGAATCCTGCGTTACGTTACGGTTATCGTATCGAGATCGAGAAATCTCATACTAAATTTTAGTTCCAAATGCGCTCACGGGCGGGCGCTATTCCAACCGTCATACTAACTCGTTATAGTTTACTATTCGATTTTACGTGACGCAGGATTCGACAAGTCGTGCTTAGGGCACTGCTCATCACAATCTCTTCGTCAGCTCAAAGTAACTCATACATCAAGAGCAGAAAGCGAACCACGTGACTAGTGATATACACGTAGAATAAAGAGTGTAGCTAGAATAGGAAATATAATAATATTACTCTGTAAATACAGATTCTGTAGATATTATTCCTTTAACACTGGTATCGGCTTCCGCCGCTGCAGTACGATTTTATGTATTATGGAGAATAAATATTTGCATAACTGTTTTGATACTCGTCATAGTATTGAAATGTCAGTTTTTGTACGACTGTGACAGCTAGACGCCAATAAAATTGTCAGCCCATACAAAATGAACACGATGCTGATTGCTTGCTAGTGAGTTAGACAAAAGCTGCAGGTATATTATAAGCTATGCGTTGTTCTAGGTTAGCGATGCATCTAAAATCTAAGGAAGATTCTACCCTCTGTGTTTCACAAAAAAAATGGAGATCACTCACTAGGGGAAGTCTAGAAGTTTCCCGCCCCAGCAGTCACCAATAGCGTATAATTACGCTGGCATTTGAATAAAAATTCTGTACAAAAACACATTTTTAATGAGCACAAATATTGTTATAACGTCGGAATTCTCGAAGGAGCTTCCTTCATAATTTGCGTGGCTTCCACCATTGATGTTGGAAGGACGGTGTATTCAGATTGTTACAAAAGAAAGCTGCACTGTTGATTTCAGTGCTCTGTTAAACGTGCTTTTTACTTAAAAACTACAAGATAAGTATTGATGAAATTTGTAGTAAGATACCTACTTTAAATGTCCCTGTGCCCGACACCTTCCCTATAGTTGGCACCTTCAAACTTCGTCATCATCATCATATCAGCCGAAAGACGTCCACTGCTGGACATAGGCCTCCCCAAGGCTCTCCACTCAGACCGGTCTTGTGCTTTCCGCATCACCAGGTCGCTCCATCAGGTAGTTGCTAGCAGGACTGAAGGCCGATGGGGCCAGAAGGTTCTCGAATGTCTGCGGACCGGTAGACAAGCTGAGGTTGGCACCGCCCACTGCCACATAATTTTTGCAATTCTTCGGGCTATGCGGCAACCTTAGTTTTACTGCGAATAGGTAGGTAATTTCTGATTCTGTCTCGCAAAGAATTATTATTTCAAATAATATTTTAATATGCGGTACCTCTTCAAATAGAAAACCATCTAAGCTCTTTGCCGAGTTATCCAGTTCTCTTTCAGGAGAATGCCTCCTTTATATTTCAGACGTTACCTGCGCCGGGCGGGACTCGTTGTAATCCGAACACCGGGAAATGTGACCAGGCACAAGTTGAATGTTGCCAGCAAGATAAATGGTGAAGTATCAAATATGTACAAAAAACAAAAGACCCGTTACTTACTGTCAAAAACAGCTCATCACGTTTGTATCTAGTCTCTCTACAGTATTCATTTGCAGTGCATGCGGAAAAATTATCTATGATTGTTGTGAAACGATAGGTAATACCGAATTGTAATCTGTGCCCCGAGCACCAATATTCGAATTCTACGTAACGTTATCGTATCACGATCGAGAAAATTCATATTAATTTTTATTATCAAATACGCTCAGGGGGGACGCTGTACCAAACGTTCTCACATTGTCTCGATAACGTCGCTACTCGATTACGTTACGAAGGATTCGAATATTCGTGTGCACAATTTGTGACCAAACCTAAGTTTGTGAAGTTGAGTATTTGTCTGCCGCTAACCCATTTTGAATCCTACTGTAAATCAGGACAGAAATGTACTTACATAAGAAATAAGACGTCATCCCAATTGCAACCGTAATAGTGGATGGTGAGTCCCCCGTCTTGGAAAACAGTTTTGAATGCTGCGACAACGATTTGTTTGAACGAGCCCTTGCAAAGTGATGTGATTAGCCTTTTGAAAATAATAAAAATGATGAAAACGAAGGTAGTTGTGCGCCGCAGTCAGCTGAGCCGGCAGCCGCGCGACCAGAACGTTGAGACGAAGTGTTTACAGTGTGCTCCCGAAAGAAGGACTATAACTTATGATTGTGACTTGACCCGAAACTCGTATCCCCAACCTCGTTAAATTTCATCGTATCGAACTTCTTCTAATATTTATTGGACCTCAATATATGTTAAAAACGTAATAATACTCAAGAACCTTGCCAGGATTAGTGTCATATACCCTTTTCATATGACATACACTGTCATACAATGTTGCGATGAAAATGATATCCACCTATTGGAAATAAGTACAAAGAAGTCTCGGGTCGCCCTCAGGGGACTAACCCTTATTCTTGGATTCACAGGATTCCTTACTTTATTTGGAATCGTCTAAAATTGAGAATGGCGTGAAGGTATTTAGGGGGAGTTTCTACTTGTTAGTTGACACGGGTCGCGGCATTGTATCGATGTAATTTAAAGTTTTTGTCATTGCGATCCTGAGTGGACAGATAATGTTATACACACGCTTTTCGATAAAAAGTATATTTGAAGTTTTTCAAGCACTACCTTTAAGTTTTTCGGAATTAAACATCGTGCACACTCCTGCGAAGCAATTCAATAGTGTGTGTGAAGTTCCTTATCCGCATTGGGCACGTGTGGGAACTGTAGCCCAAACCCTCCCATCGAGTAGTGGGCCGTAAGTCGGCTGATGATGAGACAGAGTGCTGCTTAAAAAGTTGCTGAAAACGTCACGTGAACGTAGTGAAATAAGACAAGTGTCTAGAATTTTGGTGACTTTATTTTTTCCATAATACACAACAAAATATACAACAATAAATTCATATTTCCTCTTTCATATAACCTCTACTGGGATCATTCCCAGTATAGGTTTCGGACGCCCCTTTGAATCTACCTAACCACATGTCTAATAAATTTTAAGTAAATTAGAATACCTATTAAAGAGATTACTACTCTGTCAGAGAACATGGAGTTATTACAGATCAGATCAAAAAACAAATACAATGGGGTAGGTGTCCCACAGGGTAGCATACTGGGCCCCCTGCTTTTCCTAATTTATATAAATGATTTACCAAATATTTCTAATCACAATTATACTTTGTTTGCCGATGACATTTCCGTAATAATACACCTCAAAAATAATCGCAATAATGAAGATTATAATAATGACATAAATGACACTATCGATAAAATAATTAAATGGTTGAATCACAATAATTTAATTGTCAATATTTACAAAACAAGTTATGTTCAATTTCAAAACAGACATGGTTTAAAATGAAATCTAATGGTTGAACACGATAACAAAGCATTAACTGAAAATAACCAAGTAACATTTCTCGGCATAGTACTTGACGACAAATGCTCTTGGAAATCGCATATCGAAGGATTGTGTGGCAAATTAACCGTTTTGCTTATGCTCTTTGGCGATTAAAAAAGTTACCAACAAAAATATTGCGATTCAGGCTTACCATGGGTATGTATGCTCGGTCCTCAAATATAGTATCCTCATATGGGGAAACTCGGTACATGTCAATAGGGTTTTCATAGCTCAGAAGCAGTGCATTCGTGGTATCTGTGATGTTCCAAAACATGTGTAATGTAGACCTTTATTCAAAAGCCTTAAATTACTCACAGTTCCATCATTATATATCTTGGAAGCTTGTATGTTTGTAAAAACACACCCTGATCTGTTTAAAAAAATGGTGATGTATACAATTTTATTACGCGCTATCCAAATAACTTAGTTGTACCTAAGGCCAATTCAAAATTATTTAGTCGCAGTTGTTATCCAATGGCCATCAAAGTGTTTAATGGTCTTCCAAAAGATTTTACAGGTCTATCAACCAAGGAACTGACACGTAAGCTCTCTCACTGGCTTCAACAAGAATGTTTCTACTCGATTAAGGAATTTCTAAAACGTAACCAAATTGGGCGTGATTACTAAAAAAAAAAAACAAGAAAAAAGAAATCGTAATTTTCTAAATTGACTATTTTGTTGTAATTATTCGTTATTAATTTAATACTATCAGCTACCTCGACATGCGCAAAATACAATTTGTTTTCATTTTTCTTGTTAATTAATTAAGAATTTAGAAGATTATTTTGATGTACAAACTTAAATAATTAAATTGGCTAAACGAACTTATTACATTACCTATTCATGTTAACCTATATGATAAATATTATATTAAAATTGAAATTTGTACGTCATATTGTGACTAAACATGTGAAACTTTTTTGCCTTCATGTCATCAATCTACCATGTTTTATGCAAATAAATGATTTATGATTATGATTTTATGATTACTGCATTTGAACTCTCTAGAACATGCGACATTTCATTACCTAATACGTAACCACTTTATGTGTTTTTTGTACAGAAATTATATTATTGTGCCTAAGTTAACTAGGGCGATAATAATATGAATACATCCCAGGCAAATAATGTTTTAAATACGCAAATAAATCTATATGACGGACTAAAACCAGTATAAAAAAACACTAAACTCTGAAAATGGCAATCTTAATAAACATAAGCATAAATATATATATATATATATATACATGCAGCGGAACGTAGAACCTCCTCCTTTTTTTGAAGTCGGTTAAAAAACTCGACGACATAGGTACTCGTAGCTTATATCGACAACGGCAAAATGTCACCTACCCTAGCGGGTAACCGTCAGTAGGGTATAAAATATGAATCCCCTTTCGTAAGTAGCTGTCAGCTGAGACGTTCCGCTTGGGGAAGGATGCAAAGGAGAAGAAGCCATTTCCGGAATAAAAATATTTCATTTTCATTTCAAAGGCAACGGGATGATAGGTATAGGTATACTCAAGGTCATAAATTATCTACCAATGAAGATATTAGGTACGTTACCAAGTCGTCAAAAATATTTATAAGTATACCTGTAGGTAGGAAATGCAATCTAATAGCTGGTAAATCCTAAATCTGTAGATGGTCCACCATCATCCCATCGCCAGGTAGCATATACAGAGGTTGGATTGCCTACCTCAATAGGTAGGTTTTTTTTTTATACAACGAGGAAGGCAAGCGAGCAAGTGGGTCACCTGATGGTAAGTGATCACCACTGCCCATAGACACCCACAACTCCGGAGGGTTTGCAGATGCGTTGCCAACCTAGAGGGCTAAGATGAAATGCCTCTTGTGCCCGTAATTACACCGGCTGTCTTACTCTCCACATCGGAACACAACAGTGCAAGCACTGCTGCTTAGCGGCAGGATTAACGAGTAAGATGGTGGTAGCGATCCGGACGGACCTCGCACAAGGTCCTACCACCCGCAAAGACGAAAGGTAGACTCAATAGACTGTAAAATCAAGAAAAATTTAAGACAGAGAGGTTTTTATCGTCAGTACGAGTAGTAGGATAAGTATTACCCAGGTATTTGTAAAACTCAAATCCAATCAGCGTCTAATCATTTAATAAATAAGTCTTGTAAGCTGTCTCCTACACCACCGAATAAATAGTTACAGAACAGAGGGTTGAGCACGACTTTTCGAAACCTGCGTCACGTAAAATCGAATAGTAAACGTTGTCGAGTTTGTATGACGTTTGGAACAGCGCCCGCCCGTGAGCGTATTTGGAACAAAAATTTATTATAAGATTTCTCGATCTCGATACGATAACCGTAACGTTACGTAGCATTCGTAAAGTCGTGTTCGACCCTCAGGACACCAAATGTCAGGGCGAACGTTTCCAAAACGCATATGCTCATTTGAACCTATAAATCTTATTCGCCACCAATCGCGGCTCACTTTCGACCAGATGACAAGCGACATGACATAAGCTATGAACCAATCACGACTCTTTTTTCGTAATGACTTTCCAAATAAATTATAGAAGATGCGGTGTCCAGAGGGTGGTTGGTCCGTGGCCAAGCCATATATATGTATTTTGACTAAGGAGTAGAGTTTGTGAAGTTAGGGCTTGTAGAGTTAGGTAGAGTTCTCGTTTTGGCATTATTTTACATAAAAATGTTTTTGGTGGGACTTTACTTCTTCTAAGTTGCTTACGACAATTTCTGTGTGTGTATTTATTAAGTTGCTTACGACAATTTCTGTGTGTGTATTTATTAAGTTGCTTACGACAATTTCTGTGTGTGTATTTATTAAGTTGCTTACGACAATTTCTGTGTGTGTATTTATTGCACATCAGAGTAAAGTTGCCTTTTTCTTTGTTGGTAGAGAATAACTACGAGTATATACGCAGATGTCTTCACACGCTTGTAGTGTAGTAGTAATTGCCGGTATTTGACAGTGTCCGTTCATTGCGCAAACAAAAACATAATAGCTCACTAGAAATTACATTCGCAAGCTGAACTAATAGCCTGGCATTAATTAAAAGTAAGGGCTCTCGTGTGGTTAGTGCGCCATGTAAAGTTTTAATGAATTTATGCGTTTAGTTTGGCTGGTTAATTTGAACTGTGGGTTAGGCATCAGTTGTTTTAGTTCCGGGTTAAACTACGTTTGTAATACCCCGAACCTGCAATACACGGTGTCGTCTCCAAGGAGCGCCCCATACCATCTTGGGGCACAGTGAGGGGCACCACCCCGGGGCGGCCTGTGGGCGTAGGGGTAGTATCCTTCGGGGACCCGCGGTGTCCCACCATGGTCAATAGGGATCGCGTGTGGTTTTTAGTAGGTTTTAGTGGGTATGCTATCTGTGGGAGGACCCCACAGACCCCCTGTTTTGCACACATAAAAAAGGGTTTGTATTTAAAACATGAGCGTTTCAATTATTAATTGCAAGGACATCATATTTTGCAAACGGATCCGAGAATCTAAAACTGGTCTTCGCACAAACCAATTTATTTTAAAGACCTATCTAACGATACCGATATGAGGTACATGAGAAAAAAAAGTAAATAAATAAATATCACGGGACAATTTGACACCAATTGACCTAGTCCCAGACTAGGCAAAGCCTGTACTATGGGTACTAGACAACGGATAAACATACTTATATAGATAAATACATACTTATGTTCATATTAAACATCCAAGACCCGAGAACAAACATTCATATTCATCATACAAACATCTGCCCCGACCGGGATTTGAACCCGGGACCTCAAGCTTCATAGTCAGGGTCTCTAACCAATAGGCTATGCAGTCATTCCAACTTTATGTGTAGTAGGTGAGGTTACTACTTACCACAATTAATTAGCGCAGTGGTTTCGCCCGTGGCACGGTGCTGAAGCTGAGAGAGATAATGTTATTTTTTATTGTTGTGGATTGTGTGAATAAATATTTTCTGTTTTCTATTACTAGCATGGAAATAAGGGACGTAATGTAACTAACGAAATGGCTTAAACTTGTATTTCTTGTGGGCTTAGGTAATACTTTTATCTAGACACATATCATAAGTCCTCTATTAGGTATGCGTACGGAAACCGTAGGTAATACCCTAATGACCATCATTACGACAATTAATTTTTGTCTTCAAAAACCAATGCAATTCAAAAAAAGGTCTCAATTTAAAAAAAAAATAGTCATACGAAACGTCAGCTGGCCATGTTCGACCATGTTTTAAAAATACGGCAAAATTCGTCACAGTTTTAATCTGCCTTCGGATTCTGAACCCATCTAATGTATGCAACTCTACTTAATCAGGCCTTAAAACACTCGTGTGAACTTATTATAAAACTCAGCTTCATCTCGTTTCATAAAAACACACTCAACAGTTGCATAAACAGCTATTTTCCACTTCTCTTTTTAATTTCGTTTTTCAACTTTTTACTGACTGAGCGATGACTCTCGTAAAAATTTGTGAGCAGGTTCGAGAATCATTACAGACTTTTTCGTAGATTCGGTTTTTGGTCTAAGGGTAGGGCAACTAGTTCTGTCACGGTGTCGGCGTGACTAATATGTGTGTAAGCGTGATTAATGGAGTCTCTGAAGCAAGACGGTCATGGCGAAACTAAAAGGGTTCCTTGTTGACTAGGTACGGAACAGTAAAATGTGAAAAAAGTGTCGACCAGAAACTTACTTCCCTTTTTGCCAATGGACTTCCATTCGGGGGGAGCGTCTTCACCCATACGTTGTTGGCATCCCATTGGCCCGCACAAGACGGTTTGCTTCATCTTTCCTAATGCGAACTGCTAAGGAATGGAATTCGCTCCCACCGTCTGCATTTCCGGACGGGTACAATCTAGGGCTCTTCAAGGCTAGAGTGAATAGGCTGTTACTGAACCAGTGAGTTACACCTTAGGCCTCATCTGCACCTTCCATCGAGTGAGATAGGGGTCAATCACTGGTCAGTTTATACTACAAAAAAAACTGTACTTACCTATTGTGAAACTGCATAATCGACCATTCTATGAGGCAACAAACCTCTCCGGAGGCTCGAGTAGGTACGAATATTCTAATCCTGTGTAATGCGTACAACGTACTCGAGTAGTAACATTATCGAGAAATTTGTATGACTTTTAGAACAGCGCTCGTCCGTGAGCGTATTTGGAACTCAAATTTAGTATGAAGTTTCTCGATTTCGATACGTTACGCAGGATTCGAATATACGTACTCGGGCCTCGGATGGAAGGCAGTAAGTGATTTATGGCCATCGCCGGGCGCTGTGCGGAATATAAATATGTAAACAAAAGATGATCGAAGGAATTATCCCGGGAACTTCAATCGTTAAGGAAATTCTATGGTCGAAGTTCGCTATCATCACCTGTCAGAGGGTCGAGCACGACTTTACGAAAGCTGCGTAACGTTACGGTTATCGTATCGAGATCGAAAAACCTCATGCAAAATTTTAGTTCCAAACACGCTCACGGGCGGGCGCTGTTCCAAACGTCATACAAACTCGACAACGTTTACTATTCGACTTTACGTTACGCAGCACTCGTAAAGTCGTGCTCGACCCTCAGTTGGAGTTTTCGGATTGCGTATGTACGTACCACAGTAAAATATTTAACATAGTTGACCGAGCGAACGTAGGTAGTGAGAAGAGCGTCTCAGAATGATCTTGCACAGAAATTCTTTCGTCCTGTACTCTACATTTTTCTCAAACGTTTCTCGTGAAATTTTTTGAGCAGGTCGCTAATTTTTTTCGTTAGATTCGTTTTGGGATTTTTTTAAATAAAACAAAAGTCAAATTACGAAAACGGCCTATCTTCGTGAAAATTATTGATACAGGATTTTTATTAAATAACCAAAAAATAGTATGTTCAAAAATGAGGTTGCGATGTCTACGCTGACAGAGCCGTTATAGTTATACATATTGATTGAATCAGGCGTTACTTTGCGAAGGTTCATATTCATGGACGATATAGCTATAAGTGCTGTGAACTGATTTCTTTAAAATCGACTTACAAAAAACTGTTTTATCAACTGTCCGCTATTCGACTAGCCTTCTTCAGTGATCGGCAGCTGTCCCGACTGGAAGGCGGCTACCTCCTGCAACCCAGGCCTCTGCTCTGCCGTCGTCGGCGTGTAGATAATAGCGGTCAGTAGTAGATTTTCATACATATTTTGCTGGCGTTAGGCCGGCAAAGAACTGTGCTATCCATAAATGTACTACTTCATCATCATCATCATGTCAGCTAAAAGTCGTCCACTGCTGGACATAGGCTTCCCCCAAGGCTTTCCACTCAGACCGGTCTTGTGCTTTCCGCATCCACCGCGGTCCCGCGATCTTTACTAGGCCGTCGCTCTATCTTGTTGGAAGGCTACCGACAGCTCGTTTCCCGGTCCGTGGACGCCATTCGAGAACCTTCTGAGCCCATCGGCCATAAGTTCTGCGAGTACTACTTGGTGTTTTCTTTTTTGAAAGTAATGCGAATATTGACGTCTATGTTTGAGAAAAAAAATCTCTTAATATTACCTAAACCGGTAAATCTCGTGGAATTCGCGTGACGCCGCAACTAGACGCTCGTGCGTAATCTTATTCCTTCTAAGCGATTGCTCTCCACGCTTGGGTTACACGATCAATTTATTTTCAATTTTTTCCCCCATACCCACGTCACGATGCCAAATTGGATCTGCGAATGCCCTACTACTGATTAAAGTCACGCATTTTTCATGTCAACACTCTTAAGACAACGATGGGCTTTAGAACAGGGTTACGGGTACACGTCCGCATCCGTCTCTGCAGAAATTCTGCATCAATTTCAACATCTGCATCCGCAACAGCGGAAATTATGCATCAATTTCAACATCCGCATTCGCAACCGCGGAACTTCTGCATCAATTTCAACATCTGCAGACTCAACCGTCGAAATTCCGCATCAATTTAAACATCTGCATCTGAATTCGCGGTAATTCCTCATCAATTTCAACATCTGCATCTGAATTCACGGTAATTCCACATCAACTTCAACATCTGCATCCACAACCGCGGAAATTCCGCACCAATTTCAACTTCTGTACCTGCATCCGCATCCGCAGAACTCCATACGGAGTTCATGTGGACGTGGATTCGTGCAATTTGCTACAAGAACAAGGAATTGTGGGTGGTGTGTGCTGCGCGCGTGTTAGTACTTTCGTTGGTTAGCTAATAAGAGTATTCATTTTGTTTGTGTGACCTGCCTGCGTTTGTTTATGCTGTGAAGAAATTAAATTGATTCGTAGTGAATGTGTTTTCTTTTGATCAGAAGTGACTAGACCCATAAAAGGCAGCAATCTTCCTACAAAACAAACTTTTCAAGTTCAGTTAATAAGATTCCATTTATACTTATAGTGAAAAGGATAAAAAATTACATTAATTTCTATTTTCAAAATTATCTCTTCATACTCAAGTACAAAATTTTGCATCAAAATCTACATACGCATCCACGGATGTCAGGCTCAAAATATTTCCGCAAACTCATCCGCGGGTATGAAAAATGTGCATCCGCAATATCCCTGCTTCAGACGCCGTAAAATGTACCCTAAGTTGCAGAATTCAAAATTTAATCGTAAACCACACCACTGTAGAACCTTTTCACTGGATACGTCATTGGCATTCCTCAGGCAAACAAATCATTGTAAAATTGACAGTGAATAAGTTCCACAGAGGCACGTGACTCAGTTTGTTCGACATCTCTAAACGTGTTGGTAGTGAGTTTTTGTAACCGAGTTACTAGTGAGAAGTTGACGTCCTACTAAACCTTGGTAGCACGAGTGTGTGTTTACGCACGACCCGGTGACAAGATTTTGATTCGACGGGGCTGATCGCTATCTCCGATAAGTCGAAGGCATGTGTGGGGTAGGGTTGGGCTAAGAAACATTATGGTGTTTCATCATGTTAGCCAAAAGACGTCCACTGCTGGACATAGACCTCCCCCAAGGCTCTCCACTCAGACCGATCTTGTGCTTTCCGCATCCACCGCGGTCCCTGGTGTTTAAAGCAATGATATTAAAGGTAAAGACTAGCTTATGCCCCGCGGCTTTGCCCCCGTGAAATATTTCAAAATGGGCTAGTTCCCTATCCCGTGGGAATTTCGAAAAATCCCTTCTTAGTGCACCTCTAGGATACTCAAGGTATATGTTTGCCTAATTTCAAGTATCTAGGTCCAGTGGTTTAGGCTGTGCGTTGACTGTCAGTCAATCAGTCAGTCAGTCACGGTACTGTTTTATAGGTGTAGATACGTCTTGTGCTCACAAAACAATCGAAAACATGTTCCGAACATGTTGACGTTTTGTTGGACCTTACTCGAAAGTGACTGCGGCCAGAGAGGCTGCAATTTTATTGGTAGCCTTTTCTGAACTTAATTTTTGTCGTGCTGCTTATCTACCTCTTTTTTAACCGACTTCAAAAAAGGAGGAGGTTCTATGTTCCACTGTATGTATTTTTAGGGTTCCGCATCTTAAAAGACATTTTGAATTTTTGCATTTTGAAAAGAAAAACGGAATCTTTGTAGGATCACTTTGGTGTCCGTCTGTCTGTCCGTCTATCAACACACTTTTTCTCTGAAACGCGTGGAGGTAGCATGCTGAAATTAATACCAAATACTCAAGCCTGCAGTCCCTTGAAGTTGTGAAAAAATCAAACTTCTAAGGCAACGCAATCAAAAGGTGCAGTACCTAATTAAAAACGTTGTTTTCATACAAATTGCCGTACTGTGAAAATCGAAAGGGTATTTTCAGTTGTCCTGGAAACTTGAATTTTGATGAAGGTAGCTCTTCGCAAAAGTGTGCAAAGCTCGTGATAAATTATAGTAGGACTATTAACGGTATTTTGTAGAATAAAGGCATAATTATAAATAAATAGCAGTTCCTTTTTTAATTTTTCCAAGAACCATCCATCGTTCTTAGTACTTGTCATAGTGTTTGTCAGCTTACTTTAACCATATGTAGGTAAGGTGTCATTCTATGGAATTTGCTATCTAAACAAACCGCCATAGTAAATTCATAATTCAAAGACAATTTAAGTATGGTGGTCTATTTACATAGTTAGCATGTTCCATAGAATGACACAATTAGTTGAATTGAGAAATATTTTTAATTACATGTCAAAGTGTTCATGACTTTGAAATAAGATTGCTTTTTGCCTGATTTGTGAAAAACCTTTTTTCGCTATACCTAGACTAGCTAAATCTAGCTTTTTATTTATAAAAACCGCGTCGAAATCGGTTCATGCATTTAGAAGCCACTATGCTTCAGGCACACAAGATACACAGGTCAAACTTTTTCGGTCGGGGG
Organism: Clepsis dumicolana; assembly: GCA_963691665.1. Lineage (NCBI taxonomy): Eukaryota > Metazoa > Arthropoda > Insecta > Lepidoptera > Tortricidae > Clepsis > Clepsis dumicolana. Next base: position 2,413,663 of record OY829516.1, on the reverse strand, counting down.
TTGAAAATAAACAACAATTTATCAATGACATATTTTTTAAACTGGCATTTAAAGGGCAGCAGAAAAAAGACATTTGGTCGCAATGGGAATGAAATCCCGACGCTGCCAACATACGCGGCCTAATTGCTCGTTACGGGGTTGCCATGTGCTGCCGATTGCTTTATTTTGAATTTTTAGGGTTACCCTTTCAAAATAATTAACTTTTTTTATTAAGGCATAGGTGTGTTTTGCGTGGAGATTTTCTTTTACAAAATGTTTGGTTAATTTTTGATCTACTTGCTTTTAACTTATTTTTAAAAACATCGATTGAAAGTTGGACTTGGAACTTGTTATATTTTTGACTATAGGAACTCGTCGGCACGAAAGTAGGTGTAAGTGCTGCCTGAGCATTGTTTTTTTAGTGTGGCAGTATTGTGATTTAAACGAATCAAGAGGACATCGTAAAAAAAAAACAAAGAAAGAGTCCGGCTCACGCTTTACCGCTTTTATTCGAATTTTTAGAGCGAATAAAGAGAATAATTTTACGCATTGTGTTTAAAATGGCGGGCAATTAAAACAACCCCTAAATTAAAACAGGTTTTATTTTTTGCAATGACAGTCTGTAACACTAAAATGAGCTTAGTTTGTATTTTGAATGCATTTACTTACTGTCCAAATTTGAACTTTCGCTCTTTGCAAGTACAGTCAATTACAAAAGCTGATAAACCCCTGACATTATCATTTCAAAGTTCAATATTTCAAAAACGGGTGGACCGATTTTGATGAAACTTGGCTAGGAACCATCTCGATTACACTGGCTTTCGATTAAAAGAAACAGCACCTAAATCGGCCAATCCGCTTGGGAGCTATGATGCCACAGACAGATACACAGGTCAAACTTATAACACCCCTCTTTTTCGTCGGGGGTTAATAAAAAAAAAGCTCGAATGTGAGGTTTTTCAACAAAAACTTATTTGGCTACGCTACACTTGTTGTGAGCGAGTTCATTTTAATTTTCACGTATGTTTTTTTCGTGTAAAACGATGCGGAAAGTCACGACAAAACTCGTGAGCGCGTGTTAATGAAATTTGTCGCTTGCTCGATATTTGGGCTTACATTTTTCAATTCCGTTGACAGGGTCCAGATAAATAAAAATCGTGATAGCCTAGTGGTTTGACCAACACGCAGGTATCGAAAAGTCGTGCTCGGCCCTCTGAGTTTTGCAGAATTTATGTGCGAAACTATTTCACGTTTGTAATTTATCACGAGCTTTGCGGTGTAGGGAAACGTCGCGAGGAAACCTGTACTCCTGGGAAGCAAGTCAATGTTTTTTTATACGACAAGGAAGGCAAACGAGCAAGTGGGTCAGTGATGTGTGTGAAGTTCCCAGTCCGCACTGGGCTCGCGTGGGAATTATTTATAACCGAAGCCCTCTGTGCTCTTAGTGTAATCAAAAAGCACAAAATACGTCTCGATCGCGTTTGCGTTAAGCGTCAAATAGTATGAGAATTGTTAAACGCGAACGCGATCGAGACGTATTTCTTGGCCTGGTCGGCGATAACACTGGGCGCTCTGATTCCGAGAGTGTTCTTACACGAAAGCAATCGTTCGAGGCGATCGGAATCGCGATCCTTTTCGTCCGTCAAGCAGATGCCGATTTCGATTGTGTTAGATAATAAAACTGCTGGTTTCTGAACACACTCCCACTGCCGTGAGAGCCAATTATAGTGAAATAAACCTTACCACTCACGTATATACGTACTTATATAAGTCGGGTTGAGCCCGACAGGTCGCGCGAACAGAGCCGCAGCGAGCTGTGTGCGTCTCGCTGCCGCTGGGTCGTGCGCTCCCAGACGTAGGACTACGAATGAATCCGAAACATGCCGGGCTAAACTCGACTTATATGCGTGAGTAATCCGTTTTATTTCACTAGGTACTAGCTGTTGCCCGCGACTTCGTCCGCGTAGATTTCGGTTATCGTTATCCCGCGGGAACTATATAATTTTCCCGAATAAAAAGTAGCCTATGTCATTTCTTCAATATTCAAACTATCTTCTTACCAAATTTCATCTAGATTGGTGCAGCAGTTTTCCCGTGAAGAGGTAACAAACAGACAGACAGAGAGACAGAGTTACTTTCGCATTTATATTATTAGTTAGAATTAGGATAGTCCATCGTATTCTACGTTAAGGCGGAAACTAATACAGTGTTAGGTGGATATTCCCCATTCCCTACCACGGTACTAGGACGCAGTTACGCTTGCAACAACGTATTTTAATAGATTCCATGAGCCGTATATTTATCGTGTTATAACTAAGCAACTGCATGGCAACTAATTCGGGAGCTCGATCGAAGTTACGAGCAGTCGCTAAATTGTTTATCGCGAAGCTCGTGTTCATAATATACTACACTTCATAGTGCTCGAGCTAGATCGGGAGTCTAATGCTATCACTTCGGTTAGCCGCTGACAGGTATTCATGTCGCCTCTTTCGTTTTACACCTGAAGGACAGGGATAGAATGGGTTCCAACCGTCAACTTTAAACATTAAAGACAGGCCACGCACCTCTTTAGCGCTGACAAAATGCGGCCTTCACTCATTAGCTGTCATTAGACTGACATGTCAAACTTCAAGGGAATATACTACCTGGATAATGAGTATATTATTTACTTACGTTTGAAATGTGATTCCTTGTGGTTTGTTTTTCTTTTTTGTGTTATTTGTACAGTTCAAAAATGTGCACGACGACATTTTGAGCGGTTGAAATTGTAATTGTTGTAATTGGACAAGTCAACGAGATGTAACCTGCGCGGCGGCTGTTAGCGACTAAGTCAACGAGTAACCTTATCACCTATATTGCTTGTCCGCGCGCTGTGAAGGGGTGGCGTATCCGTCACTATTTGGTACATCAATGGTTCCAACGCTAGTGTAAATGCCTGTTTCACCTAAAAACTAGCAGATGTATTATCTGGCGGCTATTAATTATCGTTAGCTGACAGATGAAATTTCTGCTAGATAAGCTTTCGTGATATTTGCTGTGTTAAGCAAGTAAATTTGCCAGGTAGAGCCATGAGGCACTTGTGAAACGGTAAAAATATATATCTGGTAGTATATTTAGCAAATCATCATCAATGAACTTTATCGGCAAATAGTGGAACAGGTTCTGACACTCTTAGATGTTAACTAGCATAAGAAACTGGGCATATTGACTCCGGAATGTTGACCCCGGTTACCTTACTAACATCATGTCAGCCGAAAGACGTCCACTGTTCCACTGGGAGACCAAGGCTCTTCACTCAGAGTCTTGTGCTTTCCGCATCCACCGCGATCCCGCGATCTTTACCAGATCGTCGCTCCATCTTGTTGGAGACCTACCGACAGCTAGTCTCCCGGTCCGTGGATGCCATCCTATATCTGGTCTATGTAATCGCGGTTAACAGCGAATCGTTTTAAACTGTTAACATGATAAATTATTATGATGCTCTCTACTCCCGGCCTAGAGCTACTATGATACAGATTTTAGGATGCATAGATATTCCAACTCCGTCGGCCATTCTGTACTGAAACATCTGCCGAAGTTACCGTGACTTCAATTAGGTATTGTTGTACGATGTACTAAACTATTGGCAGGTGCAACTTGGATAACGTTACAGAACTTGGGGTCCAAGTGTATTGTTATACAGGTGTGGGCATATAAGAGGTACCTATAGTACACTTTCGTCAACCCAGCCTTGTTTTACGTTCCATTGCTCCTCCGAATGAGAGAGCTAGTAGGGCTATATTTCCCATGCGAGCCTAATGCCTACAGTCATTCGGACTAAATCTAACAGTTAAACCGATTTTAATGAAACGTAGCTAAGGACCATCTAGATTAAACTAGTTGCTCTGTGCTGCGAGCTGTTGTAGACCTCGCGAACTAATTTTTGAACATTTTTCTCTTTTTTTTTAATTAGGAAAAAACGAATCGATAAATAAAATTTTCAAAGATATAATTTTAGAAACCCTGGTCACATAATTTCACGAGAAATGTGATCTGGAGAGGAGAACAGCCGGTCAGAGACGGTGGACATACGAAATCATTTTTGTCCAAGCTGCCGTTTCAAACTTCGTTCGCTCGGTCAACTAGCTTTCAATTAAAAAAAACCCCATCGAGATTGGACCAGCCACAGCATCAAAGATCACACACGGACACAGATACACTGATACACCCGTACACAGATAGACAAGTCAAACCTATAACATCCCTCCGAAAAATTATTAAATCGTCGACATAACTCATCCCCTTATGCTTCGCCAAAATAAACAAACGAAGCGCAAATTGAAGCTGGAACTGCTGAAACAAGTGTTCAGCAATGAATCTCTTGCTATTCAAAAATTGAAAGAAAACCGGTTAAGTGCGAGTCTGACTCACACTACAGGGTTCCTTAAGGGGATTATATTATTCCGCGCCCTTCGTAACTCTGTATTGGGTTGTGGGTGTCTATGGACGGTGTGATCACTTACCATCGGGTGACCGACCCATTTGCTCGTTTGCCTCCCTAGTCGTATAAAAAAAAACTAAAAGTGGTTGTCTTAATGTAATGTTTGGTCGAATGCTCGTTTAACCTAATTTTTCTCCCGCTGAAACTAAAAATATTTCGGGATATCTCTCATGGGCTGTGTAGGTAAGCTAAGGTAAGGTTTATTTTATACATTTTCTGAAAAAATTGTATTTTCAGTGCAATTACGATTAGGTCACACGATCAGTAGGCGAAGTGATATATTATACGCAATATTATTATGTTTACTTCGAAAAAAAAACTCAAATGCAATTGTTTTGCTGGTTGATAATTTACATGGAAAGGTGTTCTTTTATGTATATTTAAAAAACTGAGTCAACCCCTGGTTGAAGACTTTACGGTTCATTAAGACGAACAATGCATTTGCTGGGGGCTTTCATCTCTAGTTCAACATAGTGTAGATCCGGTTTAAAAGATACTGCTTGTGACAGATGGATAGACAAACAGCGGGGTCATGGTAACGGGGTCCCGTTGGCACCCTGTGGGTCCGCGAAACCCTAACCCACTCGTAATTCCCGGCATGCGCGGCCCTTCGGATGTTTCTTTTGGTGGCACTTCATAAAAATTCGCCGAAACAGAGGAACTTGGAGGACTAAGCCCAAACGGAGGCACACCATATAGTAACGCACCTCTAGTAACCCACTGGCTTAGAGCCCGTCACTCGACGCTAATTTTTAGGCTTCCGAATCCTAAAAAGGAAAAACGGAACCCTTATAGGATCAATTTGTTGCCCGACTGTCTGTCTGTCAAGACCCTTTTTCTCTGGAACACGTTTTTATATATATGACGAGGACGGCAAACGAGCAAGTGGGTCAGATGACCTCTTCTCATTCTCTTCTGTCTCTATGGTGTCTATGGGCAGTGGTGATCACTTACTATCAGGTGATAGTAAGTGATCACCACTGCCCATAGACACCCGCAACCCCGGAGGGTTTGCGGATGCGTTGCCAACCTAGAAAGCTAAGATGAAATGCCTCTTGTGCCCGTAATTACACGTGGAGGTAACATGCTGAAATTAATATGAAATACTCAAGTTTTGCTTTCATTCTTACCTGTTTTGGCTTCTCGTTTTATTTGTAACTGGTATTAATGATGTTTGTTATTTGCAACGCGTAGAACCATCAGGGTTTTTGTTTACGTCACCTATAGTTACTAATGTTGGTAGCTGGAATGTTACATCGTAATTTTGATATGGGGAGGAGCACTTGTTTATCCTATGTAACAGAGGTACTACAATATAATACGATTCAAAACTATTTATTAAAAAAATGTGCACGGAAAAGTATCGGTAAAAATTTGCCGCCTTATGGCTACAGAGCGATCTCTACCGGGCAACCATAATGGAGTGCAAAAAAAAACTGACTTCTTACGTTAATTTCTGGTGCTCTTGATTAAACCGTTCTTGCTTTTGAACCGACTTCAATAAAACCGGCCAAGTGCGAGTCGGACTCGCGCGCGAGGGTTCCGTAGAAAGATTTTAACGCTTTTAACGCGTTTTAAGAAGTCCAGTGTTAGCAGAGCCCTGCTCCTAAGCAAAATGTACGCAGTGTGGGGTCAACTTATATTGGTCTGCTAAATCTACAGACAGACATAAAAATTTAAGATTTTGAGACTTTTGTGAGTGGTTGTGCTATAGGAGCTACCTTCATACCAAATTTCAAGTTTCTGGGACAGCTGGAAGTACCTTATAGGTTTTTGGATTTCGGCAATTTGTATGGAAATAGTCTTTTTAATGACTTTATCTTTGGATTGCGCTGACTTAGAAGGTTGATTTTTTCACGGCTTTAAGGGTCCGCAGGCTTGAGTATTTGATATTAATTTCAGCATGCTACCTCCACGCGTTCCAGAGAAAAAGGGTCTTGACAGACAGACAGACAGACGGACAACAAAGTGATCCTATAAGGGTTCCGTTTTTTCCTTTTGAGGTACGGAACCCTAAAAAGGAGTGGACAATCAATTCGTCGGAATATTGTTGGCAGACTAGGTCCGTCGGTAGCTCCAGTTGGTTTATTGCTCCAAGGCAAAACACTGGCTGGAAAGACAAAAGAAATTGTTCGTGCCGTGAAAAACAAAGTCGGGAAAGTCGGGTTGTCAACGGTTGCTATGCTTGTCTGCGTTCAATTGTTTTTCGCTTCACGTTTCCGTGTGTTGTGGTTTTCGAGATTGAGGTCAAGATTTTTTTTGGGGTTAAATTAGTGAGTATAATTGAATTAACGAGTACCTACAAAAGCTGGCAGTTTACTCTCTCAAGGAATCAGCGTCGTTATTCAGCGAGGCGACGCTGCCAGCCTTCTGGGCACCATGCCACGGGGGCCTTATTTGGATCTAATTTAGTTTAAAATTTTAGTTTAATTAGTTTTAGCTTGGATTTAGTGTCATTGTAAATTGCTTATATTACGTAAATAAACTCTATTATTTTTTACTTAAAAAATAATAGAATTTATTTAAGTAAAAAATACTTACGAGTAAATTGTTAAAGTTCATATAGTTAGTACCGACTTCAGTAACTTTAGTACAAGCATGTGACACGGAGTGGCAAGGATCCAGGTTCGATTTCCGGGGTTAGTCATATTTTCCTGGTTTTCTATGTATTTTTGTTAAAGTAAGTACTTCCCGTTTAATAACAGAAAAATTGTTATCCCTGTCTGTTTGTATGTCTGTCTCCCTGTCAATCTCAATAAATCACAACCTGGCCCCTTCAGTTTTCAATGACAATTAATTGTCAATTGCAGACTTGAAGAGCTTTTGTTTTAGCGCGCTTCATATCGGCAAGGAAATGTAGTTCGAATTGTCATTGTAAACTGACAATTGTAAAGATAAATAAATATCACGGGACAATTGACACCAATTGACTTAGACCCATACTTGGCAAAGCCATGACCCATACTATGGGTACTAGACAACGGATAAACATACTTATATAGATAAATACATACTTATCAGTGGCGAAGCGTGCTAACAAGCCGATTCCCGATAGCCTCCCTAGAATTTTGAAGAACCAAACGCAACTCTAAATAATCCTATACTATAGCCTTACTCGCCCGTAATAAAAGTTCAAACATTTTTTTCAACATAATGCATTAACAAAACGCAAAATCATTTATTATTTCACTCCTAATACGCACCGCTCGCACAAAATCGATTTCATTCATAATCATTGGTAATGCGGCCGAAAACATCAGAATAATGCACGCACACATTTACGTAACTAATTGACTAAAATTGCACACTTTCGCATTATTCTATCAATCGGTATTAGACCCCAGTAAGCCGGAATTTAACGGGTTATTTCATTTGAAATTAGACTTTGCGCGTAATTAGATGTAAGGTTGACTTTTGCAGAAGCTTTTTTTCACGCGAACTTGGGAGCCGCTATTAAGTTAGTAATCTATGGGAGAGATGGCAGCACTTCCGCGCGAATGTCGTGTACGTACTTGTCGATGCAAAGTTTTTGCCATGATGTGTGTATTATAATTATTCAAGAAATTAAAAATTACGGCGATGAGTTAAATTAAAAAAAAAACGGGATTTAATTAAAAAATAAATAATAATTTAAGCTACTTTTATGTCAGATACAGTTTACAAAAAGGAGAAATTAACGTTTGTTTAGAAATTCAATTTTAATAACGAAAAGAGTAAAGAGACAATAATTATCAAAACGGCAACATTACGATTCAAAATTTTACCACTCAGCGCTCGTTAATTTGTTATTGTTTGTTCTTGTGTAGCAAATGGTTGTAAAAAAACATAGTAATATCAGTTCGGTGTTGATAAGTAGAAGTAGTGAAAAATAATGTTATTATTGTTGCAAGTGTGATTTAATGTCGGTGTCCTGCTTCGAGGTTCGTTTTAATTTGTATTTAAATTTTAAAGAGTTTTTTGTTTTTTACACTTACTTGACTATTGTTTTGTTTCACTTGGCTTATGTAATTATTTTGAGGATAAATTTAATGGCTGCTTAAATACAAATTGATTGACTGTTTTTGAAACTGACTGTCTGTTCAACGAAAATGTATACGATTTTTTAAACATTAAGCATTTTATAATATGCAATCGAACAAACAGCCGCATCGGCAGCGATATCAGTTGTAATATTCAAACTAGTACAGTATCCACCTATTTTTTTTTGCTCCGGCTTTACCTACAAAATTTTCCACGCCCCGCCACTGATACTTATATACATATTAAACATCCAAGACCCGAGAACAAACATTCGTATTCATCACACAAGCATCTGCCCCGACCGGGGATCGAACCCGGGACCTCAAGCTTCGTAGTCAGGGTCTCTAACCACTAGGCTATCCGGTCGGTAGATGGTGAAATAGGGGAATGTAGACACAAAAGTAAGGTCTCAAATCCGACAAAGGACAGATACGGAACTCTCGGTGCGCGAGTCCGACTCTGTTCTTTTATTAGCGTGCTTATGCAATACTCCCATGCTTGAAGCTGCACAGTACTCGTAACTCTGTTTATGATAGCTTATCTGCTCTCTATGGGTTAACGACGCAATAATGGTCTAGCTTTAAAGCGACTGGTGTGACAAAGTTGAGAAACCTCCTCTGTTGCAAAATTTTACCGCACAGTAAACAGAATAAAAACAGCATAATACAATACAATCTTCTTCTTTTGGTGCCTCCCCAACTAGTGAAGGTTGGCAGTCAGCTCAGCATATTTCTCCCTGTCCCTGGCAAGGCGAAACAGCTCAGCGGCATTCGGGACTCCCGTCCATTCCCGTATGTTCCTTAGCCATGACTTTCGTCTGCGACCATGCGATAATACAATACAATACAAGAACTCTTTATTGATGACCACAAAAAAAAAAACAGAAAAGTAGGTACAAAGAAAATGCAAGGTAGCAATGGGCGGTATTATTTCTACAAAGCGATCTCTCGCAGAAAATCGGCGTCGAACAACGGCACCCCTGTTGCGTTTCGTTCGATCAGTAAGAGTGCGGGAGGCCCGATCCCCTTCCTTCCTCTATCCCTTTTCTTCCTTAAAGGCGGGCAACGGACTAGTGACTCTTGGGGTTGCTGGTTCTCATTGGTAGCGGTGATCGCTTACCATCAGGTGACCCGCTTGCTCGTTTGCCTCCTTCTTTCAATAAAAAAATAAAATAAATAAATAAATCTCTAACAGGCAACTTTTAATGACATAATAATAATAGTTAGATTAAATAGCGAAGAGCCTTGACCATCACCTTAAAAGGCTCTCGCTAGATGGTTGGGTCAAGGGTCAGACACAGAAGGCGGTACTCCTGGACACGGCTCGGATAGTCAGGAGGTTCCTCTCTCTGTCGCCCTGACCACCGGTAGCTTAGGCCCCGCCTCGCTGCCGGCGGCACCCTAGGTTAGGTTTTTATAATGTTTTTATATTTCGTATTAATATTATTTTATTAATTTTTATATGAATATTGTAAAAACTTAAGCTACGATAAAAATAAGTATACAGATACTTAGATTAAACTTACACGTTACTGTGTGAGCAACTTATTTTTCTTGATTTTACTTGTTATTTTTTTTTTTGCAAAAATTTAGACTCAAAATTATGGATACTCGTCATAGTCGGTAAAAAAATTAGTCTACCTCAGATTTTTTGCTCCAAATACTCCGATGCCTGCTCATGGCTGTACTGTTTCCAATCTGTGAACTGTGAAGCTATATGGATGCCGCAAACTATTAATTCAATTAGCAACGCAATGTTCAGGATACTGCAATGCGAAAACTCGTATCAGCGCCATCTGTTTAATAGACACGGCAACTTGCGCGAAATTTCTAATAGCAACAGAGCTATTTACAAACTAGTAGGTACTAAGCCGACGACCGGATAGCCTAGTGGTAAGAGACACTGACTATGAAGCTTGAGGTCCCAGGTTCGATCCCCGGTTGGGGCAGATGTTTGTATGATGAATACGAATGTTTGCTCTCGGATCTTGGATGTTTGTCTATATAAGTATGTTTATCCGTTGTCTAGTACCCATAGTATAGGCTTTGCCTAGTTTAAGACTAGGTCAATTTGGTGTCAATTGTCTCATGATATTTATTTATTTCTTAATTAAGGGTACACGGAAAGAACATTTCTAATCACGTGCCCAAAGGATTCCATTCCACCACCCAAGTAAACACCGATATGTAGTTTAAAAAAAAGTTTTGCATCGTAATCTCTAATAAGTAGTTTGACAGTGTCAATAAATTTCTGTTTCATAAAATTATGTCATATGAAATTATGCCATAAGCTATTCTGGCAACAGCCTTTTGTTGTTGAGACAGCATCAGCAAGGTGTGCAATACATCATATTTTGTTAAACGCTCTAATTGCCAAAACTTAGTTAATTAAGTAAAAACTTGGCGCATAGCGAACAGAGCGAACTTTGATTAACAAGCCTCAAACTTTATTAAAAGTTAATCAAAATTTTGAATTCGTTGCGAGCTCGAATTTGTTTTCGGGATAAACAATCTCTAGTACCAGTATTGATTTTGATTTGTTGCAAGATATGTAAATAAAAACTTGTGGCTCTGTGAGCTGTAGTAGGCCTCGCGAGCTCTTTCTTTTTATGAAATCCAAAAAAAACTTTTTTTTTTAATAAAATCCAAAAAACTGGATTGCCAAAAAACCGGACGCGTGCGAGTTCGACTCGCGTGGAGAGCCTTGCTTACATTAATTGTCTAACTATGTTATTTTTAATTTTTAATACCATAGATTTCTTATAGGTTACACAAATATAGGGTAGACAAATAACTATTTTTCGTATTTTTTTCAAAACTTTCGGCGAAGTAGTTTTCGAGTTAAGGGGGAATGTTCAGTTTTCGTCTATTTTCATAAATAACTTATAAACTGTTTATTTTAAAATCATAAAAAATATGTACTTGAGATGCTCACATTAAGCCCTATCATTTGATACGTAGCACGACATAGTTTTCAAAACTTTTTTTTTTCATTTTCTGTTTTACACCCCAAAACCGACTAACATAATATGTACCAAATTTCAACTCAATCGGTCTCGTAGTTTCGGAGTAAATTGGCTGTGACAGACGGACAGACACGCGAGTCATCCTATATCCTATACAGGTTCCGATTTTTCCTTTTGATGTACGGAGTCCTAAAAAACTATAATAATCGAACCTACTCACAAAATTACACGAGAATCGGTTGAGAAATGCGATTTGTACAGGAGAACAGACGGGAAAGCAACAAGCTAAAACGGAGACGGAACGTTTAAAATTTTTAATTGAGTCTCACCGTAGTTTCATGTTAAAAGTGTACTTCGAGTACCTACTTTATTAGAATTGCGAAACTTAAGTGGCAGTGGGCGCACATATAGCTCGCGGAACTGATGGCCGATGGGGTTAGAAGGTTCTTGAATGGCGTCCAAGGATCGGGAGACGAGCTGTCGCTAGGCCTCCAACAAGATGAAGCGACGACCTGGTAAAGATCGCGGGACCGCGGTGGATGCGGAAAGCAAAAGACCTGTCTGAGTGGAGAGCCGCGGGGGAGGCCTATGTCCAGCAGTGGATGTCTTCCGGCTGACATGATGATTATTTTGTGGTACATAGAGGTATTTTTCTAACTCCCAACCGCACCGCATAATAGCTCCAATAATTTACCCCAAAACTGTGCTACATCTATAAAATTCAAATATTATCGTTTATACCGGCCTTAGAAATTGGACCCCGGCCAAATAAAACAGGGCCGCCCAATAAAATTTCACTTAAACACAAAATTTAAAATTTTCACGTTACGGCTTTTCTTCTGAACGCTCTGAAAGGGCGTAAGCTTGATCTCCTTGCAATTCGAAACCAATTCTACTGACATCGAAATAAGGTGGGTTTTGTTTTGTACCTTACGAGTTTATGCGTCGTAATAGTTTTGTTCTTATAAAATTGGAAGTCACTGTCGGCAAGTAATGGTGGTTCGTGACGCGAATGTCATTTGAATTTCGTCGATACAGTTTATATGTTTAGGTTAGAACCCGGTCAATTTTAAACTGGAAAGTTTAATTTTGCTTTAGACTACGTGATGTTGATGTCGGATCACGGAAGCCGATCACGTCAAAAATCTGGGGCTCTAGTGAGAAAAACTGGTCAAGTGCGAGTCGGACTCACATACATTTTTACACGTATTTTTGTAGGTAGGTATGTAAACAGTTCGTCTATCACGGGAATCGAATCAGTGTTAGCAGAGCCCTGCTCCTAAGCAAAATGTACGCAATCTGGGGTCACTTTATATTGGTCAAAGAAAGATAAATACTTATAATAAATAAGATTTTCAGATTCATGAAGCGATTCCATGATTCTTTATCTTACAACTATGCTTTACCCACACAGACTTCTTCGAACTTGGTACGCACCTATCAATATTTTGAATAAATACATTGAGATTAGATAGAGTTTAATTAACGAAATTATTAAACCCTTAGTAATTGGAATACCACTGATGATTAAATTTGATAATGTGTGCGTTAAAGATTAGTCACCGTATCACGTATTCTTCAAGTATAAATACACTTTTGTTACAAATAATAACGTTATTGCGATAGGAAACAATCATGCGTGCTGTACTGATATTGTTTACGAGTTTCGCGGCTGCTTTCGGTAAGATAATTCAATACAATACAAAATTAATCTTCGTTATACGACCACATGAAAAAGAAAATTAAATTTGAGAGCATTTTATGAGATCCTTGACAAGCAGAAAAGAACTGGCGTGGCGACGAGCGGGGCGGCGAGCGATTTCTCTATATACTCAGTGTACGGTCTTGATGCTCACCACACAGGTTTACCTGGCAACACAATCAACCTAACCTAACCTAACCAACTTAGAAAAGTTGAAAAACCCCCGACATTGTCATTTTAAGGTTCAATATTTCAAAAACGGGTGAACTGATTTTTTTAAACTTAGCTAAGAACCATCTCGTTTAAACTAGCTTTTGATCGAAAAAACCGCATCCAAATCGGTCCACCTGTTTGAGAGCTATGATGTCACAGACAGATACACAGGTCAAACATATAACATCCCTCTTTTTCGTGGAAGGTTATTAATCGCTCGTCGTCCCTTCAGCCGCGGGCATCGGTCTACTTAAGCGCTAAAGAGCAATCCCTTGTAGAGAACCTTTTATTCGATTGTGTATTTTTGACTTGGTAATTATATATATATGGAAGAGAAGAACTAATTCTTCTGAAGTGTTAAAATTTACGAAACTTATTAGAAATATGACTGTTTCTCAAAATTTGCCTCGTCAGGAAATATTTGTAACCTAGCATGCATACTCGTACGTTTTGTTGACATCAGGAAATTTCGGATGTCATGCATGCAGTAGGTTTCAAATATTTCCTGACGGGACAACTTTTTAAGAAACAGTCATGTATGTCATAATTACGTATAATATTAGGTACGACCACAGAGCAGATACATAGTTATGTATCCGCTCTGTGGGTATGATGGATAGTTCTTAAGGGTGAATATTTGGCTATAAACACTAGCCAAGTTGCATTGACCAAGATAGAAAGCCGCTTGAATAAAACTTGGCATTCGTTTAGATTTCACCTTTCTTGTTCAGTATTGAACGCCTCCCTTTTTCACATTTTGTTTTTGGTGGGACTTTTTTATTACAGCCAACAACTCGGGACGGATTATCGGTGGATCTGTGACCGAAATAGAACAGTACCCGCAGGCAGCGGCAGTACTTTCCAGCTCTGATTTGGTGGTGTTCTACCAAACCTGTGGTGGCACTATCCTTAACAGTAGGGCAATACTTACTGCGGCCCACTGTTCTGGAAGATGGTAAGTGGAAACCTCAGGCCGCTTCCCGACTTGTCGGTGCGGTATTAGTGCGGTATCGATACGCTCGGTAAGCTCAGTACAGATTCTTTACTGAACGCCTATACGACAAGGAAGGTAAACGAGCAAGTGGGTCACCTGATGGTAGGTAAGTTATCACCACTGCCAATAGACACCCACAACTCCGGGGGGGTTTGCAGATGCGTTGTCAACCTAGAGAGCTGAATGATTGGCTTCTTATGCCCGTAATTACACCGGCTGTCTTACTCTCCACGCTGGAACACAACAGTGCAAGCACTGCTGCTTAGCCTATATTTTAATGAGCTCTTCCTGACGCCGCTTTCTGACTTATCGGTGCGGTAACGGTACTCTCGGTGAGCTTTGTACAGATTCTTTACTGAGCGCCTATATTTTCAATGATTATTCAAAGGAATGTGGTCAGTAAAGAATCTGTACATATAGCTTACCGGGCGTAACATGACGGACAAGTCAGAAAGCGGCCTGACTTACGGGATATGCATAGCCACTGACACGGAGCTGGTTAGTCGCAAATCCCCCCCCCCCCCCACACTATAATAGTTAAAATAACGATTTTCTCAACAAACTCCCACCCCATCCTTTCTACCCCTTAAGGGTAAAATTTTGGAAAAATCCCGCCTTATCCCTAAATGATTATAAAAGGAACCTGTACCTATGTCAAATTTGAACTTTCTGGGTTCAAGGGTTTGGGCTGGACGTTGATCAGCCAGTCAGGCAGGACTTTTTTTCTTTCTAAACATATAAAACGGAAATTTGACTCACTGACTGGCCTATCAACGCACAGCCTAAACCACTAAAGCTAGAGACTTGTACCTTGAGAGAAACATGTACCTTGAGTATCCTAGACGTGCACCAAGAAGGGATTTTTCGAAATTCCCACGGGACAGGGAACTAGCCCATTTTGAAATATTTTACGGGACAAAACCGCGGGGCATAAGCTAGTTTTATATAAATTATAGATTGTACTGCAGAGAACTCTGTTTATGAATAAGCTCTTGATTATGAAATTTATGAAACTTACGTGTTTCCAGGGGTGAGAGCCAGAGTACGAATAGTACGAAAGAGTACGAATCGGTTCGTCATTCGCAAGCAGTGGTGGCTTTGTCCATTTAGTCCAACGGATCATCAACCACGCAAACTACGATGCTAATACTAGAGACAATAACATCTCTGTACTTCGTCTGGCATCTGCCATCAGCTTCGCCAACGTCGCCCAGAAAGGTGCCATCCCTGGACCGAATTATAATGTTGCTGACAACCGGCCTGTCTTTGCCATCGGATGGGGTGTTACTCAGGTAAACTATTCTTCTTCCTCTTGACTTCGAATTCTATGAGAAAACAGGGCAAGCTTTTGTTGCAAAGCTCCACTTTATCCTCACCATCATCACCATAATCAGCCGGAAGACGTCCAATGCTGGACATAGGCCTTTCTCAACGATCTCCATGACGATCGGTCTTCTGCTACCTACCCGCAGTCAATGGCTTTCTTTTGCAGTTTGGGGAAAATTCCGAGCAGCTGCGACACGTTGGAGTGAATACGGTGAACCAGGAGCGTTGCAGGCAGCTCCATGGAGCAACTTTGGTCTCAGACAATATGCTCTGCACCCACACGGAATTGCGCGGAGAAGGCGGCTGCACGGGCGACGATGGCGGACCCTTGCTACACAACAATGTTGTCATTGGTGTCCATTCCTTCACCTTTGGGTGCTCTCTTAGCGATCGCCCTGCTGTGTATACCAGGGTCTCTCGGTACACGGAATGGATTATCGCCAATGCGCAAAGTTAGCTCAGAACTTGTTTAGAATACCGGGCTTGTTTGGAAGATGTGTAAAATATTATAAAGATTTTTACCTGTAATGTACATGATATTAAGGAAATAGTTACTAACCGATAGTACCTAACTGTTTTGGTGGGATAGCAGTTCCAACTTTACTGAATATCATCATCATATTATCAGTCGGTGATTGCGGAAGGCCGGTCTAAATGGAGCGCCTTGGGAGAGGCCTATGTCCAGCAGTGGACGTTTTTCGGCTGACATGATGATGATCAGTCGGAAGACATCCACTGCTGGACATAGGTCTTCCCCAAGGATTTCCACGGCGATCGATTGTATGCTATCCGCAGCCAACACTGCAGGTTCTTAAACTGAATAATATAATTTAAATAAATTCTGTTCCTTGTACTTATAAATACATATTTAGGTAATGCACAGTCAACAATTTAAGACATCCTAATAACGGATTGTATACTGATTGAATATTTGGTTCAAATTTGAAATGAAGAGAGCTTATACCTATACTAGAGTAAAACATAGGCTATCTTTATCATGATACTCGGGACTTAATCACGTAAAAATATTTAAATACCTTGACGATTCGGACGTGACTAAACCCGTGCAGATAGAAGATGTTGATACCCACCTCTTCAGTCCCTTCGAAACCATGGACGCAACGTCGCGTCCGAAACGTCGGGGTATTTAAATATTTTTACGTGATTAAGTCCCGAGTATCATGGTAATGTGTGAAAATCGCGATAGTTTAAATCAATACATAGGCTATCTTTTATCTGGAAAATTTTATGGTTCCCGTGGGATGGTGATAACTGAATTCAGTTCAGAATACATGTCCCGGATTAAAGCGTGGTGTCTCGCTGTCCGGGCCAAAGAAATTGTCCTGGTTTGAAAAGAAAACCATACTTTGTCGATGTGGATTACAACTAGACAAATAGGTTTGCATGGTAAGGGAAAATGAAGAGCTAGCTAAGACGAAGCGGTACCCGTGGTCCAGCACCACCTCCGACACATTAATTTTCCCGATCCACGTATCCACATAAATATGGCAAATAGTTGAAAATAAAAACTTTGTAATATCTGAAGCATTGTACTCCTTGACTCCCATTAATAGTTTATTATGATTATAATATATATGCAAGATGAAAGATGGAAATGTATGTATTTTATTCAGGAAGTCTGATATGGAGGCGGAAATTACGATAATGTTTATTCGAATTACGATTACAACTATTTCTATATCTTCATAATATCAACGTCATAAAACAGGCGGGTTGCATTAGAATACTTACATTGACGGGGACTTTTTTTTATCAAAACACGTGCATTTATTTCACCGATAAGTGATAAGTACCGTTCATTTTTTAAGTGAAATGATAAAGGACAGCGCGATCTCTAAATTATTCCAACCACTTACTCAAACCCAAACAAGGCATACATTTTTAATTTTCCGTTGCGACGCCATATTGGATTTTTGGGAGGCAACGGGACAATGGGACGTCCCGGCATAATCATATTTTTCGCGGCACAAAGGAGTCCTTACATTAATGTGACTAAGTAATGAATGGAAGTCAGCCATATAGACTTTTTTGCAGCATTTTTCAGGGTCCAACAGGACACAAATACTGCAAAATTAATAAGAATCCACAAGTTGCCAACTTCAAAAGTAAAGAGGAAAGACTTCTCTTCTCAGTAATTTTGACATTTACTAAACACAATATTTCTCTCTCGCGAATTGCAGGTGCACTTACAAAAAAGTATTTTTTTTTGTATTTAGGTAAAAAAAAACTGTTTGCAAAATACTTGAGCAACCATTATCTTCAAAATTTGAATAGGATTAGTGGTTCCTGTCTTGGGATAATCTGCTGTGACGGGCGGACAGACAGACGGATCTTGGTTCAAAACCCTAAAAAACATATTGGCTGTATTATTAATACCGTGAAAGCGGACAAAATGCACCGTCTCCGTCTTGAGTCCACACTTTTGATTGATCCTTAGAAATTTTTGAGTAGTGTATTTTGAACAACATTGCAACATGTTTAGAAAATGGAACCCGTATTAGGTATTCCTAGGCAGGCTTTCCTAAAACGATTTTTTTAACTATATTGAGTTGGGTACGGTTAGTTGGAAGACTTTCAGGATTTTTTTAAATTTTTAACAAGTTCCCGAACCTTTTCGCCGTGTTGTTAGTGGGCTAAATTTTGCCTTTTTCAGCATATCTGGTATTCATGGAAATGCCGACATGAAATATATTTCTTTATCTTTTTTTATGTTATTGTATTATTTGTTCTTTTGCAAGTGGATATCTTAATGTCAAACCATTGAGGGCTTCGTGAGTTAAAAATCCGCTTGGATCGCTACTGTCGAGTGAGGTCTATCTGTCATTCTCCACAAAAGAGAGACAAGCTACTGGCCTATGATTGGTGGAAATTGACATATAAATAGACTAATTAATTACAGGCACAAGAGGCATTTCATCTTAGCTCTCTAGGTTGGCAACGCATTTGCAACCCCTCCGGGGTTGCCGGTGTCTATGGGCAGTGGTCACTTTAAAAAAAAAAAGAGATTTTAATCTCAAAATGTAGAGCACTCAATAAGTTACCATTTAGTTACACAGATATAATTATTTATGTAACTTGTCTCTTTTATCACTTTAAAAAAAGAATTAAGTATACGGAAATTATATGAATAGTTACATCATTCCAAACTTTCAAATCGCAATAACTTAAAAAGTTTGCTAAGATGACTCTAGACATGTTCATTCCGTTATAAACTTCATAATAATTTTTGCTCTCACGGCAGAAAAGTTAATAAAACTTTAAAAAAAACCATTTGTTTTCATTAAGAAATGCTCACGGACTCAAGCCAGCATTCGTTCCAAGTTTGAATAGAAGTGACTTCATTCCTTTGTTCTTCTCTTTCATTTCATTTCAGCCTGACATCAGTATTCTGCAGAACGTTTCATATGTTATTGTCTTGATTTCGTCCCAAGCTTTGTAATAAAACGTACGTTTGGTTCTAATGAAACAATTCATACAATAAACTACACATTGTACCTAGATTGTTTCAATTTTTAACCGACTTCAAAAAAAGGAGGAGGTTCTACGTTCCACTGTACGTATTTTTTTTTAATGTATGTACATCGATTACTCCGTCAATAGTAGACCGATTTTCAGTTTTTTTTTTATTTAAAAGGGTACACTCCTGAGGTGGTCTCATTGTCACCAAGTCATGATCTGATGATGGGATCCCAGGGAAATTGAGGGCAACCCTCAAATTTTACAGGCACGTACTATGTGTTTCATATATTTTCTAAGGTTATTCAAGTATTTGCGTCTGGTAGTCATCATCTCATGATGATGAGCTGATGATGGAAGGTACAACTCCTTAGCGATTAGGAGTTGGAGGATAATTCTGAAAATGTTAAATCATTATTCGAAAGGGTATACTCCTGAGGTGGTCCCACTGTCACCAAGTCATGATCTGATGATGAGATCTCGGGGAAATCGAGGGCAACCCTCAAATTTTATAGGCACGTATCATGTGTTTCATATATTTTCTAAGACTATTCAAGTATTTGCGTCCGGTAGTCATCATCTCATGTCGATGAGCTGATGATGGAAGGTACAACTCCTTAACGGTTAGGAGTTGGAAGATAATTCTGAAAATGTTAAAACAACGTAAAATTGTGAAATATAAATCTTTTAACAAAAAAGTAAAACCGCCTTCAAAAGAAAACCTTAGAAAAAAAAACGTAAAATAATCCTTTAAAATAATGATAAATAAATAAAATAAAATAAAATGCGTTTATTTCGGACAACAGAAACTAAAGCCTAAAGTTTTATGGCTTATGCTTCATTCAAAGAATATTCCGCTCGCACCGCACCGACTTCATATTTCTGCTGCTTAGTGCTAGGCCATAAAACTTTAGGCTTTAGTTTCTGTTGTCCGAAATAAACGCATTTTATTTTATTTTATTTATTTATCATTATTTTTGTCTCTTGGCAACTGTTTTTTAACCGACTTCAAAAAAGGAGGAGGTTCTCAATTCGTCGGAATATTATTTTTTATGTATATTCCCCGATTACTCGTAGACGGCTTTTTGAATTATCAACTTTTTTTTTCGTAGCCTAGTTACCGGCCGGCTATTGATAGGTAGATTTCAGGGTAGGATAGTAGGCTTAAACTCTATAGTGAATACGCATTATTACTATGACGTGATGAAATCTGTGTAAATACTTCCCTATGTATGTATGTTTGTCACAGTGTGAGCTCGACCATCGGCTCCAAAATACAAGTAAAACCAATCTTCAGTATGTATTCTATATGCAGTAACTATTAAAATATTCTGTGGCTACACCTACACAAATGTTCGCCAAGACATTCCGCCAAATATTCGCACAAACATTGGCCATACCAATGCATTCCTTGATTACAGGTCACAGTGGAACAATGCACTAATTATCCAAATTAATTAGGAAATCCACCTTGAGCAGTTGGATTCTAGGCAGATTGCATTCGTCGAATAATTGGAGGAGCATAATGGCGAACACTTCTAAGCAATTTTAATTTGAGCTTCTGAACTTTCTTGTTAGTTAATTGCTTGCGTACCTATTTGCAAAGGGATACCTAATAGAGGTACTTTTTTTAAATACTATATAAGGAAGGCACAAGAATAAGTGTGTCACCTGATGGTAAGTGATCACCACAGCCCATAGATACCCGCAGCCCCGGGGGGTTTCAGCTGTGTTGCTAACCTAGAGGGCTAAGATGAAATGCCTCTTGTGCCAGGATTTTCTCGGCTGTCTTACTCTCCGCACCATCTGGTGAACCTTATATTTCGGAGCTATGCAAGTTAGTATGGAGATTTGCGGTCTGTATTATTACTTGTCTCTGGCCGATGGTAATAAAACAAAAGAGTATCACGTCACGTGATTTAATCTACTTCTTGTCTTCCTTGAGCAGCTGGTAGATGAAGGAGAAGTCTTTCTGTCCGTAGCCCTGCGCCTGCACAGTGCGGTAAATCTGAGTCGCGACGGCGCCCAGAGGGATTGGAGATCTGATGCCAAGCGCCATCCCGCTGGCTAGCTCCAGATCCTGAGAGAAAAGATATTATTACAAGTTTGGAAGGGTTCAAAGACCCTTTAGGTTAGGGTTAATATATCTCAGGATTTGAGCAAAGATCTTAGGTTTATTATGTTCTTCTCAGGGTTGCGGCCGGCTTTTGGAAATCTCAGGATTTTTAGAATTTACATAAAATGTTTACTAAAACAAATACTTAATACCCATCTTTATCCTACTAGTTCGTATCCGATTCAGACTCCTGCTCGCTCGACACGGCACGCAGTCTAGTCTATTAGTTATCGCAAGGGCACAAGTCGAACTGACTGAGGCCGCGTTAACGTCGTCGTTGTCGTCGTCCCCCCCCCCCCCCAGAATAGAATACAGAAAGCTTAGACCGGTCCATTAAGCAATAATTTGTTTTTTTTTTCCCGCAAAAGTACGATTGCGGTGCTAAGTTATGCGTGCTACTTTTTGTAAAATTATTGTGTGATCTTCTTTAGCCGCGATGACATTTAAAAAACTTATATGGATACCATGGAACTCCTCTCTGTCTTAATAATTAATAATCAGTGCATCGTACTGTAATCCTAAACCACATCGCTACTATTAATTATGGTCAATGTACAGCCTATATCTCAATATGATAGGCTAACACAATTTGTGAGCATTTAGAATAAGATTCGGGTTTTAGATATACTTCGGCTGTCAATGGCGCTTCTTAAGTCAAAGAAAGAGACGTCAATACGATTCTTCCAAAACTCGAATCCTTTTCTAAGTGCTCACTGACAGTATTATATAGAAATGGAAAACAATACGACGACTTAAAAACAATGTTAAAAATTTACATTGGCCCAATCCTTTTGGCCGCCATCAAGGAAAATAGAATAATAGAAAAACAACGTTGCGTTAAAATACCATGTACTTGTTACGATATCTGTCAGATAACATCTTTAGTTATCTGAGTGCTATGTTGAACACAAACACAACAACCATTACGTCTTTTGTTTACGATATACTCTCTATCCATTTCCCTATTTCATTTATTATTACCTTGACCATAAGTTCATTCTTAAATCCTCCGTCGTAGTTTCTGCTGGACGGCGCGGTTGGCACCAGGCCAGGGACAGGGCAGTAGACCTCAGTAGACCACGACCGGGCCGAGGAGTTGTTCAGGACGTCCAACAGGACTTGAGGGTCGAGGCCCATTCTGAAATGACATCAGAAGATTAGTATACCTCGTAACTGGACAGATATTTTGTAGCGAGTCCAGCAATTGATCAAAGATTTAGTTAGTGCGCAGATTAGTCACAAGGAGAGATCTCTTCAGAGTCAAAGTCAAAGTGATTTTAATGTAAACAGTCATACGTATACTGATTACAGTGATCGATACGTTTGGCATGAAACACTATGCGTATTGTTGATAGGCATACAACAACGTACGAATAGGCATAGTCACTGTTAAGATTAAATAACACAATAAAGAGATTGCAGTCAAATTAAAATAACAAGTATGGCACCAGGGTTAAATTACATAAAGATGATAAAGTCCAGAAACACAGTCCAAAGGTTGAAAGTTGATTTTTTTTAGATACTTTAATAACGGCATGCAGAAGATATAAAACAGGCCGCACTTGACAGCTATTATTCCCATACGATTTCGTGGTTTTAGGTTAGAAATTCTATAAAAGTGCGATTTAGTTTATGCACTCAGCAGTGGCCTCTTCGGAATTTCCGGATGAGAAATTACAGGCACAAGAGACATGTTCATCTTAGCGCTCAATAAAATAAAAATAAATATCATGGGACAATTTGACACCAATTGACCTAGTCCCAAACTAGGCAAAGCCTGTACTATGGGTACTAGACAACGGATAAACATACTTATATAGATATATACATACTTATAAACATATTAAACATCCAAGACCCGAGAACAAACATTCGTATTCATCATACAAACATCTGCCCCGACCGGGATTTGAGCCCGGGACCTCAAGCTTCATAGTCAGGGTCTCTAACCACTAGGCTATTCGGTCGTCATATTGGCAATGAATTCGCAATCTTTCTAGTGTTACAGATGACTGTAGTGGCCAGTGGCCAGTGACCATCTCCTGATGAGGTGACCAACCAGCTGGTTTGCGAGGAGGCTTGTACCCAGCCAGTGAGACGTAAATAAGCTGAAGATGACGATGATTAGTAAAGTCTGCTGTGGCCGGCAGTTCATGAGGGTGAAAACTTTTAGAAAATGCTCAGCCTTACTTGATGCCCATGTTCATGCACTCGGCAGTGGCCATGCCGGTGATACCCATCAGCATGTTGTTGGCTAGCTTGGCAACTTGGCCCGCGCCCGCGTCTCCGCAGTGGAACTGCTTGGCACCCATAGCCTGCAGCACGGGGAAGGAGCGGTCGAAATCTGCCTTGCGGCCTCCAGCCATGAAGGCGAGGGTTGCGTTCTGGGCGCCCATTACACCTGGGGAAATTGTTAGAAACTTGATGTAAGATCTAGTAAATTTGTCCTAGTACATTCGACGTTAAAACGATCACGTAAAACTTGTTAGGGTTGCGGTATCACAATGTAATAGCAACACTATGTTACTGACAACGTAGTATTACTACATAAGGGCATAACTAACATTGCGCTTGCCATAAGAACTGATTGTTTTAACTTTGGTACATTTTCATATTTAAGAAGAATAAAGGGTTTGTTAATGTTAAATCAAGTATCAAAAAAGACAGCGCCTCAGACAACTAACTTATTTTAATAAGATTACGGAAGATGAGTACAAAAGGCAAAGTTATGCAACAGGTCGTATACAAGAGCATCTCATTATTTTATTTTTGCCAGTGATTCAATGTTGGATCCAAATCTGAAACGTAATCTTATCGCGTTGCTTTTCAGCTTTGTTAAATCAAATAACGTGATAATTGTGGGTTTTCATGATAACGAGGACACAACATAGTGTCATTAAATACTTTACTACAATTTACTGATAGCATAATGCAATGGATCAGACAAGTAGGTATTCTAAGTTTTTGTAGTCTTTCTTCTGCTGTATCTTTAGAAACTTAACGTAACTAGCGTAAACCCGAACGTAATCACTACTATCACTAGACTCACGAATTTTTTACGGAATGAATAATGTTGGTGCCAGTTCTCAAGTACTGAAAGGTGGTTATCCTGAAAATGTCTTCAAATTATGTTTTTGATTTCATTTTTAATACTTTTTTTCCTGCGGAGACAATATTGGAAGGACCAATAGAATTTTACTACCAGATTATTGTATTGTCACCGGACTTACATAAGTATGTACTAGTAGAACTGGATGCTGACAGCCCAGAACAGAGTGGCATGGAGAAAGGTTGAAGGAGGCCTGCACCAAATTAGTTGAGGAAAGCTTAAGATGATGATGATGCTCTCTCCAGCCCAAGTCCTCTCATTCTGGAAGGTGGCCTGAGCAGTAGGAAGTAAGTAGTTTAAAGATGATGAAATGAAGTACCTCCTGAGACGGGTGCATCTATGAACGCTACGCCGCTTTCAATGGCGACCGGGAAGATCTCTTTTGGTACATTTGGGTCCACCGTACTCGAGTCGATGAGCAGGGAGCCTTTGGGTGCCTGGAAAACAGTGATGTCGTCGATATACCAAATTTTCTTTACTGCTTTATTGAGGAATTGCTATTGTTATTTGGTTTATACTATTGACACTTCGGGATTTAAGGGCAAGTGGCTCGGATGACTTCTTAACCGCTGGCGTAAGGTTTAGCGTCAGCGGTTAATTCGATTTAATGAATAAGGCTATTCATTCGACTGACTCGAATGGCGTCCACAGATCGGGAGACGAGCTGTCGGTAGGTCTGCAACAAGATGGAGCGACGACCTGATAAAGATCGCGGGACCGCGGTGGATGCAAAAAGCACAAGACCGATCTGAGTGGAGAGCCTTGGAGGAGGCCTATGCCCAGCAGTGGACGTCTTTTGGCTGACATGATGATGATGTATATACTCAAGAGCAATAAAAACGGTTACTTTGTACGAACAATTCCATACAAAGTGGCCCGTTTTTTTTTGCTCTTGAGTGTAGTTCCAGAACTGCTACAGAGAATATTCCGAACGTGTTCATACAATATATCGCAATACAAAATCGGTAGCCAGTAAGTAACTGGATGACGTTTTCTGAAGTGGACAGTTAGTTTAGGTACCCTGTATGGTTTCAAGAGTTAGCGCCACTTACGTGCTTAACTACGCCGTCCTTCCCAAGGTACGCGTCCAGTACAACTTTGTTGCTTGGCAGGATGGAGACCACAGCATCGGCAGCCTCAACAGCGGCTGCTATGGAACTGGCTCCCTTGATGCCGTTCTTGGCTGCAGCAGACAGGGTCTCTGACGACGGGTCGTAGCCTATGACGTTGAAACCCTGGAAGCAGAAATGCAGAGTGTTGACTTGCCTTGAAAGTAGGATTTAAAGTGAGGTCGCTTTAAAAATCGTAAAAATCTACCATGCTAATTCGAAACTCCCATGAGTCGTATTTAAAATTATAGTAGTATTAGTAAAAGAATAATAATAGTGAGAAAAAGGACTGTAGACTGAAGTAGGTGCCGTTCGAGGCATCCTTGACAGAGAAACCACGGATGATAAAGATACGGTCGTCACGAACCAATAACGTAGGGTTGGCTTAGCCTAGTGTACATTTTACCAATTGGTATATATTGCTTGTAGTGTACTGTGGCGAGTAGCCTAGGGGATAGGCGTTGGAAGAATGGGGTTGTGGCCTAAGTGCGAGATATCTAATGCCCTGTTTAACTAATTAGTACCCAAGGAATGGAAATACACTTGTATCGAGACTGGGCTATATTTCTCAAAGATAAGGGCTTAAAACTATCACAATGTCCTTGCTTTCAAGGACTGATCTGCCTCCGAAAGCAAAGACTGTCGCTTTATTCTAAAACCATTCTGAATTCAAAACGAGATAGATCAGTTTAACCTGCCGGATTTTGCATTATATGCAACCTACCTCTACAGTACGTACACTCCGAAGGGCTTTGAGCACGAAATGAATGGAGATGTTAACGCGCGATTTCCCTCTAACTCTAACATTAAGTCTGACCAAAATGAACAGGGTCTGTTGATTGTCTGCATGTTTTTGGCATTTGCGTGACAGTTTTGTTTTAGTGTGAGTTTGTAGGAACGTAACAGCGCAGACGTGTGTAGTAGGTGTGTGTTCCTCGTCTCCCTCAAAAAGTGGCAGAAAAATTGTAGTGCATCGATAAGCCAAAGGCACCTCCCGTCTGTCTGGTTTATGCCGAAGAGTGTCAAATAAATACCCAGTTATGTTACTCAGGGTGATTTGAAATGAATTATTTGATATTGAAAATTTAAAAGTCGCGATAAGTCAAGGATTACTAGGAAAGTACCTTGAAAGCTCGGTTATCATTTTAGTATGGAAAACGTTTCGGATCAAATGAAATAATAAGTAGAGTTAAGTACATTATAATATCAGAATTGGAAATGACATTGAGTTAGCTCTAATATTGAAATTTGTAATTTATCGTGAGGTTTTCGGTGAAGGAGATGAAATGAAATATTTTTTATCTAACCCACTTAGAAAAATTTTAATACCTTGGATATCGTCATTTCAAAGTTCAATATTTCACGAGTCAAATATTGAACTTTGAAATGACGGGTCAACCTTTTTCAATGAAACTTAGCTTAGAACCGTCTCGATTAAACTAGCTTTTGATTCAAAAAGCCGTTTTGAAATCATTCCATCCTTTTGGGAACTATGATACCACAGACAGATACATTATAATATTAAAAACTATCATTCGTTTTTATAGTTTAAAAAAAAACATTGGTCTTGTAAATGAAAAATATTTTTATTTTTTTAAAAACTTCAAAGAAAAAGAATTTTCTTTATCAATAATCTCCAAAATTATTATTTTAATTAAACTATTCTTTGAAATATTTTTTTTTATCATTAACAATAATAATAATTTCAATTATATTTTTTTTTAATCATCCTTTATCTACAGGATTAATAATTTTAATCCAAACTATTTTAACCTGTATATTAACAGGAATATTGATCAATACTTCTGATTGATTTTCTTGTATTTTATTTTTAACATTTTTAGGAGGATTACTACTTAGTTTCATTTATTTATGTTTCAAGAATTGCTTCAAACGAAATGTTTAAAAATAATTTCTGTTTTAAAATCATTATCAGAAGAACAATTTTTATTTCGTTTTTTAGTTTATTTATTTCTAATAAAAATAAATTAAATTTATTAAATTCATTTTTTAATGAAGAAATAAAAAAAAACACACTATACATTCAATACGCAGGATAAACTTATATAACATCCCTGTCTGGGCACAGTGGGAAATTAAAAAAGGCTGGTCTCCACCAGTTGCTGTTGAGGACTCAGACTTCAACAAATTTGAGTCCTCAACTGCACAGTGTTCAATTCGAGTGTGTATTCAAAAGCCACGCCTTTGTTTCTCAAAGTCCTCAAACATAAAAAACCTTAAGAAAATAATGTCAGCCGCATTTTCCACATAATCCGTCGAAACTAAACAAAGGCTAACGTAGCCAATCGCGACCCTTGTCCCGGAAAATCGTCATCACTTCTAAAAACCTCTTATCTCAATCTGTAAACTAAACTGAGCCTTAACGCAAGCCACTTAAAGTTCACTCGGTAAGCTCGCGGTGTTCGAGATACGAGCTCTTTTAAAATTATCGACAATGTATCCATCTCCATATTTTACCATACTTTTTGCATGAATTGAAACGATTTTAATTTAAAATTTTGTTACCGCTATTACACGACTTTTCGGTTTAAATCGTGACTTTCGAATTAAACGTGGAAGGTAAAAGGGAAGACTAAAATAGGTAAATAAAAATGCTTATTTAAACAAAAATGTAAATTAAGTGAGTAGTTACTTAAGCATAGAGACTAGTGAAACTTTTTTATACTATTAGGAAGGTAAACGGGCAAGGGGGTCACTTGGTGGTTAGTAGTAATCACCACTGCCCATAGACACCCGCAACCCTTGGCGGATTGCAAATGCGTTGCCAACCTAGAGGCCTACAATAAAATGCCTTTTGTGTCCGTGGTTTCCTGGACTCTCTTACTCTCTACACCCGGAACACAACTACAACTGCTGCTTAATTAATGCCATTTTGCGATAAAATTTCGTACAATGTATCTATTACCTATCTATTACAGGGTAATTGTAATTTTACACTTTGCCCATTTTATCAATACTGATTCTAGTTTCATCTTGTTCCGTTAGTTCGATATCTCTTTCTGACCCTTTGCGGATGAGCGAGACGCCAAAATGTTTGTTGCTTTGTCGTGTTACAGGTCATTCATGTATTAAAGAGTTTTATCGGAATACCTTAGAGTATTAAACAAACCGGAGATGTCAATGGCGGGACATTCCACTGTTAAAAATATAAGACCAGTGGTGACGCACGTTGTACTTGCAACTGAGCGTTTGAAGCTGGTGTTCAACGTCATCATCATCATCACCAGCCTGTTTACGTCCCACTTCTGAGCACAGGCCTTCTCTCAGAATGAAAGGGCTTGGGCTACAGTTCCCATGCAGGCCCACACGCACATAACATTCGCACATATTTTTTTGCGGAATATTAATTCCGTTTGTAATGTGAAATTACTTTTGTAATTTATCATGAGCTTTTCGGTGAAGGAAAACATCGAGAGGTACCCTGCCACTCCTGCGAAGCAGTTCAATGGTGAAATTAAAGTTCTCTGAAGTGTGAAGAAAGCCCGCGTTCGAACCTATGACCCTCTGCTTGAGAGGCCATTTTTGGAGACACCGTAAAACACAGCGGAACACGGTGCATGCACCGTGCTAAACTCAAAGGCGCTCCGCGTCGCCGCAGACAGACGCTATACGATCGTAATTAAACGCATGTTATAAGCAAAATTTAAGTTTAAAGTCTCGGGCCTGTATTGTTCAACATTTTTACGTGCGACCTCCCCTATACGCCAGACATTACCACAGCAACGTTTGCTGATGATACTGCTTTTCTGTCATGCAGCAAGCTACTCCAAAACCAACTCGATATCACAAATGACTGGCTCACAAAATTACGTGTAAAAGCAAGTGCCCTGAAGTCCCACCATATCACTTTCGCGCTCAGAAAAGGCGTTTGCACCCCCCCCCCCCGTCACGCTCACGCTCGGTGCAGAAACCTTACCGGAGACAGCGGCTGTCAAATATCTACTTGGACAGGCGCCTGACTTGGAAAACTCAGAGAGATGAAATTAATAATCGATTCAGAAATCTGCTCTGGTTGCTGGGCCGGCAATCCGCACTGTCACTGGAAAATAAACTAATGGTTTATTGTGCCATCCTAAAGCCCATATGGCTATAAGGTATCCAGATTTGGTCTACTGCGAGCAAATCAAATATACAGTGCTTGCAAAGGGTCCAAAACACATGCTGAGAACAATTGCATGTGCACCTTGGTTTGCTCGAAACACTGAAATACATGACTATTTGGATATGCCAACAATTGCTGAAGAAATTGAACGCTACAGGCTGAAACACAAAGAGAGGTTAAACAGTCACCCCAACCCTCTTGCGAACCTACTGCTAAATTCGGCCATAATCAAACGACTGAAGCGGGCACATGTGCTCCCTGACTGAAAGAGGACAAGGCAATGGTCCTGTCCCTCTTCAATGATTCTTCCTCTTTCAAAACATCTAATTAAAGTCTGGCGGCTGATTGTAGATTAATAAATAATAATAAAAAAAAAAGTTTAAAGTCATTGAAGAAGACCCAAGAACCATCCTGAACAGCCATAATTATGTCAAACCGCTAGGCTATCACGATTTTTTCATATTATAGTTACACTTCACTTATCTTTTACCGCGTGATAATGCGTATCACTCCCTGGCTACTCACCTGACACGTTATCACTATCACTATACATTCATTAGGTACTCTTATTTGCGATTAAAATGACGGCCTTGACTATCTGACTATATCTTTAAATAAACATCATTACAGTAAACTTATAAGCAACAGTAGAGCAACTTTCATTGCAAGTAGCTGTGAAATAGAAATGACGGAGTCTGTTAAATTTTTGTGTAGTCTCCGGTTAGTTATGCACTCTAATATAAAAAAAAATCGTAAGCGTTGTATAATTACACTTACGAGTATCAAGATAGTTAACATTGCTTGGTCATGGCATATAAAATGATAAAAGTTGTTTCGGCTACACGCTTACTGTGATAGGAGGAAGGTTGACTTTCAGAACTTGTCAAAAGTAATGATTACGTATTTTGTGTGTTTGAAATTATATTCCGGAAGGCGTGGCTCCTTGTCTAAAATATTCAGAGTAATTGACATTCATTGAGCAACCTTGACTTTGTGTATTTAAACAAGTGTTGACTATCGTCACGCAATTTAGTGGGACGATTTGTTGGAAAGAATGAAAACTATGCCATATTATATAACTGTGTTAAACACACTATACAAATTAAGATATCGAAGAAGTTTGTTAAACCTTGCTTAACACAGCAAATTAAAGTATTTTACGAATCAAGAATGTGGTGAAGATCGCGGGACCACGGTGGATGCAGAAAGCACAGGACCAGTCTGAGTGGAGAGCCTTGGAGGAGGCCGCCGTCAAGCAGTACATGTCTTTCGGCTGACATGATGGTGATGAAGATTCAATAAACGAGAAAGGCCTTTGCTCAGCAGTCTATGGAATAGGTACTTTACCAGGCTGATAAAAAAAAACTAATGTACCTTAAGTATGTCGGTCTACCATAGCATAGATTTACTCGCTTCGCGCATGTCATCTTCATCATCATCATATCAGCAGGAAGACGTCCACTGCTGGACTTAGGCCTTCCCCAAGGATCTCCACGACGATCGGTCTTGTCCTACCCACAGCCAATGGCTTCCCGCGATCTTTGCCCGATCGTCCGTCCACCTTGCGGGAGGCCTACCAACACTAATTTGTCTTTCGGTAAGTCGCCACTCTATAACCATTATGGCCCCAACGGCCATCAGTCCTACGAGCAATGTGGCGCCCACTGTAAGTCAGTTCCAAACATATTATTCGCGATTATCTCTTATCATTTGTTAAATTCCTACCTACGCACGAGGTCTGCGTAAATTCTATTAATATAATTATTAGGTTTGAAGAAAACCGGTCAATGGAAGACGTCACGCCCACTTCATTCAGGACAGGTTTTTGGTTACCGAATTATTTCAATGATTAACTAGGATTTGATTTATTTTTTAGAATGGGTCTACAATTATAAACAACTAGCTTATGCCCCGCGGCTTTGCCCCCGTGAAGTATTTCAAAATGGGCTAGTTCCCTATCCCGTTGGAATTTCGAAAAGTCCCTTCTTAGTGCACCTCTAGGATACTCAAGGTATATGTTTGTCAAATTTCAAGCCCCTAGGTCCAGTGGTTTGGGCTGTGCGTTGTCGGTCAGCCAGTCAGTCACGGTACTGTTTTATAGGTATAGATTTGCGAGCTATTGCTAACACACACTCTAACATTCATGAACTATGATCTCAATTGGAGTATATTTTAGTATTTTTCCCCCATTTTCTTTATTTTTACGGTTTCCCGTGAATATCAATTACACTAGGTACCTATTTTAAATTACTCACTGAAACATGAGTATACAAAAAAAAAACAGAAGAACCCCGGAAACCGAACCAGAATTCTCGACATTTCATGTCGCGTGCCATACCCTTACACCAAGATTAGCATAAAACGCCTAGTCAATGCAAAAATTGATAAAAACGAGCTGAGATTTTAATCCATGGGAAAAAATCAGCCTGTACCCATTTTATTACACTAATCTTGGTGATAGAGGAATTTCACGCAACACGGAATGTCGAGGATCCGGGTTCGATCGATCGATTCACGGTGTTAGCATTTTATATGCTAATTTTGGTGTATTAATAATTGATATTCATGAAGTAAAAAAAACGAATACATATGTCACTATTGTGTTTAGCAGAGGTTTAAGAGTCATTCGAAATGAATGGTATATACAGATACCTCTCTCTATCGAAACTATCAACAGCATGCTTATTGTTCTAAAAGAATGTGACATTGTGTAGACATTTGTAGTCTTCTTATCTGTAATCACTAATCACTTTCCAGTAAATTGGCCTTTTATCGATAAATTATGGGTGTCCACCTCATCTGACTAATACTTTTTTATTACCTCCAATACTTACATCTCCGTAAAGTCGCTATATCGAAAATTACACGTTACATGGTTTAACCAAAGGATTCGACCAGATCAATAGTTCCGCATTATTTAATAACCGGCCACACTCCATTATTCTTCCCCATTGGGCAGGAATAAAATAAATTAAATATCATGGGACAATTGACCTGGGACCTAGTCCCGAACTAGGCAAAGCCTGTACTATAGGCTCTCGTAGTCAAGTTTTCTGATTACTAAGCTATCCGTCCGAAAGAAGTAAACTTTCCCGCATTGCATTAGGTTAGGAACATAGGCGTGTCAACAACAGAGATCGAAACGCCACTACGTTGTCTTGCACCAAAACAATCTACACTATACTTGAAATAATATTTAAGTATGTTAAGGAGAACCTCACCTTTTTAACTAAGTTGGCAGCCATAAAGCCTCCCATATTACCAAGACCGAGGAACGCGACATTTTTGTCAGCTTTCAAACTATATGCACGCCTCGAGAACGTCACACACTGGTTGGTAAGAATCGACCGAGCGGCCATTTTGAATTCTTTATTTAAACACGATCGTACGCTGGCGCCGGCGCAACCCAACTGGATGGGTTCCCGTCTGAATGTCAGTTCGGAAACTTTGATAACGTTATCGAGTTATCAATGGGTTAGTCGCGCGTTAATTTGCGTTCAGTTAATTTGAATAATTATGTCATTAATTATTCTTCAATATTGAAATAAACGGTAGCTCGACGTGTTTCGGACTATACCGTACTCTGGGAGTACTCGCCTCGGTGTTTCAGAGGATATTTTTTATGTTACGACAGACCCACCGCATTAAGTATTCTGCTCCTTTTTTTGCAGTAAGTTAATAACCTCCTTTTTTGAAGTCAGTTAAAAACCAATTTTTGTATTTTAATTAAGTGAACGCTTAATTGTACAGAAAATACAGAAATAAAGACAAGTTATAAAACAATGAGAATCCAAAAATTATTGTCATCAAACATCCAAAATCCAAGGAATCCTAACCTATATGTAGAAGTGTTACGAATACCTAGGCAAAAAATTGTAGCAAAATAAAATGTAAATTAATTAGCCTAAGACCGGGTAGTCTGGTCTAACCGTGCATTCTAACGTTAACCGGTTTTAAAACCACTAAAATCAATAAGTTTCAACCGTTCCATTTTAAGTTAAACGGTCATCAACACTCTTTAACTGTTCATTCTAACTAAACTATAATCACAACACAACAAGGTGTCGAGTCAGTTAGCAATGTTAGCAACAGTACTGAGATTGAGCGCTAAAACCTTTTTCTTAAAAAAATGTTCACAATTTATCTTATTTATACCAGCATATAATTAATAAAAAATATTTAAAAAATTATGTGTATTCCACAATTGTAAAAACGAATGATGTGGGTTGGAGTATCCAAACGTCATTACCTACTGATAGCGTTAACATAACAAGCCGGTATCACAGTAGTGGAGCTAATTCAGTATGTTAACCCATATAAAATATTTGTCGGTTTGGATTAGGTTCGAGGCTCCGGTGATACCTAAAATATCATCGCAGTTCACTGTAACGCTGCACGCTAGGTTGTGATCCCAATCAGCGTCTAATCATTTAATAAATAAGTCTTGCAAACTGTCTCCTACACCACCGAATAAACAGTTACAGAACTGAAGCTGTTTAGATCGTCCCACTCCCACATAGCCGTTATTCTCAGTGCGTCTCGCTTCCCTGCAAGTAACTGACTTTACTCCTGGCACGAACTGTACGTTTTATTTCATAACAGAGAAGTCACTGTTAAATTAGATTAAATATTTATTATTTTAATAAGTCCGTAATCAAAATACGCCGTGCTAACTTAAAATCCACCGTAGCAGACATAAAATAACTAGCAGATAATTATTAATTCTTAATTTCTTATTATTTTTACTGTATAATTCTTACTTTTCTTACTTATTCTGATTCTTCTATCTTCTTTATTCTAATGTTTATAATTTTCTCCAATTTATTGCATTCTCCATTTTTTTTTCTTCGCTCCTTCGTCTACTTTTACTTTAATTCTTCTCTAATTTATGTTCTTCGTATACCTATTTTATGTTACGTTACCTAATTAAGTTTATACTTTAATTTTATTTATTGTTAAAATGTCCGTATTTTTTTTTCCGCACACTGTCCATAAAATCACTTTAAAAAAGTATGTCCACAATTCCACTTAGTTTTTTTTCACTGATTTAAAGTATCTTTATAAGAAATTTAATTTCAACTATAACTGGTGGCGCAGCGCGCCGCCAGCACCGCACGAGGCAGCAGCGCTGGCAGGATTGCCATGTGAAGGGGAGGCAAATGATAACCAGGTCTGACGATTAAAGACTGTTTATTATAAGAACGCTTAAAGCTATTTATAGTACATGATGGGAGAGAATGTGTGTGTGGCGTGACACACACTACAGCTGGAACTAAAGGTAACTCGTGGATCTGTAGGCACACAGGGCCTCACCAAAAAATGTCTGCTGCCGAAAAAGTTGCTTTACTGTTGCTTGTAAGTTTACTGTAATGATGTTTATTTAAAGATATATTATAGTGAGGCAGTCAATGTCGTCATTTTAATCGCAAGTAAGAGTATGAGCATAGTGATAACATGTCAGGTGAGTAGCTAGGGGGTGATAGGCATTGCTACGTGGTAAAAGATAACCCGAGTATAATTTTTTGACTTATTGGGTAATTAGGTAAATAATGTTTAATTGTGATTACGCTTATCAGTCAACGCGGGGTTAGGGGCGTGGTGGAGTGGACGTAACTGCACACATTTATCCAAATGTAAAATCATCTACGTACCTATCTAAGTATGCAAAAGGTAAGGGAAAGTTTATAAGTAAGCAAAAAATATGATTAGCACATCAATTGAAATTATTTCGAATTCTGTGATCACTTTGGAAGCTCCTGAAACAAAACTAATAGAATACAAACTAAAGAATAGATTTGCTATTCCAATCATAGTAGGAGTATTCGTTAGGCGTAATAGACATACTCATTGAAAAAGGACCTTATAGGTCCCGCGGTCATCTCACTCACTAATCCTGCCGCTAAGCAGCAGTGCTTGCACTGCTGTGTTCCGGTTTAGAGAGTAAGACAGCCGAGGAAATCACAGGGTCAAGTGGCATTTCATCTTTAGCCTTCTGTTTGGCAACGCATCTGCCATCACTCTGGTGACGCGGTTGTCAGTGGGAACTGGTGATCACATAACACCAGGGCGGCTAGCTTGTCGCTCAGTGCGTCCTTCACTGATTCCGTCACTACGAAAGGGACGCACTGCGCGACAAG
Source organism: Clepsis dumicolana (assembly GCA_963691665.1). Lineage (NCBI taxonomy): Eukaryota > Metazoa > Arthropoda > Insecta > Lepidoptera > Tortricidae > Clepsis > Clepsis dumicolana. Next base: position 2,377,913 of record OY829516.1, on the reverse strand, counting down.
TGACAAAATGGCGCGCAGTGCTACATGTGCTGGTCAGGTGAGGTAGGTTAACGTTTTTCCTTTTTATTATCCGATTGCACAAGTTCGTATGTATGTCCAAGTCTTTGGCACACTCTACAGCTTAAGTCGTGTCAGGGATTTTAACGTATGAGCTGTCAATTCGTCTCAGAGGGTCGAGCACGACTTTTCAAATCCTGCGTAACGGTTATCGTATCGAGATAGAGAAACCTCATACTAAATTTTAGTTCCAAATACGCTCACGGGCGGGCGCTGTTCCAAACGTCATACAAACTCGATAACGTTTACTATTCGATTTTACGTGACGCAGGTTTCGAATATTCGTACTCGGGCCTCTGGCATAGGGTAAGTATATTGTTTCCCAGAATTACAGTCAGGTTTTCTGTTTTCAAAAATTTAAGTTGTTGTAAAAAAAACAGTGCAAATACATCCCAGCTAGCGCAACCGTAAAACTTTTATTCATTTGTTTTTAGGAACATGCATATTGTTTGGTACCGACTTGATTGCCTTTTCCGCTCACCTGGCCGAGTAAAATAAATTCATTGTCAGTTCGAGTGCTGCGACGCGCTGTGGCGTGCCAAAAAACGTGGCTATCCCGTTATACTTTTACAGCGAAACTTTTGTATTTATGACCCGTTTAAATGCTGAAATTATGAATAAAACGCTCATAACTTGACGCTTGTTTAGTGCAATAAAATCGACTAACAACCCCCGCGACCTCGTATCTCAATTCAACTTCCATTTCGAAATGAAACCTTGAGTCTTAAGTCTTAGGTTTAGTTTTGTAGTAAGTTTCACGCGTTACAAGAGTTTGTCAAAGTTGGTTATTCAAATTATAATTTTATGCCGTTTTTATGTTCGTTATGTCCTGTAAATGGACATGATAAGGAAATACTGTTTTGAGGATTGCGTTTTTGGAGTTGCTCACTAAATTGTTTTTAAAAAATCATTGCGGTAGGGACACAAGAAAAGCGTCCTTCCAACCTAGTCAAGAACAATGTCGGCGTGTCGGATTGCGTTCTAAAATACTAAATTTTCGATGTTTCGTAAAGTGAAATAAAACTTCACTGAAGGTCCCTGAATAGCCTTATTTTCGATGTTTCATAAAGTGAAATAAAATTTCACTGAAGGTCCCTGAATAGCCTTATTTTCGATGTTTCATAAAGTGAAATAAAATTTCACTGAAGGTCTCTGAATAGCCTTATTTTCGATGTTTCATAAAGTGAAATAAAATTTCACTGAAGGTCCCTGAATAGCCTTATTTTCGATGTTTCATAAAGTGAAATAAAATTTCACTGAAGGTCCCTGAATAGCCTTATTTTCGATGTTTCATAAAGTGAAATAAAATTTCACTGTAGGTCCCTGAATAGCCTTATTTTCGATGTTTCATAAAGTGAAATAAAATTTCACTGAAGGTCCCTGAATAGGCTTGAGTGATTAAAAGCCCGTCTTACTCTTTACCTACTTGGCAGAACAGGAGTTTTAAGTAAAATTTCTATTGCTATTGATATTTGACATAAAGTTACTTTGATTTATAACATACTTCTTAACAGAATAAAAATTCCTAGATGACGTTTGTGCTATGTACTTACCTACTGCCTATGTATTTTATGACCTTAGAGATACTTTGTCAAGTATAGGGTTATCCTTACCATTTCGCAACACATTATATGCTTAATCGTTATGTTTTTATGCAGAGTCCACCCTACATAGTGCATTAAAATTTCATTAAAGTAACAGTTTGCTGTGTGAACATTATTAGGTTTTAATGCCTTTTGATGCTAATAAAATTTGAACTGAAGGTGAAATTTTGCGCTGCGTCAGCTACCCTAACGTATCCACAGGTTTTATCTAAATTACGAGGGTTGTGAACAAAGGGCTTCCTTGTCAGCCTTTATGGATCGCTGGGCCTGGTGGATTCCACTTTGCACTTGTACATAAACATTCTAGCGGTTCCTTGAATCGTCGACCAACGTTTCATGACTAAAACTGTCTCACTTCATCGCATTTTCATGTCATCGACAGCTATTTTCTGCTAAAATCAGGATAATTTCGGGATCATTTTATTGGTTGTTGCAGAGCCAAGTAATATAAAGACTGCCAATCTTCATACTAACTTGCGTAGCTCCGAAATATAAGGTTCACTAGATGGCGTTGATAGCAGAGGTATTACTCCCATACATGCTAAACAGCGCCAACCTTATATTTCGGAGCTACGCTGTTAGTATGGAGATTGGCAGTCTTTATATATCTTGTCTCTGGTTGTTGTATAGGCTAGGTTAGATTAGTTTTTAAATCAAAAGGTTAAGAAAATAAGTCAGAAAATAGCTTACGATGAAATGAAACAGCTATGAAACGTGTGTCGGCAATTCGATGATAAACCACGTTCTAGGCAGCCTGCTCCATCATAGATTGTGGCATTATTGCGATCAAACGCAAGCCGATCATAAAAATAAAAATGTTATTTTTTTTATTAAATTTGAATTCAAAAAAAGGTTTTGTCTAAGTACACACATCATATGTCCTCTATAATGCGTTCAGAAACCGTAAAAAATTACCAGCATTTCGACTGCTCGCCGACAGCAGTAAAATTTTAAACATTTTCATAAACTAATTTACAATAAAAAAAAACAGTCTACGAAACGTCAGCTCGGTATGTTTGTCCATGATTAAAAAAAATCGTGACGGTTATGGGTATAATATGCCTTCGGCTTCTGATCTGAACTCATCTTAGAGGTAGTATGATAATCTATGTGTAGATAAAGTAATGTATGCAACTCCACATAATTGGGCCGTAAAATACTAGTGTGATCCTATTATGAATCTCAGCTTCGCCTCGTTTCATTAAAACACCCTCGTATTTTAGGGACCCTTATTATGTAACAGTTGCATAAACTACTATAAGTAAATCATCTTATATTATTGTGATTATCTACGTATTTTATTTATGTAACAACAGAAAATAATCTTCAATGGGTATGGCAATAATTTTCTCAAATGTCTGTGTCTATAGTGAAACTAGCTACTGGCTGGGCCGTGTTTTATAAACCTACAAGTTACAGGTTACAAGTCTACAGGAAACAGTCACCTGTAATGCACTATGTACAATTACAGGTGTTTTATAAAGACACGCGGAAAGCTACACTTGTAATACGGTATTGTAAATCTCGACTACGAGTAAATTCTACAAGTGTAATGGACATCACCAATTTAAAAAAAAAGTAGCTGCCAAAAATTACAAATACGTAGAGGTTTTTTATCTATTAAATATTAAAAATACCCATGCAAAGTTGATAAATAAAAATCTATCTAAGTACATAAAACAAAATCGTGTTAATTGCACTAAGTATTTATAAGTCAAGAACGGCTGGACCGATTTTTATGATCTTTCATTTGTTGAATTTACATCTTTGCTTCGAATAGCAGGATAGGTATTATTAGAGGGGAAAATTTCACGAGAAAAAAAATAAGAAGTTCATTTTCCCATAGGTACATTTTCTATGGAATGACCTAGGCGGTACGAAGTTCGCGGGTCGGCTAACGTACGAGCAAGCTCGACATAAATATTAAGCTGACGTCGCATTCGCAACGTGCGTCACATCGTTTAGCGTACAACATACATTATTGTGTAATTATAATTAGTGTCAATAAATCACTCAACCAATACATACGTTTTTTATCAATTAACAGTAACTTACATCATCTACATACATCCACGGGCAAACAGCTCGTACAGCTAGTAAAATATATCTATTCTAAACAATGGCAAAAAACGGCCAAAAAATGCATGTCAACGATTGCATGATACTCCAGTGCATACAGACAGACACAGACAGAGAATTGAAGCTTCGTGCTCAATGAATCATTTTGATTACTCGACGATTCTAATGAGCTCCCAATTTCTTGCAGAATCTAGTCTAGTCTATTTGCATATAGTTCATTCTGGACCTTTCATTATGTAATATTGAAAAGGTGTGTCAAAATCTGTATTTATTCGTGGCCAAAACTCCCTAGTTCTTTGCTGTCGTGGACTCTCTTCTTCCGAGTCCGACTCAGACGAGTTCCTCAATAAACGAATCATTCCTTGATAACCTTGAGTTTAATAACTTGAAGAAGAGATAGATAGGTAGATAGAACGATTGATTTGGTACTGATCAAGACACCTAATTCAAAAATTTGTGCACCTGTAGCCATTGTTACAGGTCTCAAGACGTACGTAAGTTTTCGTTACAATTTTACAAATCTACAGTTGTATTTTACAATTTTTTTTAAAAAACGCTTGTCCGATTATGAATTTAAAACTATAAAATGTCCACTTTTTGTCTATGATACGGCTACAAGCGCCTGTACTTGTAGCTTGTAAAATTGTAGCACAGTACTTTTATAAAACGCAAACAAAAACAGGACAAGTGTTGCCAATAAACGCCTGTAAAATTGTAACTTGTAGGTTTGTAAAACACGGCCCTGGTGGCTTATTATTTTAAACTAACTCTTCATTGGGGAAATAATCATTTTTTCTTCACATTGTCATTTATTCGTCCTTGTTTTATAAAAAGATATTGCAAAAAGCAAAAGTAACTTTCCTATAAAGTTGCACGAAAAGTTGCCCTTTCCTATAAAGTTGCACGAAAAGTTGCCCTTTCCTATAAAGTTGCACGAAAAGTTGCCCTTTTTTTGCTCGTCAATGCACTTCAAAATTAATTAATGAATAAGCCAACGCTAATTATAATAATTTACGTAGAGAGTGTATTCTCCCGAGCACAATAAGAATAACACTTTGTTTATCATCTGATGAATGTTACAATTAACACGCGGATCTCATTATGCGGTTAACAAAAGTGCCATTCAACGAAAAACCTTTGTTTACAACAAATATGAAATCACCATTATTATTTTATGCATTCCTTATTTGTTTCAGTTTTAACCGACTGTAAAAATGGAGGAGATTCTACGTTCCACTGTATGTGTAAGGATAAGTCCTTTATTATTCTTCAATAACACCACTTGATCTGAACTAACTAATTTAATTAATAAAATGAAAGTACAATACACATGCAAGGACGATGTTATTGAAAGTGTGTCGGGCCACAGGCTATACATATGCGTGTGGCTGGGAAGCGTTTGTGGACCGTGCTGTTGGTATGTCCTGTTTACATGGACACCTATACTGACATCCCCCTTTTTTTAATGGAGATATCTTGCTGGCATCTTGATTACACGACCACTTCTAGTCGTCTTGGGCTGGGGTTCCGGGTCTGGGGCAGTTGGTTGCTTTACCAGGCTCTGACTACTCGGCTCTGCTGCAAGTGGTCCAGGAACAGGCTTTGTGTGGAGTATACCTGAAAGGGAATGCTCGTCATCTGGCGAGCTCGAATGTGTATTGGTCTTAATGTGCCACAAGTTTCTACGGTAAGTACCATCTTTGGTTTGTACTATGTAAGATCGGGGATTATTTGCTGGTGCTACTACTGCAGCTGGAATCCAGTTTCTATGAGCCTGTCTTATATATACTTTATCTCCTTTTTTAAGTTCCTTCAGTTTTTGTTTTCCTGAATCACTGTATTTCTTTTCTATTTCTTTCTTCTTGTTTAAATTTTCCTGAACTTGTTTTATTATTTCAGGTTGTAGTAGTGTGTCATTTACTGAAAGGAGTGTCTTCGTTCTTCTGTTCATGAGACGTTGTACTGGAGACCCAAGCTTGTCTCTGGGAGTATTTCTATGGTGAAGTAGAGCAAGCAGTACATCAGCATTTTCTTCCTGACATTTTTTCAGTAGGATTTTTGCCTCTTGTACGTAGCGTTCCGCGAGTCCGTTAGACCTTGGGAAGTGAGGACTCGATATGCGATGTTCGAACTTCCATTCTCTTTTGAATCTTCTGAATTCTTCGGAGTCATATTGCTTTCCTCCATCAGTATTCAATATGTCAGGTATACCAAATGTAGCGAACCAGTTTTTCATACATTTGATTATTGCTGTACTGGTGAGATTTGGCAGTTCAACAAAATCAAAATACCCTGAATAGGCGTCTGTTATCAGAATGTAATCACTTCCTTTTAAATGGAATATATCCGAACTTACAATACTCCATGGCCTTTCTGGCGCCTCTTGTTGCAATATAGGTTCCATAGGATTATCTTTTTGCAATTTTGCACAAGTTTTGCAGTTTCTTACATATTCTGACAGGTCTTTAGTCATGTTCGGCCAAAACACGCTATCTCTGGCTAGCTGAATTGTTCCTTGAACTCCTTTGTGGCTCAAGTGGGAGCATTTCATGACTAGTGGTATCATTTTCTCTGGCACTAGGACTCTGTTATTTTTGAATATGATTACATCGTAAACACTAAGTGCTTCTCTAAAGTACCAGTATTTTCTTAGATTTTCTTTGACTTCTTTTATACTGTCTGGCCATCCTTCTAGTATAGTTTTCTTTAAGTCTACTAATTCTTCATTTTCATCCATTTCTTTTTTCAAATCTTGTTTTCTTTCAGGTGAAAATGGTAATATTGCACAGATAGTCAATGTATGGTCATCCATTTCCTCTTGGCTGATATTTCTACAATCTCTACTTAGAGTGTCTGCCACATACATTTCCTTTCCCTTCTTGTACAGGATTTTCGGATTGTAGGGTAATATTTGTAGGAACATTCTCTGCAATCTGGGCGGTGCATCAGGTAACGGTTTTTTAAATATTGTTTGTAATGGTTTGTGATCACTTTCTATTGTTAAGTCCTTGCACCCCCAAATGTAGTTGTGAAACTTCTTGCAAGCCACTAATATTGCATTTGTCTCCTTCTCTAATTGGCTGTAGTTCTTTTCCGTCTTTGTGAATGACTTGGCGCAGTATGCAATGGGTTTTTCATTTTGTAACAAAACTCCTCCGCAGGCATAGCTGCTGGCGTCCACTGACAATGTGATTGGAGCCTTTGGGTCATAGAACCCAAGAACAGGTGGGTTTTGTATCATATTTTTCAGCTCTGTGAAGGCTTTTTCTTGTTCATGTTCCCAAGACCATGCTACTTCCTTCTGTAGCAGAATTCTCAGTGGTGCTGTGATGTCTGCTAGATTTTTTATAAATTTTGATAGGTAAGTAACAAGCCCAAGGAATCTCTGTAGTTCCTTCACATTTTCAGGTCTCTTTATCTTATTTATTGCATCTAATTTTCCAGGATCTGGTTTGAGTCCATCTTTGGAGACAATATGTCCTAGGAATTTAATCTCTTGAGAGCAGAAAATACATTTTTCTTTGTTCAGGGTGAGTCCTGAATCTTTCAGTTTCTTTATGACTTTTTGAGTTGTTTCTTCTAGCTGCTCTTTGGTGACTCCACGGATAAGTATATCATCCATTGAGACTTCCACATTCTCAATATCGAAGAGAAGTGAGCTCATTACTTGCTGGAAAACCTCTGGTGCTGATGCTAACCCAAAGGGCATCCTAAGGCAGGAGAATCGTCCAAATGGTGTACTGAAGGTAAGGTATTTTGATGTTCTAGGAGTGACCTTTAGTTGCCAAAATCCTTTTTTACAATCTAATAGCGTAAACCATTTGGATCCATGGATTCTAGAAGCAATTTCTTCGATTGTGTTGAGTGGATGATATCTTCTTTTGAGATTTTTGTTCAACTCTGAGGGGTCAATGCACAATCTTATTTTGTTATTTTTTCTCACTACTACCATAGGTGAGACAGCAGGGGTGGGCTCAGTGACTAGTTTAATAATTTTTTGTTTTACCATGCCCTCAAGTTCTGCCTTGACTTCTTTTCTTATAATGTGGGGCACTTTCCGAGCTGGACAGATTGGCAGTTTGGGATCATCTACTAAATCAATGTCATACACATAGTTCTTGAGGCAACCTATGCCGTTGTAAAGGTCATCGTCCGGTAAGTTCAATGCTTCAACTCTTTTTATTAGGTTGAGCTTGACTCCGGTGGCTTTTCCTAGAATTGGTGTTACTTCCGCATCAACTATTATGTATCTGATCTCTTGTGTGCTGTTCTTAACTCGAGTATTGATTGTTGCTTCTCCTGTTACTGCTATTTTGTGTCCAGAGAAGGATGTTAAATATTTTGTGCTGCTTGGTCTTATTTTTGCCTTGCACTTCTCAGCGATCCTCTTGTTTAACACATTGCACTGACTACCAGAGTCAAGCTTGAAGCTAACCTTTATTTTATTTTGCAGGTAGGCTGTCTCAAACCAGTCTTCAGTGTCTACATCGGCTTCTACTGTAGAAACTCTAAGTGTGTTGGGGTCTTCCTCCTCACTGGACTCATCTTCATGCTCTAGTAATACTTCTACTTTTTTACTTTTACAGCACTTGGTAAGATGATTCTTTTTGTTGCAATTGTTACACATTTTTCCGAATGCTGGGCATGCCTTGCGTCCATGTGTACTGTCACATCTTTGACAGTGAAATTGATCTTCCTTGTGTTTCTTTTTACTATCTTTTTTTCTGTTACAGGTGGTGACTGCGTGGACGGCGTTCGGCGTTTTCATCAACTCCATGTGATTTTTAACTTGCTCAGCTGAGTGGCAAATGGAAGTTGATTTCTCCAAAGTTAGGTCATCTTCTGCTAGGAGCCTCTCTCTGGTCGCATCGCTCAAAATGCCGATCACTATTCGGTCTCTTATTATACTATTTTCGAGAGTGGAATAGCCGCAGTTTTTTACTTTACTTTTTAGGTTAGTTACGAATTCATCGAAACTTTGGCCCTCTTTTTGTGTTATTTGGTTGAATACATATCTTTCGTATGTTTCGTTGATCTTTGGGGTAAAGTGTTTATTGAATTGACCTTTAATTTTCTTCAAGTCTTTTGCATCCTCGGTTGACATACCGAACGTATTGTATATAATGGCGGCCTCGGGCCCAATGCAGCTCATAAACGTTGCAACTTGAACCACAGCACTTTTGTTTTCAAGGCCAGTAGCTATTAAATACCACTCGAATTGCTGCAACCATAATTTCCAGGCTACTGCAACATTGTCTGCGCTTGTTGCGAAGTATTTTGGAGGCTTTATATTGGCGCAATCCGACATTTTTTCTGATTTATCGTCCGGCATTTTTCACACGGGGTTTCGGCACCATGTAAGGATAAGTCCTTTATTATTCTTCAATAACACCACTTGATCTGAACTAACTAATTTAATTAATAAAATGAAAGTACAATACACATGCAAGGACGATGTTATTGAAAGTGTGTCGGGCCACAGGCTATACATATGCGTGTGGCTGGGAAGCGTTTGTGGACCGTGCTGTTGGTATGTCCTGTTTACATGGACACCTATACTGACAGTATGTATGTCTTTTTCTAAAAAAAGCCTGTCAGTATTATTGAATGAGCGAACGAAGTGAGCGAACCGTCTCAGTTTCAGCTTGGACGAAAATCATTTCGTATATCTGTCTGTTCGGTCGGCGTCTGAGGGTCGAGCACGACTTTTCGAAACCTGCGTCACGTAAAATCGAATAGTAAATGTTGTCGAGTTTGTATGACGTTTCGAACAGCGCCCGCCCGTGAGCGTATTTGGAACTAAAATTTAGTATGTGGTTTCTCGATCTCGATACGATAACCGTAACGTTACGCAGCTTTCGTAAAGTCGTGCTCGACCCTCAGTTCGGCTGTTTCTTCTAGAGGTCGCATTTCATAACCGACTCTCGTGAAATTTTGTGAGCAGGATCGCTAATTATACCATATTATATTTTTTTCTGTCGATTCTTTTTTTTTTATCTAAAATGAGGTCGCAAGGTCTACAGCTGACAGAGCCACTAGTTTTATAAACAGGTAAAATTAAAGATTTGTTTTTCGAGAAAATGTTTCTAAAACCATTTCTTAAATTTATGTAGCAACTAGCTTATGCCCTGCGGCTTTGCCCCCGTGAAATATTTCAAAATGGGCTAGTTGTGTGTTGTGTGTAGCTGTGTGTTGTCTGTCAGTCAGTCAGTCAGTCAGTCACGGTACTGTTTTATAGGTATAGATAAACAACAGCGGTGCATATGGCACAAATAATGTTTCACATACCGCCTCGAACTTAGCTCGAAAACTAGTTAGCGAGCTCAGAACTTCAGCTCAAAGCGGTACCTATCGAAATTATTAATTATTGCTTCAGCTTCAGGAATTCCACTACACATCAATCAGTTTGTGAATTCTATAGACAAGTTAAGCTTGAGAAACTAGTATTGTAGTTAGTACAGCCGCCAGTTGGATAATATAGACGGATTTGATTCTAGAATGGAGAATAATTTGTATAAACTCTAAAGTTTGTGATGATTCATGTCAGGATCATCATCATCATGTCAGCCGAAAGATGTCCACTGCTGGACATAGGCCTCCCCCGAGGCTTTCCACTCAGACCGGTCTTGTGCTTTCCGCATCAACCGATGCAGGGTGTTGTTAGTTTATTGAATGTTAATTTCCACGGACCAACTACCCTCTGGACACCAAATGGAATCGCGGCTCACGTTCGACCAGATGACAAGCGAGATGAAAAGCTATGAACCAATAACGACGCATTCCCGCGGCCCGCTCACCGCGGCTTTTTTCGTAATGACTTTCCAAGTAAATTATAGAAGATGCGGTGTCCAGAGGATTGGTCCATGGTTAGTTCCTATGTCAACGGGAAGTACCCTATAGATTTTGATGCCCACAGTTTTTGTATGAAGATACACTTTCAAAAGGTTGTATCTTTTGATGGCGCTGACTTAAAAACTTCATTTTTATTGCTGCTTAAAGTGACCATTACTATCTATCTATAACTTAAACGTTATATACCTAGATTGTTGTTAATAGCTTTGTTTTATTTTACGAAAATATTGCCTGAAAATGATGCCTGCATCTTTCAACCGGCATTTATTAAGACCATAGACATAATTAACAACATTTCCGGTAAGTTTGTAATTACTGGCACAAGAGGCATTTTCATCTTAGCTCTCTAGGTTGGTGACGCATCTGCTAACACCCGTAACGTAGGTAACGTTACGCAGGATTCGAAAACTGGTGCTCGGCCTACAGCAGCTTGTTTCTCATTGGCGGAGAATGACATACCTCACTCGACACTGGCTCTCCTAGCGGACTTTTGACTAGTGGTATCTCATCACCAGTAAACTAATAAAAGAAAAGAAAAACAGTCTCCGAGACCAGCTCGTAGTTTATTAAAGAAAATACACCTTGCCATCACAGTCCATTAAATCACAAAATAGAATAATTCTTGGTTAAATTAGTTGTAATTAACAGTTAGTTGACAGGTAGTATGGCAGTGACATTTGTACAGTTGTTAAATGTCCTATTGTCGTCCCACGATAACTCTGCAACGAACTGACAACAGTAGAAAACTAAAATTTGTTTATGGCAACACTGATTTATAGTCAAACAACACTTTTTAAACTTTTGATTAGATTAAACATTAATTAGGTCATCGTTCATTCACCATCCACCATCAAAATACCTCTCTTATTTCGTTTTCTAGATTTTTTTACCGTACAACGGCAAATCTACCTTCTAAACACTGGCAAAATTGTCCTCCAATGGATAGAGCCAAAGTAAAAAAAAAACAGCAACTTTTGATTGCTACTGCCATTATTATTTATAATTAAAAAATGTCTGAAGGAGTGACATGAAAAAAGTATTACCCTAGCGTGATTTTTCTGGGTTGCCAATTAATCTCTTATGCAGAGTTATCGTGGAACGATTATATTCGTATGTTATTATTATAAATCTAGGTTCGGACATTTCATAGCACGCCGTCAACATTAAAATGTAAAATTTTAACATTAAAATGGAAAATTTTAACATTAAAATGGAATTCTAATTCTAATACTCATAACACTCATTTATTTAATTGTATCTAAAGTTATATTAAATTATAGACTAGTATACTCGTAATAACCGTCACCACCATGGTCTTAAACGATGTGGTTCATGAATATTAATGGATATTATATTTACCGCCGGCGAAAGCATCAAATAGGGTACAAGCATAAGAATAAATTTTATTCTTATGGTACAAGTTTAGTGCATACAATAAGTACATACCTCGAATGCAAAGTTTCACCTCTAAATCTTCACTTTTATATTCTAAGGCGTATACAGTCAGTTTTATATGACGACCGGATGGCCCAGTGGTTAGAGACCCTGACTATGAAGCTTGAGGTCCCGGGTTCGATCCCCGGCCGGGGCAGATGTTTGTAATGGTGAATACGAATGTTTGTTCTAGGGTCTTGGATGTTTAATATGTATATAAGTATGTATTTATCTATATAAGTATGTTTATCCGTTGTCTAGTACCCATAGTACAGGCTTTGCCTAGTTTGGGACTAGGTCAATTGGTGTCAATCGTCCCATGATATTTATTTATATTGTCTAAGTACCTATAGAAATTGTCTTAAACATGAAATTCATTTCCATTATTTACAAAACATTTATCCAATTTGTTTAAACACAGGTACCTATCTTACTGTCATCTCAAAACCTAACTAAGAGGTAGATAACAATTGATAACATGACTATTTATTATGAATTCTTAAATTACATTATTTACAATTTGATATAGACGTCTCCGTCGCCTACTTAAAAATACTATACAAAATTATTATATTTACTGTCAATCATGTCATTGTATTGATATAAAATTTCGCGATTTACACACATTATCATGATACTCGAGACTTAATCGCGTAAAATTGTTATTCCTAAAATTATTTCGAAACTTTCTTAGTACTGAAGTACTTATTTTACTTATTTGCATTTGTAAATTTTAAATCTTCAAAATTAAAAATAATTATGTTCCTGACTCCTACTTTTTATTCTATAGACTGTTACCAACCGTTACCAATTGCTTGACAAAATGAAAAAGTTTATAAAAAGTTTGGACCATTAATTGGCGGGAACTCTATGATGAGCTAAGAGTACAGATCTATACTTATCTGTGGCGCGCTGCGGCGCGCGCATTGCAAGGTCCGAATTAGACTTGCTTAATTATGTTAACCATGATCGTATTTTTATTCTAAGACCTTATAATAAAAAAACTGTTTCATGTACTTCTGTTTTATATTTTAACTATAGTAAATCTTTAATTATTAACTTAGTTTCGTCAAATGTTTTATCATTTGCGCAAAGCTGAATTATAAAGTCACACCTCTTTGGTATCTTTCTGTTAAACACTAGTTTGGACACAACTTTTTGACATTTAGTAAATTAAAAAACTACTTTTCCACACGCGTGTGGAAAAAGATATCCATATATTTTTTCCGCACACTTACGAATTCGTGCTAAAAAGACTAACTTTCTATGAACATGTTAACCCACATCAAAGTGCACTTTCCGAGCAAGTGCATTGTAAAATATATTTAAATTAAAACACCTCGACGTTTCGGACGCGACGTTGCGTCCACGGTCTCAAAGGCGGGTATCAACATCTTCTAGCTGCACGAGTTTCTTCAACAATCCGCACTTGGTCATTGTTATTAGTTTTTTCACTAGGGTTGCCACTAGCCCCTTGCAGCGTGCAGCTAGTATCTAGATGTTGATACAAGCCTTTTTAGTCCCTTCGAGACCATGGACGCAACGTCGCGTCCGAAACCTCGAGGTATTTAAATTTAAATATATTTTTACGCGATTAAGTCCCGAGTATCATGATAATAATGTCATTGATTGACTCAGGCGTTACTTTGCGGAGGTCCATATTTATGAACTAAAAACAATTAATTTGCTCATCCGCGACCACACGTTTTTCGGCAACTAAAAGACAAATGGGGAGTAGAAGTTAACACAATTATAATCGTCTCGTTCGTCGATCGTTTTACTTAAAAAATAGTTAATTTTAAAGTAAAATTTCTAATCTTAAACACTTCTCAATCTTTGATTTCTGCTTTGGTCTGAATAGTAAATAAGATACTTGAATGTATTTACAAGCCCTCTTATGATAAAGTACATGCATTTGTTCCTGCAAGTATATTATGTACTTATAGTAAACAATAAGAATTGAATCACTATTTTCAGCCTTTTATAAATAAACTTTATAAGTCACGTCACGAATGTCTAGCGATGACCGTTAATGCGCAGAAGTCAAAAATAAGGTGTCGTTGGGACGAAGAGGGGGCCCGGGGCGGGCGTGCCTATTGTACGAAGCGCTTATTGGCTCCCCAGTCGCACACATGCGCAGAGTACACCTCCACATTTCCGGTCACCGCTAGACTTTCGTGGTGCGACCTGTACGTGTTATGACATTTGCAATCGACGTCGCATTCATGTACCTACCTGATCTATGTATGACTTTTACCTATGAAAGCTAACATAGTAATTTAAATTATAACCTAAAACAGTAGACGACTAAAAAAGGTTACCGTTGTCACAATATTTTGCTCTAAACACTTCTTGAATCCCATGGTCAATAAATATTAATAGTAACTCACTTAACTTTGAAATTGTTGTACTTACTCTTCCTTTCGATTGGTATAGTCTTGACTTACTTGGAGTATAAGTATGTTTGTAACACTTTTCATCTCACCAGAAGTCGTAATAAGCAGTGAGCAAAACTTTGGTGCCGGTGACGTCGTAATGTCGCAAATTCACATGTACGATGATTGTGTATTAAACGACATTGCGACACCTCAATGATTCTTAATAATGCAATCAGCTAAGTTCTCATTTTCTAAGTGTTCAAATGTTTTTCTGTAATATTTCTTGATTTTGCTGTTAAACTCTGCTGCCAGCAGGAGCAATTATTATTATTATTTTAAGCCTGGTGAAGTGTCCTACTGCTGGGCAAGCCCTCCTCCCATGTTCTCCACGCGTCCCGATCAATATTTTTTTATTATTATTCACAATGACAACTCATCATATTTTTTATAAGTCTCAACAAGTAATGATACGTCATTATGCTCACAAAACAACAGAAAAACGTGTTCCGAACATGTGGACATAATTTCGAGCAACGACCTTATTCGAGAGCGACGTCCAAAGAGGCTACAATTGTAGCCTTTTCTCCGCTTAATTTTCGGCGTGCTGATGACATATCTACCTTTTTTATATGTAATATCATTGGTCTCAGCTCAAATGTCAATATCGACAAACTAAAGACGTCTTAAGTGATAATATAATAATATCTAAATAAAAACACTCTCTGTGTAGCATGACTTCATGCGTTTGTCATCGACACCAAAGTTTCCCTCCCTGATGATAAGAAATGTGTAAGTGTGATTTCTGCTCCTGTAGTACGTCTACCCTCATGGTGATTGCATCACCGAACCCTCTGATTGAAGGTTCGAACCTGACAAAGACTGCCAGCAATTCTCTCTAATCAATAATTATAATCATACTAGTGTTTCTATAAATAAGTATACTCCTTGCTTTCTTGGAAGGAAGGGTATTCGAGATCTAGCCCTTTGAGACGCGATGATAAGTA
The DNA here is from genome assembly GCA_963691665.1 of Clepsis dumicolana. Lineage (NCBI taxonomy): Eukaryota > Metazoa > Arthropoda > Insecta > Lepidoptera > Tortricidae > Clepsis > Clepsis dumicolana. The sequence goes on along the minus strand of OY829516.1, from coordinate 2,362,505 downwards.
CATCTCGGCTTGTAGTTCCATCTTCGCGTCAAAGTGCATCCTCCAGCCACCAGCTTCGCCTAAAACAGAAGAAAAAAGGTTAGAAATAGTATTCCTAGTTACTACTTTAAAGGTACAAATGCTTTAAAGGTACAAAGGCTTTAAAGGTACAAATGCTTTAAAGATACAAAGGCTTTAAAGGTACAAATGCTTTAAAGGTACAAAGGCTTTAAAGGTACAAAGGCTTTAAAGGTACAAATGCTTAAAAGGTACAAAGGCTTTAAAGGTACAAAGGCTATAAAAGTACAAAAGGCTGTAAAGGTACAAAGGCTTTAAAGGTAGGTAAGGCTGCTAACCAGCCTTACCTACCTTTAAAGCCTTTGCCTAACGCAGCAGCAGATGTTTAAACGGTTGCCACTAAATCTGATAATTTTTGTTAGGCAAAATTTCTTTCATTTTGCTTTAAGTAAGTACCTAAGCTAACGGGATAGGTTTATGCCATCACAAACCCAAAAAAGAACAAAGGGAGCCTTCGGTGGTAAAGATCGTGGGATCGCGGTGGATGCGAAAAGCACAAGACCGGCCTGAGTGGAGAGCCTTGGGGGAGGCCGCCGCCCAGCAGTAGACGTCTTACGGCTGACATGACGAGCCTTCGGATTCATTCAGTAGGAGAAAATTTTAACGCATAGTACACATACAATCATGAACTCTGAAAACAACACTCTTTTTTTATTTTGACAGTTGTGTAAAAAGGTAAAGGTTAAACCGAAAGCCAAAGTTGTCAAAAGTATGCTAATGGCTAAACTTTCAGTAAGCTTCGATAACAAACAACAACAAGTTTCACTAGCAACGTTTATAGTTGGAGCAGAAAAGGAACGGCCCTATTAAAATATGTGTAGGTTTACGTTTTTTCCTTAGCCCAGGGTCCATTTTTTGCTGCCCAACTATACTTACGTTGCAAAGATATCGAGGCAACTTGACGATTACCGTAAGAGGGACACTTAATAAATTATAATATCCTTTTTTTTGAAAAGGAAGGCGAACGAACAACAAGGTCACCTGATGTTAGGTAATCACCGTTGCCAATGGATATCCGCAACACAAGAGGGATAGCAGATGCGCTACCTAGCTATTGTATTAATAATGTAACAAGCGTCCCTGTGTCCGCAACTGTCTCAACAGTTGGCATCTTCAATCTTGCTATGTAGCAATAAAGATGACGAGCAGGGTGTCAATTATTGGAATCAACGTGTCAATCATTGGGACGTTTAACCGTAATTATCAAAGTGGGTGGTTAAATACAAATTTTCTGGGTCACGTCATTTTCTCGGTCTACCAGAGCTTTCCGAAAGACCCTGATTGCCAAGAAGAATGCGCCGCAAGACACTTTGCACAAGCAAAGAATATATACTAACGTAACAAGCAACGACACTGACGTAAGCGACCTCGCGGCTGTGTGCGTTCGGGACGCGAGTGGGGTTGAGCGCGGGACGCGCAGGGTCAGGACGGGTCAACTCCACGTTTAGGTAAGATTTTACAAGTACGCGGCGGGTCCGGGCCATAGGACTAAATTCACAGGGCCGCCGCGCGCCCAGCCAATCGCGCGCCGGTACTTGTGCTATTATGTATTCTGTGGCAGGGTGTGGAAAGGCGCTCCGCGGTCGAAACGGCACGGCGTGACCCGCCTGTGACGTAACGCACAAAGTTATTTCAGTCAGTAAATAAAGTTACCTTTTCGGATTAACTGCACGCCATCCTCAGTGGTGCCGTTGTTGACAGACTTGTTCTTCTTGAGGCTATCGAAGCTGAGGTAGTTGGCCAGGGTCTGGATCTGGCTTTTGGAGTAATCCCGCCCGAGGAAATTGCTGACACTGCGGACTTGTTTAGGCAGATTCTAAAGACAAACAGGTAATTAATGACTGACAGAAAACACGATACAAAATTATTATTATACTCTTACTAGCGGAGTCTGTTCGTCAGCTGCCCCAAGGCCTCACAGAGGCCTGAGCCTATAATTAACCAATAGTTATCAAAAGTTTTCGCTAAATCAACAACGATTTTTCCAAAACTGTACGATAAAATAATTTAAATTGACGCAACTTTTTTACTTGTTAACCGATTTAAATAAAACAAACACTAAATGTTAATCCAAGGAAAGGACAACGCATCAGTGAAAACCGCATCCTTCTAGGTTAAGCCGTTTCTGAGATTAGCGTGAACAAACGCACAGACAAACAGAAAAGAATTCTAAAAATCGTTGTTTTGGGTTCTATTGCGCTAATAGTTACAGAGTTATTATATGTATAGATAGAAGATAGATGGACGATGTTTTAAGCAGCGTCCATAACTTAGTGGCCGATACGGGAGCGACAGCTACGACCGCATCATTGGCAAATAAGTCTAACCTACGAGGGTCTCAAATCTCGCTCTAAGGACAGGTTGTCAAACTGAAACTAATAATGCCATCGACACATACCTTAATCATGTCTTCGTAGAATATGAAATGGAGATTCTTGTTGTGTCGCTGTTCCCATGCCTCGTTTGTGTGCGCTACTATCGGTGTCCATGGTACTATAAAAAAAACATGAAATGAATACAAGTATTTAAATGTCAATTATAAGGAACTGAAATGAAAGAGTTTTTTCGTTAGATTTTCATCATGGGCACTTTATCATCATTGTAATGACGACCGAATAGCCTAGTGGTTAGAGATACTGACTATGACGCTTGAGGTCCCGGGTTCGATCCCCGGTCAGGGCAATTGTTTGTATGATGAATACAAATGTTTGTTCTAGGGTCTTGGATGTTTAAATGTATTGAAGTACGTATTTATCGATATAAGTATGTTTATCCGTTATCTGGTACCCATAGTCAGGCTTTGGGCTAGTTTGGGGCTAGGACAATTGGTGTCAATTGTCCCGTTATATTTATTTGTTATTTATTTATATTTATCATCTTAGTTAAAAGCATCTATCTGGTCGATGAAGTACCCTCCAGTCCGTTCTTTCCAATGCGAGTTGTACTAGCGTATATAAGTTATTATGAAATAAGTAAATGAGCTGCGACAACTTGACACGTACAAACTTGTAATCTAATATATAAAGTCGAAAAACCAGAACGGGATAAAAGAAACGAGACAGAGCGAGATGGCGCTCTACAACACCATTTTGACACATTTCTCTCAAGCAACGCATTATTTCTCTGGATTTTTAAAGCAATTCGATTCTTTGATCTAGGGAATCGCGAAAAACTTGAGAAAATATGATATTGGGTGTGTAAGTTTTGTATATTAAGCAAAATAAAATTGCAAGTTCGAATTTCGAGCCAAAAGCGAGCGATGTATTATCTATGCCAGTGTTGCCATTCAGGGATAAAGAAATCCATTCATTATCCTGCATTGCAGTCTACGGAAAGTTTTAATTTTATCTATGTATTTTTTATTGATATCATAAAATGCAAAAAATACTTGTCCAATATTTTTTTCGATAATCTATATGACGGACTAATTAGAAATATTACATTTTTACAGAGAAGAAACATTACTATTGTTTCTGAGATTCCTTACGTTAATATAATGTCCCACGCGGGCGGAGCCGCGTTCGCTCTCTAGTATTTAAAATAAGTTGTACAAGGAAAATAAGGAAATCAATAAGAAAACAAATGCGTGTGGTCGCTCTGGCTGCTATGGCGAATGTGTGTTCGTCGCATGTCGGCGCGGGGCAGCCTCCTTCCCCGCGGCCGCCTGAGATGACGTAGATGCTTGCTCGGGCGCAAACACGAGTTCTTTCACTTACCGATACGACACGACTATCTTCTAATTTCTTCTTTTTTTGTTTTCACTTTAACTTCACGGTCACTTAATACCCGTGAATAAGGATACAGAAGAAGGTAATGACTGTTCAAGGATGACTTATGGGTATTAGTGTAGAAAATATGAAGGCTAAAAAACAGATTAACGTTTGGACATTCAGAAAGATTATGACGCTAGTGATGATTAATAAATGTAAATCACTGGATTTAGATAAGGATTAAATTGCGTTAACAAAAAACGTAAGTAATGTACCATAATAATAATAAATTATCAGTAAGATAACGAAAGTTTATAATTGGATAATCTGACATAATTTACTAGTGCAGAAGCACTCAAATTTTGGTGCATAATAATGACTCACAAACAAAATTAAATAAAGTCTGCTTAAAAACGAAAAAAGGTGCATAGGAAAAACGGTACGGTAGCCTAGTGGTTTAACCTATGGCTATGGCCTCTGAAGCAGAAGGTCGTGGGGTAGGTCCCCGGCATGAACCAATTCAATGGTATTCAGTCAGCACTGAGAGTCGTCGTCCCAGTCATGACAGGAGAGCTTTGCCTAGTAGTGGGAGCTAAATAAGGAAAGGAATTGAGATGTTAACGCGCGATTTCCCTTCACACAGGCTCTGTTGATTGTGTGCGTGTTTTTATCATTTGTGTGACAGTTTTGTTTTAGTGTGAGTTTGTAGGAACGTAATAAATTTTGACATGAGCGTGTGCTATACTTGTGTGTTTCTCGTCCCCCTCAGAAGTTGGCAGAAAAATTGTAGTGCATAGATAAGCCAAAGGCGCCTCCCGTCTGTCTGCTTTATGGATGATGATGACATGGGGTTACTAAGTAGTCCCAATCTTGTCGGAGAAACCGCGTTTATGAGCTATAAGCTACTCGGATGAGCTAAGATTAAGTTAAGCTTAAGTTTTGTATGCTTTTATGTATGGTTTAACAGAAAAGCTTTAGTGTGTCTTGGGTAACAGGCAAGTGGATATGATAAGTAGATAAATTACATTAAACTAACTTACCCTAGACGACGGTGGCGGGATGATCTAGATGTCTTTCTTAACTATTGACCTGAAACTGCTAAAGATCGGGACGCGTGGAGGACATGAGGAGAGGCCTTTTATCACCAGACTTATCATAGTGATAATAATAACTTACATAGATCCCTTCTGAAGGCCTCCCAGAAATGAGCAAACGTAGCTCTCATAAGGCTCTTCGCCATCTGCTTGTACAAGTAATAATAGGACACAGCCACATCTCTTGGATCCCTCGCTATGTAAATAACTTTGGCAGTCTTCAACAAATTTGGTGGCAGCAGCGACAGAGGCAGATGCGTCTTGATGAACCGTGGTGATGGTATGTCCTCTATATACTTCCAGCTGGGTACCCGCACGGCGTGGTTCAACCCTTGGAAGTAGCCAAGGTTCATGAAGTTGGCTTTTATCAGCTCGAAAGCCACCTCTGGTATTTGAGACGTGATTCTGTGGATGAGAGAGAGTGTTAATAGCTGCCTTAATTGATCGAATTAGTCTCCTATTTCATCATCTTTACAATTGTCAGTTTCATTATGACAATGAAGCGCACTACAGGGCGTTACATTGAACGTAATACAACTCTTGTTTTTTAATTTCGTCTCCGTGATGCTAAACGCCTCTACTAGGTCTCGTGTTGTTAAAGTCATCTTAATTAATTAATATTACTGTTTAAATTTTTCCTATTTTTTTGGTCTCATCGTGGTTACCCTAATTAGAGAGTTAAAAGAAAAAAGTTTGAATCTAGTTTTGTAGTGAACACTTACGTTTTTGCTTACCTAGGTTGATAATTTATGGGTAAAATTCATTCTGACACATTACTGAAGTTATTTGTCATAACAAACCAGCATTTCATTTGATTCTTTATTGTCGCAGTTTAATTTTAAACAGAAGTCATGCCTCTTGCTTATCCGTTTACTAATATTCAGCGATCAGTGATGGTAGAACTTTATTTCACATCTCAGAGTACAATGAGGGCACAAGAACTATTTCACGAGCGGTCCAATCCCCACTCGTCAATTGATCAACACAAGTGTACAGAATTTGAGAGACTATGGACAGTTTACGGTCCCAGCTCATGCCTAAGGTAGAGGCCGACGTCCAAAGTACTCAGGGGTTTTTAGAACACGAGTACTTAGGTATTTTATCCGCCACCCAGAAGCCAGCACCAGAGAAGCCGCGGCACGATTTGGTACAACCCACATTTTTATTTGGAGACTTTTGAATGCCGAAGGATTACACCCGTTTCACTTTCAATACAATAGTCTTAGCAGATTATCCCATCAGGAGAGTACGGTTTTGTCGTTGGGTATTACAAAACCAACACCTTAACATTTTATGGTCAGATGAAGCTACCTTCACCAGAGTAGGACTGTTTAACATACACAACAAGCACTGGTGGAGTGATGTCAATCCTCATGTGACACGGCGAGACTCGTTTCAAAAACGCTTCTCAGTTAATGTTTGGGCGGGTATTCTCAATAATTATGTCATAGGACCTTATTTCATTGAAGGTAATTTAAATGGAATTAAGTACGAAGCCTTTTTAAGAAACGAGTTGCCAATGCTGTTGCAACAAATTGCCGAACAAAATTTGCAAAACATGCACTATCAACAAGACGGAGCTCTAGCACATTTTTACCTGCGGGTTCGGAGTTACCTGGACCAAGAGTTCCCTCGGGATAGGACGCAGTGGTCCAGTGGAATGGCTGCCTCGTAGCCCGGATCTAACTCCACTGGATTATTTTTTGTGGGGTGAGCTCAAAAGACTGGTATGCAAACGAGAGTCTGATACTGTTCTGGAGCTCCGCCAAAAAAAAATCCAGGCGTTTGAGGTAGTAAAAACCAACGAGTTCGTACTCGGGAGAGTGCAAAGAAATCTTCGACGACGTGCAGAGCTATGTGTTTAGGAAGGAGGTGGACATTTCGAACACTTGCTGGAGTACGTTTGAACTTAACAGTTAATTTTACTTTCTAATAAAAAATAATTTTAAACAGATATCACTTGTAGCTCCTTATCATTTGTGTTGATGTTTTGACACACTGATAACTGATAACAAAGCTTGAGGAATAGATACGTCAAGTAAACGTGACGTCATGATGGGTGACCACACTAGGAGATTTTAATTTCTTTATTCTGTTAGCAAATAAGCAAAAGTTAATTACGACGTATTTTAATAACTCAATCCGTGCATTTTGTTCTCTGTCGTTAACTGAGCCGGAATTACTTAATTTGTACTACGTTCAATGTAACACCTTGTATAACAAAAGCTCTTCTAGTCAGCAGTTGACACCGAATTGTCATTGAAAACTGACAACTGTAAAGTTGATGAAATAGGGGTCAGGAGTTACTGTGCTGGTCTACGTTCATAAACTGAAAATAATTGAGTTGCTCGTCCACAACCATTCGTGTAACAGGCAAACCCCTCCCACACGAATCAGCACGTGTTACACCGACCCAACTACCAACCACTTTACGATACTGACGCATTTTGGAACTCTCTACGAGCCCATTTTCTAAGCATCAGCACAAATAATTATTTTGTTTAATTTTAATAGCTTGTTAAAACAGATATTCTAAGTCCAAAATTTTGCGTGAACTAGAATGACTGTGAAGTAAAAAATAGCATTTTTTTGAAATAATTCTGAAATAAGTAATATTATTTTTTCTTCTAATTTTTTATAGACCGTACATTTCGTCCAGACCCAGAGTAAGGGCGTTACTTAGTTACTTTCTGGCTCAGTGCGTCCTTCACTAACTCAGTAAGAAAGAAAGGGACGCACTAAGACGTTCGGTTAGGTATGTTTATGTTCCTCTTCTTCTAGTGTAATTTAATAATAAGAGTTTCTTTACAATTTTGTTTGTAGAAATAACTTACTCTAACATAGGGAATCTTTCGTGTAAAGGTTTCTCTCTAGCAGTTTCGTAGTCAAGGTCATTTTCGAGCATCCAAACCATTTCTTGGGTCCATGTTGTTCCTTTGGACAAAAAACACAATTTAAAATTTTAGGTTACACAAACAGCAAATTAGTACACTAATACAACATAATACATAATTAAACAACATCGTAGAAAACAATGCCGATTTTGGTTTACGACCAAATGGTGCACTAATGTTTCACCGACAAAATGATAGGATAGTGTTGATTCACGTGGCAGCAGGAGGGTGAGGTGTGGCATGGAAACGTTACAGTTATTGCATAGGCAGCAAATCAATTGTTTTAAGTTCATGGACATTATCAGTAACGAAGATAATAATTATGTTTTTTATAAACTCACTGAAACATGAATACACAGAAGAAAACCAGAAAAATGCCAACCCCGGAAATCGAACCCGGATCCTCGACACTCCGGGTCGTATGCTTTTCCCCTACACCACGATTGGACACCCACCCCATTGCGACCCGGAGTGTCGAGGATCCGGGTTCGATTCCCGGGGTTGGCATTTTTCTGGTTTTTTTCTGTGTATTCATGTTTCAGTGAGTTTATAAAAAATATAATTGATATTCACGGGAAAACCGTAAAAATAAAAAAATGGGGGAAAAAAACACAAAAAGATACTCCTACTGAGATCATTAACAAAGATAATAGTAGTCACGCTGAATAGTTGATGTATCATCGAAAGAAAGACGTCGTTTGGCACAAAAGTAGATAAGTATATCTGCTTTGAATTTTCTGAACCATCGCATGATTGTATTCTATGTACTACGGTAGGTTTTGTTTAAATGACTAGGTCAATATCATTATGATCATCATGTCAGCCGAAAGACGTCCACTGCTGAACGGCGGCCTCCCCCAAGGCTCTCCACTCAGACCGGTCTTGTGCTTTTCGCATCCATCGCGATCCCTCGATCTTTACCAGGTCGTCGCTCCATCTTGTTGGAGGCCTACCGCAATAGCTCGTCTCCCGGTCCGGTTCAGTTGTTAGGTCAATTATTGATGTCAATTTGTCAAAGGATATTACTTATTTATTGCCCGTTGCTCGGTGAAATATGAAATCATCTAATTTATCTAGGGATCCAAGCGATAAGATACCATTTCCCATACTTGTACGTATGCGGAGCATAACCAATCCATCACAAGATTCGATCAAACTGCTGTTTCTAATCCTACCACGTATCCACTCTGGCCTTAGTCCTGACGATATCTCCTATCAGTAGCTGCCAATCATAATACAGCTGATATATCCTTATCCAACCTGATGTTATCCTACTTTAAAATCTCACCTGATCTAGGAAATGTGACAACCCACACGTCGTCAGGCCGGACTTCTAAGTTGTAAATAGCTTCAGCATGCTTTCGGAAAGCACCGGGCATCACGTAGCCATGCTTGCCGCACTTTACGAAAGTTTTCTTATAGCCTGGAAAGAGGAGAAAGTAATTTTAGAAAAAATGTTGACTGAGTTTGTAACATGGCCTTTTTCGTGGGATACGTCAGATACACAGGTATGTATCTGTATATCTGTGTGTGATTGTATCTGTGTATCTATCTGTGGCATCGTAACTCCCAAACGGATATACCAATTTCAATGCGGTTTTTTTATTCGAAAGCTCGTTTAATCGAGATGGTTCGTAGCTAGGTTTCATTGAAGTCAATTTACCCGTTTTTGAAACATTTAACTTTGAAACGACAACGTCGGGGGTTTTTCGACTTTTGTATGTTAGTTAGGTTATTGATCAATAATAATAATAATATAATAATAATAAAAGTACTATCCATTTTGAGAGCAAAAATTAACGCGCACATCGTTGCAAACAACATCTTGGCCCCCGCTCAAAATGGATGCAGGGTTGGGTCCCGTGGTACTAAAGAGCTCCTCCTCATAGACATGATCATTTGCCAACGAATCCGGCAGAATAGAGGGACCCTCTCTGCTGCCTGGATTGACTACAAGAAGGCCTATGATTCGGTGCCTCATTCATGGCTGAGGAGGATCTTAGAGCTGTATAAAGTTGATGCAACTTTAAGATCCTTCTTAAGCACGTGCATGGGGCAGTGGACCACAGTCCTTCGTCAATCGGGAGGTAGCGATGGCCCCTCTGGTCCGCAGGACTCCATAAGGATTCAACGAGGGATCTTCCAGGGTGACAGTCTAAGTCCATTATGGTTCTGCCTAGCACTGAATCCGCTCAGTACTCTGCTGACGGATTCAGGACTAGGTTGCCGGCTCCGGAGAGGGGGTGAGGTCATCTCTCATCTGCTTTATATGGATGACCTCAAGCTATTTGCACCAAACAACCAGAACTTGTTGGAGTTACTGAAAACAACAGAAGTCTTCAGTAATGCCATCAAAATGGAATTTGGTGTAGACAAGTGTGCAGTCATAAATGTACAGCGGGGAAAAGTTGTAAATTCACCGAATTTACAACTTTCTGAGACAATGTCCCTCAGATCTATCTCCGAAACTGAAACCTATAAATATCTTGGTATGTCACAGTCCTTGGGTATTGAAGGTAGGGATATCAAACAGACGGTGAGGGAGCGATTCTTTGGCTGCCTGGCAAAAGTACTCAATAGTCTTTTGTCGGGAGGCAACAAGGTGCGCGCCTTCAACGCCTGGGTGATGCCCCTGCTCATATACTCCTTTGGCATACTAAGATGGAATCAGACTGAGCTGAATGCCCTGGATCGAAGGGTTCGTTCATTGCTCACTGCGCATCGCATGCTACACCCGCGCTCGTCTGTTATGAGACTGTACATTCCACGGAAATGTGGAGGTCGTGGTTTTTTAAATGCCCAGGACCTCCACAACCGTGAGGTGTGCAGTCTTAGGGATTTTTTCCTGAACAACGAGTGTGGGATGCATCGCGATGTAGTGGCGGTGGACAAATCCTTCACTCCTCTCGCCTTGGCAAAAGAGAACTGGCGCAGACCTAAGGTATGGAGCACCGAGGACCGCAAGACTGAATGGGAGAGTAAGGAGCTACACGGGCGGTTCTATAAGGCCCTCATGGGGCCCGATGTAGACCTGCTCGCGTCGGTGAACTGGCTACGCTTCGGGGACCTCTTCGGGGAAACCGAAGGTTTTGCCTGTGCAATTGCGGACGAAGTTATCATGACTAATAACTACCGGAGGTATATACTGAAGGACGGTACGGTTGACATCTGTCGGGCATGCCACCGTCCCGGGGAGTCACTCAGGCATATTATCTCTGGTTGTTCTAGTCTTGCTAACGGCGAGTACTTGCACAGACATAACCTTGTAGCCAGGATTATTCACCAGCAACTTGCTCTTTTATTCGGTCTTGTGGACTTCGAAGTGCCGTACTACAAGTACACACCTGCACCAGTTCTTGAAAATGGTCGTGTCACGCTCTATTGGGATCGATCTATCATCACGGACAGGACTATTGTCGCCAATAAACCTGATATCGTGCTGATAGATCGATCGAAGCGCCAGGCAGTGCTCGTCGACATCACGATCCCCCATGACGTGAACCTCGTGAAGGCCGAGAAGGACAAAGTCAGCAAGTACCTTGACTTGGCTCACGAAGTTACCGCCATGTGGCCTGTCGATTCGACGATCACTGTCCCGATAGTCGTTTCGGCGAACGGTCTAATAGCGAAGAGCCTTGACCATCACCTTAAAAGGCTCTCGCTAGGTGGTTGGGTCAAGGGTCAGACACAGAAGGCGGTACTCCTGGACACGGCTCGGATAGTCAGGAGGTTCCTCTCTCTGTCGCCCTGACCACCGGTAGCTTAGGCCCCGCCTCGCTACCGGCGGCACTCTAGGTTAGGTTTTTATAATGTTTTTTATATTTTGTATTAATATTGTTTTATTACTTTTTATATTAATATTGTAAAAACCTACCTTGACGTTAAAATAAATATACATAATAATAATAATAATAATAATAATTACGTAAGTAAGTACGTAAATGTCGTTGACGCACCGTTTACGCAGCAAATGCATGACTGTCAAAAATGTATGACTGTTTAAAAACGTGTCACCCACAACACGTCACTGTCTGTGTGGCGGTGTAGTGTGAGTATAGGTAAAAAACTTTACTTAAGCACCTCTTGCAAGGCTCTAGCTAGATACAGATAATATCTACCAAATTCAGGCCAATTTAGTTCAGGTTGCTTAACTTTCAGAAGCAGAAATGGAAAATATAAACTAAAATTTAACTCTCGTGACCCATTATATTGTCAGCGTGTCGTGGAGATAAACTATTCCAGTGGACCTTGAAGATGGAACATTGTTTTGGATGTCGTCCAGATTTGGGATAGCATGTGGAGTAGGCCGATGTCGTGTCGCACCGAGAGATCAAGGGGTTGGCTTGTAGGAGAGAGATTTTAAGACACTACCAACAAGAGTGTATAACTTTTAAGTTTGACGATGATGTGGTGATAGAAACGAGCTGTGTATTTTTTTCTCTACAATGATTGGCCAAAGCATTAAATAAATAAATATCATGAGACAATTGATACCAATTGACCTAGTCCCAAACTAGGCAAAGCCTGTACTATGGGTGCTAGACAACGGATAAACATACTTATTCAGAAAAATACATACTTATATACATATTAAACATACAAGACAAGAGAACAAACATTCGTATTCATCATACAAACATCTGCCCCGTCCGGGGATCGAACCCGGGACCTCAAGCTTCATAGTCAGGGTCTCTAACCACTAGGCTATCCGGTCGTCAGTTTTTACTTGAGTAGATGTCCTTTTAAATGGTATTCTGCGTCCCTAAAATATCTTTTTTAAATAATAACTTAATCATCATCATCAGCCTGTCCATTCCCTTCTGGTTGTCCAGCCAGGATTGTCTCCGCAGGGGGGAATTCCTCACCGATTAATGGCACCGACTTGAAATTTGGCACGGATTATGTAAGTTGTATTACAATACAATAGGGTAGTTGACTAATGTCAAAATAAAATCATTTTACATTTTCACTTATCAAGCTTCCGAAAATACTTATAAAAAAACCAATGCGTCACTTATTACTGCAATTAAAAAGATTTTTAATTTAACAATAACTAATAAAAGGAGGCAGTTTGTTTACTGAAAATGAAGACGTCATAAATCTGTAATTCAATACAAACTTCATACTATCGGATCGTTTTGACATTTGAAAAAAGTTGCCGATTTGACCAAGAGGCAACTTCCCATCCCATATGTTTATCTTTTCAGTTTTCAACGAAACTACACTGACGTGCAAAAATAACTGGTCTCTTTTCACACAACTTAGTATGGAAAATTACGCGTTATTTTTGCTCGTCTGTGTAGACCCTTTGATGTAAGCTTGTAAGTACAATACAGTACAAATATTCTTTGATAAACACCGCAAAAAGGCGGTGTTATCGCTTAAAAGCGATCTCTTACAGACAACCAAAATACAGAAACCTAGATGAAGAGGCTAATTTAGGTGGCAGAAATTAACAGAAAGGTCTACATTATTATTTTATTTGTATGTCTACTCTTTTTTCTGATGTCTTGTCAATCGCCCGAAGATTAACTGGTAGAGATCCCTTTAAGAGATAAGTTCGCATTTGTACATTTGCTTTTCTGTTTCTGTTATCTGATTTTTTTTTTTTTATGTGCAATAAAGAGATGTACATACCTACATACATTCATACATACATACATACATTAGTTCATTTAAAGTACATTAGTACATTAGCACTCAATTTACAATACAAAACAATACGTGAATACTTAATTAATTCAAATATCATTGATCATCGTTATCATTGATTAGATAGTTATGTTAAACAGCTTAAGTGTTATTGTACTCTAATAACGTGTTGTTCACGTGAAACACAGCATGTTATACCTACATATAATAAATAACAACAGCTGAAACAATAATTTAAAATACGTTGGGCTTCGGTCTTCGTAGTTTTAGGTGCGACTCAGGACTCGAACTCACAACCCTCTGCTTGAGAGGCCATAGGTCTACCACCAGGCTACCATATTGTTTTTTCTTGTGGTACTTTATTATTTATTACTTTATGCAAACTTTATATATATATATATGTACATAGTAGAAAAAAACCTTTCCCACGGGCCAGGCAAAAAATCAATCTTATGACAATATCATAAACGTTCGACACGGAAAAGCTTTTCTCATTTTCACTAGATGCCTACTTGCTTGTGAGTCATTGTTATGTGCCAAAATTTTAGTGCTCCTGCACTAATAAATATGTCGGATATTCGAATTATAAAATTTCGTTATCTTATTGACAATTTATTGTTATTATCATTGGCATTACGTTTGAATCGTTATCTAAATCCCGTGTTTACGTAACACACACCCCATTACGTTCAAACTTTTTTTAAGTAAGTACCTTATTTTTTTTCTGCACTCATACCCGTATATTTTTGAACATTCGTATCATATTCTGTCTGTTTATTAAGCAACTTCGCTCACAGGCACGATTAAGACTGACTTCCTGAGCTGAGGACTTGCAGTATTAACAATAAAAAATCGGCCAAGTGCGAGTCGGACTCGCGCACGAGGGTTCCGTAGAAAGATTTTAACGCTTTTCCCCAGTGTTTTAAGAAGTCCAGTGTAAGCAGAGCCCTGCTCCTAAGCAAAATGTACGCAGTGTGGGGTCAACTTATATTGGTCCTCGAAATCTAGAGACAGACATAAAAATTTAAGATTTTGAGACTTTTCTGAGTGGTTGCACTATAAGAGCTACCTTCATACCAAATTTCAAGTTTCTAGGACAACTGGAAGTACCCTTTAGGTTTTCAAAAAACGGCAATTTGTATAGAAACGACTTTTTTAATGACTGTATCTTTTGATAGCGTTGACTTAGAAGGTTAATTTTTTCACGGCTTTAAGGGACCGCAGGCTTGAGTATTTCATATTAATTTCAGCATGCTACCTCCACGCGTTCCAGAGAAAAAGGGTCTTGACAGACAGACAGACAGACAGACGGACAACAAAGTGATCCTATAAGGGTTCCGTTTTTTCCTTTTGAGGTACGGAACCCTAAAAATAGGGGAGCGGTATGTGCTTGGAAAGAATATTTCAGAAATTATGAAATGAGGTAAGTAGATTTTTAAGAAATTGAAAAAGTAAGAAAACTTGGTTATTGTTCATTATTTTGTATTGAAGGTTAAGTATAAAATTTCATGTTTTTCGGATAATAAAAATAGCAATAGGATGGTTACAGGCGGTGAAAAACAGAAGAGGCTTTAGATTTTTTTCTCCAGGTGGGTACTTTCTTTCCCTTGAAATGGATTTCTAGGAAAACTAAATTACTTGTCATGTCTATATTAAATTATGTAAGACTATTTTTCCTCATAGGAAAATGGTGCCGTTGTTATGTGTAACAGTTTACAAAACTAATAAATTCACAAAAATATATAAATAAATAAACCATAAAGACGCTGGGTACTGGGCTACTCATGCTCGTTATAGATTCTAAATAATTTGGCACCCTGCCCAAGGGTCCGAATTTAGATTATAATTTTTAGTTTTATTCTTGGTTTTTTTAAGTTACATACATACATACAGTCACACCTGTTTCCCGAGGGGTAGGCAGAGACCACGGACTTCTACTTGCTACGATCCTGACATACAAACTTTGCTTCCCTTAATCTCATAACATTCTTCATACATGCTCTTCGATTTTGGGTACTCCTGACCTGTCCTTTTTCCAAAATATCGCCGATTTGATTTTTAAGTTAGCTTTAGTTATTTCTTATTTGTATAAACCATGTAGATGTAGTCATTCTATATATTTTAATTTGTACAATGTTTAAATTAATAAACCGTAATTATAACGAGCATGAACCTCGTTCAATATTTTAAATAGGTACAGGATATTTCAACCCTTAATTAAGGACTAAAACAATTACTTTGCTCACCCGCGACTCGATATTTTTTTTTAAGTCAGGCTTTAGCCCCTTATTGTTTCTGAAGCGCAGACTTTACCTGCATCATCATCATCATCATCATCTAGCGATGATTGTTTTGCCTAGCAAAATAAGAGGGCTTGGACTATTAAATAGTAATTCACGTGCGGAACCATCTCCAAGCGAGTCGAACTCGCACTTAATGCAACAACTACAAATATTGCCTACCCCAAGCCTTCTATTATGTATTATATTTATGTATTATACCTATTATATTATTTGCGTATGTACATTGGCAGATAAATAGCTTTGTTCAAAGCTAGATTGTTAAATCTTATCTGATAGACACACGTGCCGCCACTACTAAAAGGCCAACTTCAAAATTTAGGAACAAAATTGATAAACTGAAATATTTATTTTTATGGTCATAGCAAAATTAAGTAAGACCCGGGTGTAAAAGACTACGTTTATTAACTATAAGTCTTCAGTAGTTTTTGTGCTGTGCTGCTATTTTGTTAGCTTTACCATTTTAAGTTACTTAATATACTACCTACCACAGACAATTATATAATAAAAGTTATAAAACTATACTATTTGTCTACAAAATAACAGGCGTTGCTCCTCGCACTAACAGGTAACTAACAGAACATTGTGCAATAAGTAAGAGGCAAGGTTCGGAATATCCGTACCGCCCATGAAACATACAAAGTTTTTCGTCACACTTGCGAGGAAAAACATTAAACGTTAACGTTGAACGTGGAATTTTCATATTCCCCCATCCTGAACATTCTGGACGTTTTATCATTTTTTTTTTATTTAAATTAAGGAGGTACCTACACTCCATGATAGTTTTTTTTGCATTTGGAATTTTTCTAGAGAATTAAAATTATGATACTCATTTCACAAATAAAAATTAGGTTGAAATTCTACGCAGACGAAGTCGCGGGCAACAGCATTCAAACTTGAGAGCAATGTGCGAGTTAGGTACCTATACCTATTCGACGAGCACACTTTTGAATTACATTATCTTTATTGATAGCGGATAATAAATTATTATCCGTCGATGCACATACCTAAAACATTACTCACACACTTTTATTTTGTTATGTACATAATATCGATGATAGATAAGTATATCAGGCCTAGATAAATTTTAATGGATCACAAAAAAAATGGGCGATGTATGTATTTATGCCAACGTTCCACTTTCAACAGCACGCGGCCACAGGACAAAAATAACATCAGTGCCCTAAGCACGACTTGTCGAATCCTGCGTCACTTAAAATCGAATAGTAAACTATAACGAGTTTGTATGACGTTTAGAACAGTGCCCGCCCGTGAGCGTATTTGGAACTAAAATTTAGTATGAGATTTCTCGATCTCGATACGATAACCGTAACGTAACGCAGTATTCGACAAGTCGTGCTTAGGGCACAGCTCATTATAAAACAGCCTTAAGTACTTCAAAATAGTGCTTTTGGGATGATACCTAAAATGTAGGTAGGTGCTTTCAACAAGTTGCCTAAAATAATAAGAGTTTCTAACCAGCTTAAAGTTAAGAACTAAGTTATCATAGAAAGGTTAAAGAAGCCCCGATATTTTCATTTCAATGTCTTATAATTATTTCAAAAATGGCTGAATCGACTAAACTAACACAAAAAAACACAGATAAACTGTGAGAAAATTTTAACATTCCCCTTTTTACAAGACTGCCCGAAGAAAAGAGTGTATTGTATTTTCGTAGAGGTTTCTAAATGAAAGTTATTCGCAATTATTGCAAAATAAGACCATCGTATTGCTGCATGGTAGATAAATAACCGTAAACCCGTCTACATCTGGTAATTAACAATTAGAGCCATGATCATTGAAACGAAGGCGAAAAAAAATATGATCTGTTCAATGACGCGTACGCCGTATATAACTAGACATAGTAGAAAAACCATTTCCACGTGCCAGGCAAAAATCAATCTTAAGACAATGTCATAAACATTTTGACAGAGGGAAGCTTTTCTCATTTTAACTATAACTGATTATAATTCGATTATGCTTGCAGTGTTTCCAATTTTTTAACCGACTTCAAAAAAAGGAGGAGGTTCTACGTTCCACTGTATGTATTTTTTTTTATGTATGTACATCGATTACTCCGTCAATTGTAGACCGATTTTCAAAAAAAATTTTTTTTGAAAGGGTATACTCCTGAGGTGGTCCCATTGTCACCAAGTCATGATCTGATGATGGGATCCCAGGGAAATCGAGGGCAACCCTCAAAATTTACAGGTACGTACTATGTGTTTCATATATTTTCGAAGGTTATTCAAGTATTTGCGTCCGGTAGTCATCATCTTATGTTGATGAGCTGATGATGGAAGGTACAACTCCTTAACGGTTAGGAGTTGGAGGATAATTCTTAAAATGTTAAATCAACGTAAAATTGTGAAATAAAAATGTGTGTGCGAGCGGAATATTCTTTGAATGAAGCACCGACTTCATATTTCTGCTGCTTAGTACTAGGCCATAAAACTTTAGGCTTTAGTTTCTGTTGTCCTAAATAAACGTATTTTATTTTATTTTATTTATTTGTCATTATTTTAGAGGATTATTTTACGTTTTTTTCCTAAGTGTTTTTTTGAAGGCGGTTTTACTTTTTTGTTAATTTCAAAAATACAAACCAAGCATAAAAATGCATTGTTTTTAGATGTATCTGATTTAGTTGTGCTGTAAGAGCTTCTTTAATACAGAATTTCAAGTTTCTAGTACGACTGTAACTGTTGCGAATTCCTTTAATGTTTTAAATTTGATTTTTAACCGACTTCAAAAAAAGGAGGAGGTTCTCAATTCGTCGGATTTTTTTTTTTATACAGGTATTCTTTTTCGTTGTCGTTCTCGTTACCTTTTGGTAGTTTCGGTGTAATCATTTTATTTGTAACTTCTGTCTGTACCTATATTTTCATCTTTTAAACGTTAGTTATCATTTACAGTCTATTTCGAGCCATCCCCATTTCCAGCGTTAATAGTAAGAACCCTTTAATGACTGCATCTTTTGATAGCGTAGACTTAGAAGTGATTGATTACACAGATTCAGGGAATTGCAGGCTTGAGTATTAAAATTGAATTCAGCATCCTACCTTAACACGTTCCAGAGAAAAAGGGTCTTGACAGAGAAACGGACAACGAAGGGATCCTTAAGGGTTCCGTTTTTAGGGTTCCATACCTCAAAAGGAAAAACGGAACCCTTGTAGGATCACTTCGTTGTCCGTCTGTCTGTCTGTCTGTCACGACCCTTTTTCTCTGGAACGCGTGGAGGTAGCATGCTGAAATTAATACCAAATACTCAAGCCTGCGGTCCCTTAAAGCCGTGAAAAAATTAACCTTCTAAGTCAACGCTATCAAAAGATACAGTCATTAAAAAAGTCGTTTCCATACAAATTGCCGATTTCCAAAAACCTAAAGGGTACTTCCAGATGTCCTAGAAACTTGAAATTTGGTACGAAGGTAGCTCTTATAGCACAACCACTCGAAAAAGTCTCAAAATCTTAAATTTTTATGTCTGTTTGTAGGTTTCGCAGATAAGTTGACCCCACACTGCGTACATTTTGCTTAGGAGCAGGGCTCTGCTAACACTGGACTTCTTAAAAAACTGGGGAAAAGCGTTAAAATCTTTCTACGGAACCCTCGTGCGTGGCCGGTTTTCCCTTTTGATGTAGGTACGGAAACCTAAAAAACACACTTTTTAAATTAACTTTGTCAAATGATTCACGATTACTGAATTCATGTAAGGTCACTCTTCAGTTGAAAATAGTCGTAAAACTATTTTTGTAAATTATTTGCTTACGTGCAAAATAGTCGCATCTTATCTAACATTCGTGTTATCAAGTTATCATAAAAAACTATTTTATGAAACAGTAAACGTTTTATCGCTACAGTATTTTCGTGCCTGGCGTGAAGAACTTGATAACACGACTTGCATGTTTTTTTTTTATTGCTGTAATGGCTTTCTATGGCACCGGTTTTGTAGGAAAAAAAATTACAACTCGACATCTGCCTACCTGATCTAAATAGATGTACTCGTCAACATATTGTATTGCCTGCCCATCTATCGAGACCCTACGTTCCCTGGTGTTGGCCATAAGTTGGGGTTTTGACCCATTCCTCGCTAGTCCAACCCTAAGGCTTTCCGCGTTGAGCTCTTGCATCGTCAACTCTAGTTCCTGAGTTGTTTGGGAAAAAAGAACAACGTCATCAGCGAACTGGAGATTGGTTAGTCTCCTGTCGCCAACAACTATGTCCTTGTTTTCCCTTGTGACTGCTAAGCTTTCAAAAAGTTATTTGAGGGCATTGATGAACAGTTCGGGAGATAGCGGGCGCCCTGTTTAAAACCTTTTTCTATCGAAAAGGACTGACTTGTGGATTGGAGTTTGATATCGGCTGTACTATTGCAATAAATCGATTGTAGGAGATTAATGTATGTTGGCTCTATATCTTGGTTATGTAAGGATGTTACAATTGCGGAGTGGATTAAGCTATCAAAAGCTCTAGAGTAATCTACGAACGCAAGATACAGCTTAGAAGACTATTAAACTCGGTCACTTTTACGAATACCTACCTACTGGGAAAAGTTACGTCTCGGAAACAGGTTCAGTAGTCCCGGAAAGAAAAACGAAACACCTGGAGAGTTCAGATTGCTATTGTGTGTATAAATTACAGGTTTTTAATGAAGAAAGACCAATTTGCAAATAATGTTTCCGTAGAATACCTGGATGAAAGGATTTTGGAGAAAATGTCAAACTTTAAAATCGCTGCCCTGAAAATTTGCCATTTTTGGACTTATCAAGTTCTTCACGCCATGCACGGATTTTAGATCTCTAATCTTTGTTAGTTAAGTAAGATATTAGCTACTTACCTACTTTTTAGAAATTTTGTTTTTCATAAAGTCTGCCTAATCTTACTAAATTAAACATAAAAAACATTAATCTGTACGTAAACAAATATAATTTGCGTCAATATCTTCGATTTTTTACGAAATAATCAAATCAATATTTTCGTTAGGTTGATGTTAAATATTGATGTTAAAACTAAGATGCAATTTGGACGAAAACTTTTTTGTAAGTAGGTACCCGCAAATTTAACGATGACCTTGAATCCCTTCTTACCATAACACACACAAGCACAGACACACAAACACTATCACTGAACCCACCTATCAAACACTTCTTTATAACTTTATCTTCCTCAGGAGTGACGTTCACAATCTCATACGGTAATTCCAACCACGGCGCCATTTTGTTTTTCAATGCTTTTTACGAGATCAAAAATTCACGCGTTACTCGTAACGTAACGTTCGGTACTGTTTGTACGGTAGGATTTCGCACCTATTTCAATATTTCATAATCTAATCATGAACGGATCGATTCAGCGCCGTAGATAATGCATTGTTGTATGAGTCAGGAGTTCCACTAGTCAAAACTGACTGGCGTACTTACGCAGAGATGATAATGACGAATTGGCAGGTGGAAGGCCTCGCTCTCAGACTACAGAACAAACCAGAACCCGCGAGCGCGCCTAAAACTTAATCAACTAAAGCACGCGGTTGTTTTGTACGGAAAACGCAGCGTTAGACGCATGCGATCAACTTTTGCCTTGTTTGGTCAATGCTGTGTTCACCGCGTAAAACAGTGTTTGGTAATTAGATTATCTAGTTAGACGTGCGTTAAACGCATCGAGTTTAAAGTAGCGTTTATCGCATAAAACAACGGCGCGCTTAAAACTAAAAATAGTTTTGCGTAGTTATATCCCGTGCACGCAACGCATCGTGACGTGTTTTGATATTAATTTATAGTATGCCGTCTCTGTCGTTTTTACTTGCAGAAATGCCATTGGGGTTATAAAAACAGAACGGAATTATATTTTAAGTGTAAGTAGCGAAAACAATAATAAATGGACACAGTGCGCAGCGTGCTGCTATGATTGAACGCGGCTTCTGGTTTGTTCTGTATTCTGAGGACTACCTGTTACTCAGACAGTTATAGTGTTTTTAGTGTATACCTACATTATAGGTTTGCATTTGGTCACAATCATGCCTGATGGTAAGCCAAGAAATGATCTACAAAGAGCACGCTTGCCTAGTAAATGCCCATTCACCTAGACTTGAAAACGGCCGCATTGTATTGTTCAGGGAACACAGATGCAGGCAGGGAATTCTATTTCTTAGAATTAAATTAAGAAAAAGTATTGTGTTTTCATCACCATATCAGCCGGAAGACGTCGACTGCTGGACTTAGGCCTTCCCCGAGGATCTCCACGACGATCGATTTTGTGCTACCCGCAGCCAATGGCTTTATGCGATCTTCGCCATTGATTGTTTTAAAATTAAAAAAGTCATTTCGCTTTAAAGGAAACTATCAACGAATATGCAATGCTTCAGTAGGTAGGTATGTAGTATTTTGCTATTGCCTGCGAATTCGTCTACGGAGAATTTGATTATCGCTATCCCGCGAGAACTTATTATGCAATTTTCCTTGATAGGAACTAGCCTGTGTGTTATTTTGGACAAGCTAGAGTCTGGCTACTGAAAGCTGACCTTGCAAAAAGGCGGTAATTTTGAAAAATATTCAGTGGGCAATACTTTGTGTACAAAGGATGATACTTTGATACTTTTGATGTTTTGATACTTTTACATGTCCACTTACACACTTAATTATTAGTTTAAAAGAATAATACAGTCAACTTGCAAGAACCTGGTCCAAATATCAAACAAACTTTAATAGTAAAAGGTGACTCAAGAGATAAAATAAACTGATTAAAAGTAAAATCATACGTATATTTTATTATTATTTAAAAACTGACCAGCAACTGATCCCTATGTCAGTTGATGGTAAGTGAAGATGAGGCCAAACGCGTAGACCACTGGTTTAGCTAGAAACAGGAATCAGATTTAATGCCGGATCACGACCAAGACCGTTTTTTCTCAATTATGACGTCTAAGAAATGTCTAGCTACTAGGGACAATAGCCAGACTCTATAATAATAATTACTGTTGGCAACTGCCTAAAGCTGATTTATCTATGGCTCGATTTAAAAAAAACTGCACCTGAAACCGCACTGTTTTGGTCTTCTGTAGTCGCTCTGTCTGTCTAGCAAGAATCGTGTCATTTAAGTGTTAAAATGTCTGAATAAATTGTAAATAAATCTTATTTTAAAGCATAGTAGAAGTGTTCACTAATTCGCTCGTCATTAATTACCATGAAGTTTTACCGAATTTCGTTTGATAGTTTAAGCGTCTAAACTTTCACAAAACACTTTTCTACACAAGAATACATTGTAACATTTTGCACCGACAGGTGCTACCTATTACTGCATTTCCTTTGGATTCGATACACAGACATACTAAACTCGTAGTCAGTGCGTCAAAATAACAATCGGCTTTACAGGCAAATAGACAAACAATGTCATCAAATGAAAACTCTGTGAAGGGAGCATGTTTTTCTTGTTACAATGGAAATATAATATTTTAATACATCGATAATCTTATCCAAAGTAAGGTACCTAATCATAATTACACAACTAAAGCCCTTGCGTTCCAAATATCTAATGATAACATTTTTGTGGTGACTGTAGTCAAGTATACATTGGACAAACCGGTCGAAGCTTTGATACTAGATTTAAAGAGAAGGTCTCGTCATATAGGCATGATCATCCAGAGAAATCAAACTTTGCCAAGCATTTATTAGAAACGAATCATTCGTTGTTAGACTCAGATACGTACGAAATTTTACATTATTGTGATAAGGGTTTGCGCCTATCGGTTTTAGAACAATTGGAAATAATTAGGTACAACAACATGGGGTCTACTATTAATGAACAAGTTAATTTGGTTTCTTCGCCTTTGTTACGACTTGGTTCTAATTTTAATAATGTGTCATAGTAATAATGAGAACATGACTTCTCTTTTTACCGTACTCGGTTAAAAATAACGGGGTACCTAGCGTAAATTAAAAATAAAAAGGGTAGTTTGGAATTCATTTTTAAAAAAAGGGTAGTTTAAGACTTACATAAAAGGGTAGTTTGGAATTTATAAAATATTAGTGGGTACGTTGGTATTGTCATTAACTAAGTTGAGTACATGGTTTACATATGTCAGTAGTGGAAGTGGTGGCATGTTGAGCGGTTGTTGTTGTGCTTCGTAAATGGCCTCGTGGAGAGTGCCGTAACGCGTCAGCGTTTAGTATAGTGGTGGTGGGGATAGTTGGGTCTGTGTGGCATGTGTTGATTCGTGTAGCAGTGGAGGCGGAGGTGTTGCATGGAAACATACATTTGCCGCACAGATATAACTATTTGTCATTAGTGGTCGCGGGTGAGCAAAGTAATTGTTTTTAGTTCATAAATATGGACCTACGCAATGTAACGCCTGATTCAATAAATTATTTAAAATCGGCAAGCGTAGCCGTACAGGCACGTTTATATACCAAGTTAACAAAACAACACCGTTTAGCTGTTCAAAACATTTGGTTTAATCAACGTTGTAAGCATTTAAATGTTGTACCAAATTATATAAATTAACATAGCAATAACACTAGTAGGGCCGCTACGATAGCAATAAATAAGGCTCGCAAGATTTGGTTAAATGAGGAGTCTCGTCATTGGTTTTGTGTTAGAGATAATTTAAAATTACATCTTAGAGTACTACATTCGGAACTGGTATTTAAATTGCATAATATTGAGTTTGATACTTTGGACCAAAAGGCGAGATATTTTGCTTCGGTGCAGTTACATTAAAGTATGTTACCCAAACTAATAAATTGCGTAGGCTTACGCGAAATGGAACTCGGTCTCTTTTGAACAACAATAATGGTGAGTCAAGTAACGGTAACGGTTTCTACCCTCGAGTTAAAAATCTCACTAATGTCGAATTTGTAGAAGGTGAAGTGCAGTTATTGGAAAAAGGTTTGAAATATAACCTACCCTCTAAATTTGGTCAGAAATTAGTGGAGGGTTTGGCGGTAGATTCTGAGGTTGCGATTGCTTGTAATCGCGGGGACTTTGATGCTAAAGTTTTGGTTGCTAATTC
This sequence comes from Clepsis dumicolana, assembly GCA_963691665.1. Classification (NCBI taxonomy): domain Eukaryota; kingdom Metazoa; phylum Arthropoda; class Insecta; order Lepidoptera; family Tortricidae; genus Clepsis; species Clepsis dumicolana. The sequence continues at coordinate 2,337,800 of OY829516.1, read as the reverse complement.
ATTAAAAAATTCAAATTCTACGGGGGGTATTTCGGATGTTGGTGATTTGCATTCATTACGTTCTATTCAGCAAAAGGTCCATGACAATGATTTGATAATTTCTAAGGCCGATAAGGGCAATTGTATTGTTGTTTTAGAAAGGGGTCAATATAATGATAAAGTAAATGACATCATTCAAGGAGAGGGTTTTTTGAATTTACGTAGGGATCCCACCGCCGCGTTTCATAAAGACCTAAAAAACCTTCTGAAAAATTCTTCATTTACCTTTGACACCGAACAAAAGAAGAGCAATGTGATTCCTATGAATCCGCAGGCACCAATTTTATATGGTTTACCTAAAATTCACAAGGATGGTGTTCCTGTTCGCCCTGTTGTTTCATACGTGAGTGCTCCAGCGTATAAAGTAGCGAGGAAGTTAAATAGCATTGTTCGGGAAAAATCTTCTTTTAAGCCAATGTATAGTTTTAAGAATAGTTCAGATTTAGTAAATAAAATTAAAGACATTAATATACCGCCAAACTCAACATTACTTTCTTTAGATGTGGATAGCTTGTTTACCAACGTACCATATAGTGAAACCTTAAATATTCTTAGATGTCACTTAGAAAGGAAGCGTTTACATCCGGGGGAGTTTTGTGAGTTAATAGAATTAGTAACTTTATGCATGAAACAAAATTATTTCAGATTTAATGGTCAATATTATTCGCAGAGTGATGGTTTAGCAATGGGGTCACCTCTTAGTCCTTTAATGGCTGACGTTTTTATGGATAACTTTGAAAAGCAATATATAGTGGGGAACAGCAATTAAGTATATTATTATAGGTATGTTGATGATTTAATTTTATGTTGGAAGGGGAGTATGAGGCAGCTAGATTTGTTTATTAGTGCTCTCAATAACAAACATCCAAGAATAAAGTTCAAACGAGAATTAGAGGAAAATCGTTCTTTGAATTTTTTGGATTTAACTATTACAAGAGTAAATAATAGGCACCAGTTTCAAATTTACCGTAAGCCTACGTACACAGATACTGTAATACCTGCAAATTTGCGGCTATCGGTTTTAGAACAATTAGAAATAATTAGGTACAACAACATGGGGTCTATTATTAATGAACAAGTTAATATGGTTTCTTCGCCTTTGTTACGACTTGGTTCTAATTTTAATAATGTGTCATAGTAATAATGAGAACATGACTTTTCTTTTTACCGTACTCGGTTAAAAATAACGGGGTACCTAGCGTAAATTAAAAACAAAAAGGGTAGTTTGTAATTCATTTTTAAAAAAAGGGTAGTTTAGGACTTACATAAAAGGGTAGTTTGGAATTTATAAAATATTAGTGGGTTCGTTGGTATTGTCATTAACTAAGTTGAGTACATGGTTTACATATGTCAGTAGTGGAAGTGGTGGCATGTTGAGCGGTTGTTGTTGTGCTTCGTAAATGGCCTCGTGGAGAGTGCCGAAACGCGTCAGCGTTTAGTATAGTGGTGGTGGGGATAGTTGGGTCTGTGTGGCATGTGTTGATTCGTGTAGCAGCGGAGGCGGAGTTGTTGCATGGAAACATACATTTGCCGCACAGATATAACTATTTGTCATTAGTGGTCGCGGGTGAGCAAAGTAATTGTTTTTTAGTTCATAAATATGGACCTCCGCAAAGTAACGCCTGATTCAATAAATTATTTGGAATTCATTTTTTAAAAAAAGGGTAGTTTAGGACTTACATAAAAGGGTAGTTTGGAATTTATAAAATTTTAGTGGGTACGTTGGTTTTGTCACTAACTAAGTTGAGTACATGGTTTACATGTCAGTAGTGGAAGTAGTGGCATGTTGAGCGGTTGTTGTTGTGCTTCGTAAATGGCCTCGTGGAGAGTGCCGAAACGCGTCAGCGTTTAGTATAGTGGTGGTGGTGATAGTTGGGTCTGTGTGGCATGTGTTGATTCGTGTAGCAGTGGAGGCGGAGGTGTTGCATGGAAACATACATTTGCCGCACAGATATAACTATTTGTCATTAGTGGTCGCGGGTGAGCAAAGTAATTGTTTTTTAGTTCATAACATTTTTATGACTTATTTTTAGCACTATCGCTTTAGTACTATCGAACTAAAGTGCTTTCAAAATAGTGAGTCATGATAATTGAGACAGCATGTGCAGCCTAAAACAAACAATAATTAATAATTTACCGATAAAGGTGTGATTGACGATCGAGCTTTACCGCGGTTTTGTGAGATCCCAGGTAATGCTCACGCGTGGATCGAGAAGGCAGCTAGGCTCGCGGTAATATATACCGCGGTAAAGTTGGCCAGTCAATCATACCCTTACTGCGGTCTTATGGGCTCCCCGGTAAAGCACGCGCGTGGATCACGGCAAAACCGCGATCTTGTGAAAAGGCAGCCAGGCTCGCGGTAAAGTTCGCCAGTCAATCATACCCTTTACTGCGCTCCCCGCTGCTCCAGCTACTGCGGTCTTATGGGCTCCCTAGTAAAGCTCGCGTGGATCACGACAAAACCGCGATCATTTGAGAAGGCAACGACCGTAACGATCAGACATAATAAAATAATTGAGTCCAAGTTTACCCGACGTGTGTCAGTAGCCATAATAATACACTGCTCTACATGTAAGGTTCATTTGAAGCAGCATAAAAAATATTGCTTAAAAACTTTAGTTGAAATACAAATGTTTCGCTTAAATGTGGATTTGGGTTCTATTTTTGTTAATAAATAAATAAAGATACGTTTCGTAAAATAACTTATAGATAGTCGATAAAATTTAATGTTCCAACTCTATTGACGTTTGATTTTTGCCATGAAAGCTCCACCCTCTGATAATTAATTAAGCTATCTGAAAATAATTCTACGTAGGTACTAAATAAAGCCTGATTTTAGCTGGATGAAATAACTTAAACCGGAAACTTTTGGAAGTCGAGTAGAAAACTTGGGTTTCTACGAGCAATTTCATAACGTTAGGGAAGTTATCAAATTCAGAACCTATCGTAGTAATAAAAGAACTTTTAGGTAGTAAATAAGCCAATATGATTTGAATAAAGCTTCCTCTACGTACAAATGGTTGCTACGGAAACAATTCCGTAGGAATATTATTGTATTACATCTCGTTCCCTGGGACTGAGAATTCATCACTTTCACATTTCATTATAGAGTCTGTGGCTATTGGAAAGGTCGGCCTAGCAGATATTATGACGACAAATAAAATAAATAATGTCATGATTGACAAATGCTGCCAAATGATCTGTTAGTAATTCGGCATGTAGTAAACCATTATTACTGAACCCAATGATATTAGTAAAAATACGCCGTATGTTCACAAAACAATCGAAAACCATGTTCCGAACATTATTACTTACATTTTGCGCGCAAGTTTGGACCTTATTCGAGAGCGATTGAGCCCAAAGAGGCTACAATTGTAGCCTTTCCTGAGCTTCATTTTCGGCGTGTTGATGACATAGGTATCTACTTCTTTAATATCATTGACTAAACCAGTGAGTGGTCTACGCTTTCAGTCCCATCTTCACTTCAATCAATCGCTGGTCAGTTTCCAATAATTATTAAAAATAGAATGAATTAATCCTTAACTCAGTTCACTTAAGTTACTTGATTCTTTGAAGAAGTTCTTGCCAGTTGACTGTTTTATAACTAAAAAAAAATCTAATTGAAATTGAAAATGTAAAAGATCAAAACTATAAATCCTTGTGCACAAAGTGTTGATACTTCAAGATTTTTCAAAATTGCCGCCTTTTTGCTAGGTCATCTTTCAATAGCCAAACCCTATCCTGTTGTGAAGTAACAATAATATGACTGTAGGTATGTAGCACATACTACCTACCTATCATACTACCATGACATAATATCAAAGTTAAACATAATTCGAAACACACTTAGTATTAAATTTAATTATTGTGACATCTGGACCAATGTGAGTCACTATTCATAGACACACATTTCATAATTACAGGTGAATTATCATTTACAATACAATGCAATACAATACAATAACTCTTTATTGAACACCACATAACAGTCAAGACAAGAAATAAGGCACAAAGAAAATACAAGGTAGCAATGGGCTGCCTTATCGCTACAGAGCGATCTCTACGAGGCAACCATAATGGCCCAATGGCATAATGGGCATGGGTATATTTATTGCATCTGACCAAAGAACACAACGTTTAGCTCCCTCATTTTTATCTTGTCATTTTATCTTTAAATTAAATATTCACTTAGGTACTATTAAATTACAACGGAAATTACATTCTTAAACCTGAAATGAAGATACGTATTCGCACTAGTGAAGTAACTAACGATTTGCTTTTATCGCGTGTTCCAAGCGAGAAGCGGCCACTTCAACTGGCTTGATTATATGAGACATAATTATTCAAAATGATCGTAATCACCTTACCCAAAACCTAGTAACCCAACCTAACTTATTAAGCAACCTAGTAAGGTAATCGGTGTCAATAACCCGTTTTGAATTTATGTTCAATGTACCTAATTAAGCCTTATTATGGTGAACATTAATCTTAACCCTGCGCCCTATGCCCGACTTTACCTCGATAGTTAGCACTTTCTACCTTAATTCATGATTACGACAAGAAGGGTGTGTTCGCAGGTCTGTGCAGGTTTCCTGACGATGTTTTCCGTCACCGAAAAGCTCATAAATTACAAATGTTATTTCACACATAAATTCAGAAAACTGATGTGGGAGCCGGAGCTTGAACCCACGACCTTCCGCTTTAAAGGCCTGACCACCAGGATTCTGCAGCCATTGTGCTCACGAGAGTGATTTTAATAGGCTGGAGATGATGATGGTTAAGAAACAAGTTTTCCTGTTTAAAATTTTTCCCGCTCCGACCTCCCCTCATGGGGCACCACTTCCGTCCGGACTAAAAGACAGATGGGTAGAGATTACCCCGCGATTCAGGGTCAGCGGTTGCTCACCCGACCCATTTGTAACCACTCGTTCAGCCCATTCCTGGAATGGTGTCTTTATTTATTATATCCCTAGGAAGAGAAACATTTAGGAAGGTTTAAAAAAGGTTAGTACATTTTGAAGTGTTAGCTTTCGCCCACGATTTCGACTGCATTTCGGTTATCGCTGTCTCGCGAGAACTCTACCATTTTTAGGCATGAAAGATAGCCTATGTCTTAATCTAGGGTAACCTAACCTAACCTAACCTAACTAGGGTATAAGCTGATTGACTTTATTATTCACAAATGACTATAGGTAGGTTATAAATAATATGGTAGCCTATTGACCTATGGTCTCTCGAGCCAAGGTTCGTGGGTTTGAGCCCAGACTCACAATTCTGAATTTTCGGAATTTGTGTGCGAAAACGTATTTGTAATTTTTCGGGAAAACATCGTGGAAAAGCTTTTACAATGATATCGAGGACAATGAATAAGCAATTCAATTATATGTACAAAGTTCTCAATCCAAACTGGACCCGCGTGGGAAGTATAGCTCAAGCATTCTGAGGAGAAATTTGACAAGAGTGGGACGAAAAAGGCTGGAAATGTTCTCGAATGGCGTCCGCGGACCGGGAGACGAGCTGTCGGTAGGCCTCCAACAAGATGGAGCGACGACCTAGTGAAGATCGCGGGACCGCGGTGGATGCGGAAAGCACAAGACCGGTCTGAGTGGAGAGTCTTGGGGGAGGCTTATGTCCAGCAGTGGACGTCTTTCGGCTGATATGATGATGATGATGAAATATATAGTCAACATACAATGACTATTCAAAGAAAAATCCGTTAAGCAGCTGGACTTGAACCAGCAACCTCGGTAATCCGTACCACGCTCCACCAATTAAGCTATACTTAACGTTGGTGTACCTAACGAATTTTTCAATGCCTTGTGTCATATTTTTATTTGGAAGATCTCTCCTCAGCGCCATCTATGAGTAGCTAAGTATAGCTTAATTGGTGGAGCGTGGTACGGATTACCGAGGTTGCTGGTTCAAGTCCAGCTGCTTAACGGATTTTTCTTTGCATAGTCATTGTATGTTAAATTTCATTCTATGAATGTTTCATAAAAATAAAAACAAAAATAATCAATAAATCGATTATTTTAATTGAAATATATAGTGTTCTCAGCTCCATGTGTACGTATTATTTACAGGTAAATTAGAAGACCCCGTCTAGTTTATTTATAAGTATTTGAACCAGGTCGTGCATAAAACGCACTGAGCTGTGTAAAGGGGGTTGCTACGATCAACATATCAATATAACACGATATTAAAGTCCTTGAACGTTTACGATAGGATTCGAGTTCGGGTGAATTCATATCGACATCTCTTTCCTTGCCATAAGACGCCCCATTGACAGCCAAATTATTTCTACAACCCGAGTTTCCCTATTCTAAATGCTCACAAACCGTAGGTACATTCGCCTAAGTATTTCGACCCACGACAAAAACTCCTTTATTGTCAGTTACATGCTTTCACGGATCCTTGCGGGAAGTTATTCAAGTGTAAACGTGAAATTGGAAGTATCTAATATATCAAACTTAGGAAATTCGACCTTGTAATACAGTCAAGTGTAACAAAAATATGTCCGACTCAACTCCAAGAACAGTGAGACTTAAAGTGTAGTCGTACCGATGTTCTATCGTATCGTTTCTGAGTCGTCCAAATAAATGTTTTTTGTACCTATATTTAATGAAAATAATGCTTAAGATTGTAAGGGATTGTGGCTTAACATTATTGTATTTCACGTTAGAAAAAATGCTGTCTTAATTCGAGGCTGTTCTATTTAGGCAATATATTTAACACTCTCGCAATGTCACTTAATATTTTTTAAGCGTTAAGGCTTTGCAGTAGCACTCTACACTCTAACTGCCAGGAACATTTTTTTTGTTTCTTTAGCGTTTAATTTTCTATAACTTACGGTATTTAATTTCCGCCACTAGAAGGGACTTAAAGTAAAAATTATTGGTCACTTAGACAGTGAAATTTATGCATAATTATTATGAGATAATATTGCGTTTAGGATCCAAAGTTAAAGTGTGCGCATTCATAAAATAAAACATTTATTCGTATTTATTTTCAGAAAAATGTAAACAAAAGAGTAAAAACGTTCATTATTCATAGACAAACTTGTCGTTGATGCAAATACTTATTGTTTATAGAGATTAAAACCTAAACGATGATATTGCTCGCGTTCATTCACCCTTATCACACCATAATATGATCACAACCTTCATTTAACCAAAAAATAAAAACTTTTCAATCCGCGAAATTACGTCATTAAAACTGAAGAACCAATATAACTCCAAAATTCAAACAAATTAAGAAAAAACCTAATCCGCGATTGGGTTCCATCGGGTCAGAGATCGGCGGGGGAGGATAATTAGTCATTAAACTTCGAGAAAGTTCCAGGCAAACTTCCACGAAAGTGAGATTTGAAACCACTTTAAAGCACCTTCACCGTCTTATTCCACCACTCTACGACTCCGTCTTAAGGTGGATGTTAGGGGCTTGGAATGCAGAAAAAAGTTTGTTAAAGAACAAGTTAAGTTTTGAGTGGCCTCGGTTTGAGATGAGAGCGTTTGTAAATTAGTTGGGAGCTACGACTTAGCTGATGCATTCAAATTAAATATTAATAAAGCTATCGCCCGTGACAACTTTTTGGTATTCCGTTGGAGACCGTGTTTTTTTTTTCAAAATACCCAATCTTTTTTAATAAATATAAAATAGTAGCTTTGATATGAAAGAAAACAGATAAACGTTTTTTCGGGTGTGAATGTGACTAAGAATTAAAAAGTGCAACAAAGCACATACTACTGCCAAATACAAAAGTAGCACACAAAAACAAATCGCTTTAAAGTTCATATCCACTAACTTTGAACTTAAAGGTAATAAAAAATAGCTTTATACACTTTGACTCTAAGAATAAAAGCTACCGAGCATCAAGGTCTCAAAATAAATGAACATTATTCATGTTCATACCTACTACATAAATTTACCCTACACACGAAACGGAGAACCAGAGCAGTATGTAATTAGGCAGAACAACATAAATCATGGACGGCCTTTATCAAAAAATTAGGCGACAAACATGGAACAGTATACAACGTAACAGATATACAAAGCATTACACGATAACACTGTTTGTGAACATGACGCTGTGAATATAATTTTACAATCACGGGACTCGAATTCTTAGTGACATGATAACCATTATAAAAGTCTCTCAATAGCTTGCCAACCGCTTACTGGTTATACCTATTCAACGGTAACTAGAGTGCAGTTTGGCTATCTGCGATGGAGCTGCAATAAGGAAATGTATGGGCAGTCAGCAGTTGGCATTTACAATATAATGCAATCGGAATGCAGCCCGTCAGTTTACTTTTATCAGATGAGAAATGCAAATAAGAATGCAGATCATCTGATATCCATAAGACGTTCACAATGCCAGAGGGGTCATAACATCTAAACCACGTTGCAGCCTTTATGACGACGGGCAACAGCATTTTTTTTCTGTCTTCTTTAGGTTATCATACACTTACTTTTTAGGGTTCCGTACCTCTAAAGGAAAAAACGGAACCCTGATAGTTCACCTCGTTATCTGTTTGTCTGTCAATCTCTGAACTAAATTAAAACCTACAGAGTATTTCCCATTGAAATTTGGCACAAAGCAAGGTCTCACAACACATATCAAGGAAGAAATCTGAAAAACATTAAATATGGAACCCACGGTGCGCTATTTCGGCTCGCACTTATTTTTCTTATACCTCCTCTACACTGTTATGCTCCAAGTAAACTGGTTACATATGTTTAGTGATGAATGTTGTAACAATGGGCCTTCATTAGCGTCTCGAGGCGCATTAATTAATTTTGCGTCGGATGCATGACATAGTATGTAATTATAATGATACAATGGATCGTTTTGGTGCAAAGGTAGACTTTTATTGATACTACACCTTAGGTACCAGCTTTTCAGTCATTATAAAAGCTTGCTGGAAATTACGAAAAAACCGAGGTTTTCCTTGTCTACATTATTGTGTGGGAACCAGGCATTTCGGACGTACCTTTTTGAGAGTCCAAGGGTTCCGTAATCAAAAGAGGGAAAGCAGAGTTCACTTAACGTTTAATAAGGTTCGAAGCACAATAGTAGGTACATAAACACATTCACAGAAAGTCAGAAGGCACATATACAGAAAGATAAACAGGAAAGAACACAGCGTAGAAACAGAAGGGATAGATGTTAGGTACAGAAACAATGCGCGCGTAAGTTGGAAGGCAAGCAAAGCGACACGGGTTGCGCGTGCGACGGTCGAATGCGCGGCTGCTTGGTAACAATACTTATTCCTCGCGCAATCGAGTGTCCATAGCACGGCCGGCGCGCGTGACGTAACACGATACGACAAATATTTAGTTAGTATTAATACGGTAATATTTATTTATTTATATATAAAGAAAGCTATTTCTACTGATGTATGTAGTATGTATTTATGTGTAATAATGTTTATTTAATCATAGATAAATATAGTTATAATTTTAAGTATAATCATGTACTAATATGAAATGGTGGCCACAATTGTCATAAATATGATTATCCTGAACAGCCATTCTGTGTTCCGTGGTATGATTTTTTGAACAAAATTACGACTCGTAAGCCATATTCGCTTCACAGAGGATAAGCACACTTAATTCGTAGAAGTGTTTGCCTTCGACATACAAGAATTAAATTTAACGATCATAAGAGAAAAGATAAGGATTAATATTTAAGATCACCCTACCAATATTCTTGGAATAAATCACGTACGAAAACAAACATAACCATAACAAGCAAGTACGTTCCTCAAGCCCAAAGAAAAACGTGCAGTGTTAATGGGTAAGCAATTAAACCCTTACAACAAGCGTTTTATCCGATCCTATGTAAATCGGGCCGGAATAATCGCTTCATGGGAAGCCTTACCCTCGTGTAAGAGTGGCCAATATTTGTAAAGACGACTAAATCGACCGTGGGGCTGCGTTTAACATAACGCTTAAGTTTGGGAAAAAGCCGATTACACTGTGCGATGGTCTCGTTATACCGCTCAGATGCATTGATTTAGAGCAAGTGAGATGGATATTGCTCAAGTCAAGGAAACAGCTGCTGTGCAATGGTTTTGTTACACCGCTTTGATGGATTCACTTAGAGCGAGTCAGGTGGATGTACGCTTTAATTTTGACATTCACTTTTTAATGCGTGAGAAAATTGACCCCATAATATTGAACCTCATATTTTAATAAAGAACGCATTGACGCATCTTGTGCAGGCATGTGCAAAGGATCTTTTGATACCTATTCAAATACAGGTAAATTGTGTTTGTATTATAAATTGTTTGCTTTTTATTGACTTACAGCTAATACTACGTAATATGACGATGTTTAAGTTTATCTTCTTATGCCTTAAGTACTCAATGAAGTCATTCATTACTATTTCGCAGACCCTTGGCGCGCAGTGTCACTGCCGCTAAGTCATACGCTCCTAAAGGAAGGACAAGATACTCGAGTTATATACGTGAGTGAACCGTTTATTTTTATTTCACTACTGGCGCTACTGTTTCCCGCGACTGCGTCTGTGTAGATTTCGGTTATCGCTATCCCGCGGGAATTGTACAATTTTCCCGAATTAAATGTAGCCTATGTTATTCCTCAATGTTCAAACTATCTTCTTGCCAAATTTCATTTAAATTGGTGCAGCGGTTTTCCGTGAAGAGGTAACAAACAGACAGACAGAGACAGACATTCACTCCAGTTTTATGTTTTTTACAGTTATTGATGAGTTTAACAGGTCATAGTGACACCGTATCGTGCGCTGTAAATTGCAAGCGAAGCCCTTCGGATTAAGTCGGTGTAATGAGCCGGACCCGTTGTTTAGTGAACTAGTTAACGCGCTCATATTCAGGGTCCGCTAGATTAGCTACGGAACCCTACTTAACCGTGGCGTGTGTCAAATTATTACGGAGATTTTGGCCGTTCGATAACTGGAACGTATGGAACCATCAATTTACATAGCAACCGTTCCCAATATTCAATATGTCACTTGTTTTGATGTACTGACGATAAATACTTATCTATCATCAATTTCGCCGTCTCAATAAACTTATTGTTGGTAGGCAATCCAATCTCTGATTGCCATCTGTCGATCTATCATCTACAGATAGCAAACTGTTCGTCAGTTCAGTAAAAACTTCGTGATCACAACGAACAGTCAAATTATGTTCCTTCTACAATGATAGTATGAAGCCCGATCGTTAACGAATTATGGTTATGGTTATGGGTATGGTTATTCCTGAACGTAACCGTAGTTCCACGTTTTCAAAATGAAACTCAATCCACAAAATTTGTAACATTATCATAGTAAAAAATATCATAGCCCTAGAAAAGATGAAAACCCCTCGACACTTTCAATTTAAAGTTCAATATCTCAAAATCACAACCCGTTATTTTAATAAAACTTAGCTGAGCACCATTTCAAATAAAATAGCTTTCGGTTAATAAGAGCTGTTCCAATTCGGTCCATCCGGTTAGGAGCTACAATGCCACAGACAGACACACTGATACACAAGTCAAACTTCCACTACCCCCCTTTTTGGATTTCACTCTCTGCAACACAGTTTCTCTGGTTATCTCTTTACTGCAATCAGAGCACAGATCTGTTATAAAACTAGAAGTGGCTAATATCTTAAAAACTGCACGTACTCCGAAGTTTCCCGACTGTTAAACTGACGACAATCAGTCTGGCGGCGACGTCGCGTCATAATGAATAGTTAAAACCACGAAGTTCCTGAGCTGGCTGAGGTATAAGCGAATGGCCGCGGAATTTCTTTTCATTGTCGCATAAAATAAAATACTCTAAATTAAGAGTAACTTAAAGAAGAACTAATGTTACCGATGTTGCTGAGCAAAATAAAATATTAGAGTGGGGACCGCGTACCGAAAGGCATAGTGTTGGTAGGCCGCAAGGTGGATGGACGATCTGGTAAAGACCGCGGGAAGCCATTGGATGCGGATAGCACAAAACCGATCGTCGTGAAGATACCATTGCATCCCCAATAAATGTTTCTCATAACAGTAGGTCTAGCCCAACTCACAGCGCGACTTCTATCTCGCGCGAAAACAACTGCCCGTCCTTTTCTTTCACTCAGAATGGACGGGTAATATTTTATTATAATCTCGCGCGATAAGCAAAGTCGCGGCCAGCCGTGCTAGCCCTACAGACGGACTTAGAGATAGCTAGAGACTGTGCATTTAAACTAAATAAGTGGCATTGGTTACTTTAACTCGAATCTTTCACGATTACGGCATCAGAACAAAGTAAGCCAAACCTGGAAAAACACCAGTCAAACTTTCATGCAACGCGAAACTTTCAAAAACATTAGTTACGTAACAGTTTCGTAACTTGGACCGCAGGACGAAACTGGATTCGACTCGTTTCTTTGTTGCATTCAGCGCCCAAGCGAATTGCAACGTTTGCTGAAACTAGTTTATTAAATTACTTACTTTGATATTTGTTCAAAAGATACTTAAGATTTTTATTTCCGTTCGAATGTAAGCGCGATCTCTCAGTTACCGGATGAATCTATTATTTCACGACAATATTCAGTGTGGCACTACCCTGGTCAAGCTATCTCATTCGCATTGTAACCAGTAATTAATAACAGCGTGGCTACAAAAACTGTCCACTAAAACTACCTCTCTCTCTACTTTCGTGGTCATTTATAATATTTAGTTTGAAGTTGGTCTTTGTTATCGCTTGCTTATCTGGTTGATTATGCTCTCTGAATATAGCTCATACCTATTATAATTAAGCCGGCTTGGAACAACAGGTTAACTCATGCGTTAAACCCACCTGACTGTGATCGCCCTCATTGATTCGTACATAATGGAATAATTCCGTGTGAACTGGCAGCTACTGAAGTCATACCGCAGCCACTGTGCTGTAAAATAACAATACTATATTATTGTTAATTTTCATTTCACAGACCTTACGCAGCCACTTGGTGGGTACCAGAAAACGGCCAGCGATGACGCGGCAGGCCAAGAAGAAGATGGCGGGATAACTTGAACGCGTATGCTGAGGACTGGCCTGGCGTTGCGCCAGACCGGATGTTGTGGAGATCAAGAGGTAGGCAGGTTCCTCAGCAGCAGGACACTACAATAACGAAAAAAAAATTATTTCCGTCAGCCTGTTGTAGCGTCCCACTGCAAGGCAAAGACTTCTCCTCTTGATCTCCACAACTTCTGTCAGGCCACTCCTCAGCACACGCGTCCAAGACGTCCCGCCATCTTCTTGGTTTGTTACGTCGTCGCTGGCCGTTCTCTGGTACCAATTGGCTGCGTGGGTCTACCTCTGTGGGTACATCACACGTCCCAGCCTAATCCAACGTTAACTTACCATTTTTTGTAGGAACGTAACAAATTTTGACAGGAGCGTATACGGGTGCTGTACGTGTGTGTTCCTTGTCCCCCTCAAAAAGTGACCGAAAAATTTTAGTGCATAGATAAGCCAAAGGCACCTCCCGTCTGTCTAGGTACTTTACGGATTTAGACTTATTTTGAAACAAGTTCGTATACCGATTTTATTGAATACATCAAAACCGGAGAGCATGTACCTATGAAGAATTTTATGAGATTAAGGGAAGCAACCTTTGCTTCCATAGGTAGGTTTGCTAGGTTATATCTCACGATCGTAGCAAGCGGAAGTCCTTGGTCTCTGCCTACCCCACCGGTAAACAGGCGTGACTTATGTATGTATGTATCATTACCTTCATACCTACTTGCTGCGTTTGCTCTCTCGGCCTTCATGAGGTTCTCGTCATGGGTGATGGTAACGTCGACAAGCACTGCCAGTTGGGATCGGTTTGTTACCACGATCTTTATTGGCAGCAATAGTCTTCTCCGTAATAACAGATCGATCCTATTTATTATTAATTTATTTTATACTATAAAGCCGACAAACGTTTAGAACCGCTGTTATAATTATTATACGCAAGGCCGGATTATTAACTATGTCGGGAATCCTAGGCAATGCAATTCTCGGACCCCTTTTCAGCCGTCTTTGAAGATCATTAGCTCTTTTTAAGTTGATGAAGCTTAAACATTTATCAATTTCTATTTCTTTTTTTTCAATTTTCTGATGTGGGGCCCCTAGGCAGGTTATCTACTCTGTCTAATGGTTAATCTGGCTTTGAGTTACAATTACAAGTTACAATTGACAAAAAATCTTACGAAATTTCAATTTGGCTAATATAATAAGTTTATCTTAGCTGGCATTTGCGCAAATATTTTTTGTTTGTGACTATATGTTGCAACTTTGATTTAGAAACAAAAGCGAAACGTACGTTGACGTACCTACCTAACTATATAAACGTACTAAATCCGTAACTACAATACGAAGTTAGTTAACAAAACTATACTAAATGTATATCTATACACATCTAAGACAGTCGTAATCAAACTAACAAACAACAATCTCACACGACTGTCAGCGAAATAACTTATACTTCACAATTACACGAACTGGTAGTCCATTCAAAATTAAGCCTTATAATCTAGAGACACGGTTTTACAGTGCGCAGAGATAACCTTGTTGGTACTAGTCAATATATCATGGGGACGTCAAAAAGGGGCTACCAATGGTCCATGTTGGATCGAGTTTGTGAAAATTGAGAGTTTTTACGTGAGGTTTGTGGGTAATGGATGTTAATGGATTTGATTACAGTAGTAGCACTGGTCTTACAAACACTGGACTCCGTCTGTCCCGTATTTCACAGGAATTTTATTAAAAAACTACATACAAAGACATTACACCTATAATTTGATGTATATAGGTGTCTTGTAGAAGCCGCTACTTTGGTTGTTAGTAAAATTATAAAAACATTTACCTAATTTATTGAATCATTTGCGGAAGTCAATATTTATGAACTAAAAACAAGACTGTATTTTCTAGGGGGGCACTCCACTGATGGGGGCTATTATATGACTGTATCTCCTACTCCTTCGGTGTCAGGGCAACACCGTCCTACGCCCGTAGTAGGGTCTCAAGTTGTGAGTTGTAAAGTTGTAATCCCCCGTAAATCCTGAGGACATTAAATTTATAAGTTGGAAGGAAAGATAAGCGCGGCTGCATTTGTGATGAGGCTGAAATGAGCCCCCGAATATCTTAAGACGGGGTTGTGCAGAAGGTAGCATGTCTCAAAACGGTCTAATAATTTATTCAGGTAAAAATATATTTTTTTAAGTCCAATGAAATAATAGAAATATACTTTTTTACTCCGCTGGTTCAGCGACCGGAAGTCTCACGACTAAAAAGGTTTGACACGTAGCGAACTTTTTGCCACACTTGGTAATAACGGCCATATTATATAGTGGCATTAGTCAAGATGCGAAGAAAAAAATATCAGTATATTATTTCAATAGATGGCTCTGAGAAAAACCATTGTTTTAAAAATCCCACTTTTTTTCTGGCAACTGGGGTTGACACCCGTACTGCACGAGTGCTGAAAATGTAATTCAGTATGGCGGCATTTAGTGTTGTTTCATATTCATCGACTCATTATAGCATGAGGCCTATGGGTGTGTTGGGTGTTATTTTAAAGTTTTACAACATTTCTGGCCCAAAGAAGTCACAAAGTTGGAATACATAAATTAAATTATAATAATTTTGTTCATTTCGCCTCATTTTTTTACTTCTAGCTAATAATTACAGATATATATCGACCATTTTATCGAAAGATGCACATCACTATTTATTATAAATGGCAGATCTGTTTTTATGCTACATTTTAAATGATTGATATTAAAATAATAATAAAAATTGTAACGTGGGATTTCTCCTCGGTTACCACCGCCTCGTCCAGTGGTTCGCATGAGACAAATTAAATTACCCTAGGCGCCTGTCCCAAGATAACTTCAAAATAAACAACTATTACCTTTTGTAATAACATTTTATTCATAAAATAAAAACACCACAAAATATACAATTTACACGATTAGGAAAATCTTATGTCTACAGATGTCGCTGCTTATATGTATGTACCCTGATAGCGCTACGGCCCGTATACAGTTTTAATTAAGTTTGACAATTCTACTAACCTTTATTTTAATATTAAGTACACCTGGGTCTCAGATACGATACCCCACTATTTCCACGTGTCCTCGGCGTTGAGGAACCAAATCCGGCAAGCGTTGGGCACAAATGCTTGCGAGCTGCACCAGCACAGACTCAGAACATCGTGGCAGTCGGTATCAATAAGGCAGCAAACGGGCAGCGTAGGGTTTTACGACTCGTACTAAGGACCCATCTCTGGGAGAGCAGCTAGCGCGACATTGCAGTTAATTAATTAAGTAGCGGGCTCAGTGACCCAAAACTCTAACAATCACTCCTTAATACTTTTGAGTACTTCCATGATGAAAGCTTTAGAGATTAGTTCTCGCGGTTCGGCGGAAGGAGTAACTTTCTTAGTTGAAATCGTGCGGCGAAAGAGAGCGTTTTTAGCAATGAGCCGACTTTTATTCTCTCACCCTCAAACGCGTGGGGAGAATCCCTAGCAAGCAACAGTGGCGCCCCCTATCCGACAACGGTGGTCATGTTCGGTACTAAACATAAATGACGGAAGCGAGACTCCTATCGGGATTAAGTTACCACTGCGACGTAGAGCTGCATTGCTATGGTATTCGCGTAGGCGCCGTTCACGCCTTGATTCCGTTGATAGCATGAAGCCAAAAATTCATGTTACAAAATAAATAAATATCATTTGACAAATTGACACCAATTGACCTAGTCCCAAACTAGGCAAAGCCTGTACTATGGGTACTGGACAACCTATATGGGTGGGTATGGGTATGGGTATTTTCCACATAATTTAGTAATTAAATAGTTTTAGTGTCTTGTCGTGTTCAATATACTGTAAGCTAATGTTTATTACACTTAATCTTGCGGAAATCGCTAGAAGTAACTTCAAATTCTTCAATATATTAGTGACATATAATATTATAATGAGTGAAATAAAGAATATCAGTGATTATAAGTGCACAAAGTGATTAGTTATCAAATCAACATATTACTATTCATATGTGTGTGAAATTTCAAATTCGTAGTAGCAATACTTCAGAAATTACAAGTAAGTGAAGTTATGTCCAACCGCTGACTCTCGCCAGAACATGCCCGTATTGAGGAGTGACGGAGGCGTTCAAGGCCCGTAGGTAAAGGGTTAAAGTTAATATTTTCTTGTTTCAGTGAGTATTTAAAGTAAGAGAATGTTGAAGGAAAAAAAATACTTAACAGAGATTAGAAAAATATTATTAAGTACATTCCTTCAGAAATTTAAAAATAAAGTGTTTTAACACTGAATCTAAAACTATTCGGATAGGTAGAACTGTAACCTATGTATTGATAAGAAATTTAAAAATAAGTCACTAAGTATTTATCCTGTAAAAAACCGATTAACGAATTGGCCCCAACGATATCAACATCTGACTCTTATGCAATCTTCAACGAATTTTAAAAAACTTTGAAATTTGGCAAGCCTCATTGCAACTCGATTTTCACCCACGTTAGTACCGGAATTGATTAGACATTTGGCGAGTACACCAATAAAACATTTCTAACTAAAGTTTTTTATTTTCGCACTGTTGCATAGTGCCATCCCAAGCCACTTGGATTGTTATGATTTATAACTCATTTCCTCAAACTTAAGAACAACTGAGCCTAATAGATTGTCGCAAAATACTCACGAATATATCTTTCAAACATACTTAGGTAATTAGTTCGGAGAAATATATAGACGTAATTTATTAGCGAAGCTTATTCGTGACTTGGTCTTATAGAGATAAGTTGATTTAAGTGTACGAGTTAAAAACCTTTAAAGAAGGTTAGATTAGGGACAAGGATCATGGAAAGTAAACGGATTGACAAAGCCCATACTTTAAATCGTTCTTATTTACATTCAGCGCCATCTACCTTGCTTGATTGACACATTCGTACCGCTGTTTTGTTATTATTTGACCCACTGGCTACGACCTTGGCGCCATCTAGAAATTGCCTGAATTTTAACATGACTGCGGGAAACGATTCGAAGTATGGGCTTTGACACTCCGTATACTATCCTCCTTGATTCGGGACTTATAGTGAAATAAACGTATCGCTCACGTATAACAGTCGAGTTTAGTCCGACAGTTTTCTCACTAATCCCTTGTCCTTCCTCTGAGAGCACACGCTTCGACGGTAGCGAAACGCAAACTGCGCGCCGCGACTATGCTCGCGCGGCTGCTTGATGCTTCTGACGGCTGCACACAACTACCCTCGTTTTCATCGTCATTTTTATTATTGTCAAAAGTAGGGTAGCACACTACACTATTCACATCACTTTGTTAAGACTCGTTCACACTAAATCTGGACGCAGTATTTTAACACTGTTTTCCAACTCGGGGGCACTGAGCATTAATTATCATTTTTGAAATTGGAATAGCGACTAATTTCAATGGATTAACGTACTTTCATAATACGTTTAAAAAAACGTTTATTTCACTAATAATTGAATCTCACTATAAGTTGCTTTACGTCAAAACTCGGGAATTAATCAAATCATAATTAAAATTACCTTGACGTTTCGACAAATGGTTCGTGACCACGACGGCAGCAGTTTGTTTATTAGTTTAACAAAACAGGCTGACAAAAATTCCAAATTCCAAATTTTATTCAGCAAATAGGCAGTTAAATGCTCTTTTACGCGTAATTTTTGAGTCTACCAACGCTTTTGGAAATACCATGGTTGCCAAGAAGAATGCGCCGCAATAAACATTGGCACAAAGTGTTCACAAGTTAATAACATGACACACCATAACAAAACTACAAACAACCAGCCTAATGCTTCCATCTATATTATTTCAGATACAATAAGTAGAATAGGTAGAGACATCAGACCCGACATAGCAACAAATTCTCCCAACGCAAATAAAACGAGCACACTCATCTAATTGTGCTCTTAAACGAGTTATTCCGAAGCAAAGCCCCTCGAAATAACACCTCAAGAAGTATTTAACATCTCAAAGTGGAGCCAAGTCTCGAAACGCGAATTTAGCTATTTCATTTGACAAACTATACTTTCAGTTAAATTTGCAGGCTCGCGCGAAATGGGCCAAGTGATAAGATCTCTCGTATCTTGAAAGTTTTGAGTGGGACCTAGGCGTAAAGCTTTAGCTTTAGCTTTGCTTTAGGCTTTAAAACGCGAAACGTTTTTTGGCTATAACTTTATTTACCAAAACAATTCTGCAGCAACAAAGTGCCTAATAACCTAACCAATTTAGAAAAGTTGAAAAACCACCGACATTGCCATTTCAAAGTTCAATATTTCAAAAACGGATGAATTTTAATGAAACTTAGCTAAGAACCATCTCGTTTAAACTAGCTTTCGATTAAAAAACCACATCGAGGTCGGTCCATCCGTTTACGAAATTTCCACGGGATAGGGAACTAGCCAGCCCAGTTTTTAATATTTCACGGGGGCAGAGCCGCGGGGCATAAGCTAGTATTTAATAAATTTATATGTAACTAGCTGACCCGGCGAGCTTTGTTCCGCCTTAGACGCCATAAATGAGCAGATTTTTGATTTTATTAAGTTAATAAATTTTCTAATTTTCCGCGCAATTTCCTTAATTTTTTCTTTCATAAGAACCTTCTCCTGATAATAACGAACAGAACAAAAAAAGAATTAGCGAAATCGGTCCAGCCGTTCAGGCGTGATGCCGTGACCAAGGGGAAATAGGGATTCATTTATATATATAATATATAATATATATATAATGTATAGATAAATATAAGTGCAAAGGTATTTATAACTTAGTAAATATCCCAGCGCCCCCTAATTGCCTTTAATCAGCGACTTGTGCCACGCTCAAGGGAAGGGTTGAAACTTACCCCAAGAACCGCGACTCTTTGAAATATTGCTGTAGTTTATCTCCGAACTGTGTTCTAGCCTTTGATACAATTTGTAGGGGGCGGTGCAAGATAATTTGTAATTTCAGCGAGTGTCGGCGGCAGAGCAAGGGCTGTGGAGTGACTGGCAGCGATTATAGTTGCCATCAGAGCGCCTAGTGTAATCGCCCACCAGGCCAAGAAATACGTCTCGATCGCGTTCACGTTTCACAATTCTCATACTATTTGACACTTTAACGCAAACGCGTTTAAAACGTATTTTTTGGCAGTTGTTTGCAGAGGTTTAGAGCCTCTACGGCCTCTAGTGCAATCGCGGACCAAAAATACGTCTTCATCGCGTTTGCGTTAAAGTGTCAAATAAGTAGCATGAGAATTATTTATTGTCGATACGTGCCAATGTGCTTATGTGCTTATGTGCCCATAGTAATTCAAACGTAAACGCGAAAGGGAACTTAGCTAAAAACCATCTCGATTAAACTAGCGTTAGATTAAAAAAACCGCATAGAAATCGGTCCATCCGTCTGGGACCTATGATGCTACAGACAAATACACAGGTCAAACTTATAACACCACTCTCTTTTGTCGGGGGTATAAAATGACAAAAACGCTCCTCGCTTCATTCATCCCCCCCCCCTCCTCCCCCCTCCTCACCCCTCCTCCCTCCCCCTCGCCCCTCCCCCTCCCCACAAATCCTTGGCCACAGCCTTAAGCTCGCGAAGACACGCAATTAGCGTTGAATACGTAAGCATGTTCCTAAAATTAAATCCGCCGCAATACCCCGCGCGCTCCGGAACGAAAATAATTATCACGACAAAGGTTAAGATGCAAATGTGTGCAAAGTTAAGAATGTCTCTGTCTTTACAAAAATCAAAAATAGTTTATTTGTTAAACATAGGTACATGTAAATAGATGTTACAGTAATGAATTCGAATCACTATGTCTTGCCATAAGGCATACAAATAGCCACAGATTACATGCAGCATGCATAAGGAGTAAACGCACAAACGATTAGCAGGTTGTTACAATTATCATATAAAGTAAGATCCTAAAAATATTCTTGGATGGAGTAATATGCTTTCGTAGTCAGAAAATCACAGAGCGCTGCTTTGATTTGTGTAATGTCAATCAGTTGCAGTATTCTTTTTGGCAATTTGTTGTAGATTTACGGTTTACGAAGTAATCGCATAGATGGCGCTAGTCACTGCGAAAAGTGATAGAGCTGAGATTTGATTGAATATAATGGATAAAATTCGGCCCGTGCCCATTATGCTAATCTTGGTGTAAGGGTATGGCACGCGACACGGAATGTCGAGGATCCGGGTTCGATTCCCGGGGTTAGCATTTTCTGGGTTTTTTTTCTGTGTATTCATGTTTCAGTGAGTACTTCAATTAATATTCACGGGAAACGTAAAATAAAACAAAAATGGTGGTGGAATTTTTGTTAACTATTTAAATGTCAATGTGGAGAATGTCAACTGTTTTCGTAGTCTTTTTATCTTATCTGTGGTCATTCTTAAATACAGAAACGGTAAACTAAATTATGTTACTATTTTTATAAAATCATAACAAACCTAGCAGGTTATGGGCCCAGGTCCAAACAAAAAGCTTGAAATTAGAACGGGTTTAGCAACCATGGTATTAACTTTGCGCATAGAGTAATAAAATATACGGGGAATAGAGTGCACTCTCAGCGGAAAAAAATGTCACCCTCAACCAGCCTCTACAGCAACGTGATAGTCGACAGAACAGATTTCATAACACACACACGCGCGCGAGCTCGGACACACACGTGCGCGGGAGCACACACGCGCGCACACACACGTGCACGCGCGCGCACACACACGAATTATGTGTACACACTCTTATTAGATTAGACATTATGAAAAATTCAAACTCAGAATTCAAAATCGTTTATTTCGTAAATTATACATTTAAAGCGTCCAAAATCGCAACTAACAATATCACATAACAACAAGTCTTCACAAATCACAAGCATCTGATATCGCAATAAATAACTGAAACATCACAGAAAGATTGTAACTAAAGCGTCCGAATTTTCGCCGCAACGTTCAATACACACGAATTGACACTAATAAAACGGAGGAGCTGAACATCGACTCTACATATTTACTAGTGGACAATTAACGAAATAACAGTTAAACACTGCGCATTTTCTAAAAAACAGAAAGCCGCTAGGCGCTGCATCAGCTGCACGCTGTATGACGTTTACTTGAGTCCGAAAATTTTGAAGGGATGTAGTAGGTGTACCAAAAACCGTTTTTTTTCTTCTTTGCATGATGATAAGAAGTACATTAGTGACTGAAAATTACAAGCCTTCGGTGCGATATTTTTTCATAAAATTTTGCAATATATGATGAAAAAAAATAAACCGTATATTTTTTAAACCGACAGCAATGATTAACGCACTAACTACTAAAAAGTAACCTTACACAGGTAAGAGATGGCGCAGCTAAAAACTTCAACTGTCAAATACAGATAACTTTCTTCCCCCTGACTTTGCGGTAGACCTCAGAAACTTAAGCGGTTTTTTTTAATAGTTTAAAACACGAGTATTTTATTTTTGCAATTGGTGAGATGACGTACACCCTCCCCCTTCTGTTTCTCTTTTGAAAGTGCAATGTCAACAAGGTCACCTATTTTTGGGTCATAACGTATATCGCCTCCCACATCGTCTAGACGAGACCGGCCGAATCATGTAGATTAGCGCCTTGTTAGTAAGAAAAGAAAATATTACATTTGTGAAGTTTTTTTTCATGTGCGCAAGGATTTTCAATGCTCTACTGAATCGTGAAATATTTGAAAGCTCTCGTTTATGTAAAATCATCAATGTCGATAATATTTTGATCTAGACCGTAGTAAAGTATTTACTTATTTCATTGTTTTATCCTCGTAGTACATGTAAGTAGGTATGTACTCAAATTTCCATCAGTTTTTTTTTAAATGTTTCACCTGCCTGATTCAACTTTATTTCACCAACGTGACATTTCAGCAAACATAAAAGCCTAGCCATAATAATTATCTAGTACACCAACAGAGTGACTACATACATAACATTGTTACATTTATAACAATACTCGTAAACTAAAATGTAAATATCTAAAACTGACTTTAAAAAAATAACAAAAAAAAAACTAAAAATTAAGTTACTATCTAGATTTGGACAATTGGGTAGAGTTTCCATTACGCAGGCAGTAAGTATAAGTACCAAAACATTAATAAAGTAGAAAATAGGTTATTATTTTGCATAAGCTCATCCATTTTCCTTTCACGATATTATTGAAACTCGAACTAATAGCAAAATTGACGTTAACTTTGTATGAAAAAAGGTAATAAATAACAGTTGGAGCGCTTTATGCAACAAATTAGCCAGCCCGATAGTTCGCCGGCCGATATTGCAAAAGTTTGCCAGTTCCCCTGATTTATATCTTAGACAGTTGCTAGCTCAAAAATACAGAACTTATTAATATTGTGCTAGGACAAAAGATTGATAAACCTAGCCAACTTAGAAAAGTTGAAAACCCCCGACATTGTCATTTCAAAGTTCAATATTTCAAAAACAGATGAACCGATTTTAATCCAACTTAGCCAAGAACCATCTCTATTACATTAGCTTTCTATTAAAAAAAGCCGCATCAAAATTGATCCATCCGTCTGGGAGCTATGATGCCACAGGCAGATACACAGGTGAAACTTATAACACCCCTCTTTTTAAAAACTGGATTTATTGCGTAGTTTCCATCAATTTTACGTCATATTCAAACATAATAAACAAGTTATTTACGATTTTGTACCGAGATACGCCTTACATCGTTCGGGCCATTCCGTGGTAGTTCGGCAACCCGTTCGAGCTCACTTTGAAAATTGACTCCAGATTGGTCCAAAACATATCGGGCATAAACACTTTTTTTTATTCCAAATTGTCTGCACAAAAGAAAGACCTACAAGTTCACATCTTGAAATTGGCTGTTTCTTGGAATAAGGTAAGAAATGTATGAAGCTGATCACCAGATGTTATGCGAATAACAAACGAGCCTAATCCTAATCCTATCTTCCTAATACTAACTAGAGAGCTAAGATGTAATGCCTCTTGTGCCCGTAATTACACCGGCTGTCTTATGCCCGTTTTCACCAACGACTCCTAAAATTTAAGGGATCCCTTAGCTCTTTTAGGGGACACCTAAGATCAATTTCCGTTTCACCAACGCTTAAGTAACACCTAACTGCTTAGGGGGTCCCGTAAGTTTAGGGGGTCGAATATTGACCCCCTAGCGCTAAGTGACAGTTCGCGCAGTCGCAGATGCGTTTTAATTTTTATAGGTTATCGTGCATTTGTTATGCAATAATTAACTTGATTGATAATATTTATATAAAATGGAAGGCTATTTAAATGATTTTGTAGAGTTTGGAAGCTGTTGAATAAATAGATTTAATATTCACATCAAAGTTATTTAGATCAGACTGAAGATCAGATGATTTATCAAAGTATGATAGGTACTAAAGATTTTTCATAAGATATACCTACTCGCAGAATGTCGAAAGAAAACGTGCTTTTCATACTTGAAAAAATTTAACATTAGAGGTATTTGGAATATAAGAATAACCCAAAACAGAAGAAGAATAGTTCTGTATAAAGGAAGGCCTCATCGCAGTTGGACGAATGCATAATACTAATTATCCATCATCAGTCTATTCTTGACCCTCAAAATACAAAACAAACCAGAAGCCGAGTTCAATCATAACGCCGCGCACTGTGTCAATTTATTATTGATTTCGCTATCCGTTTACACTTAAAATAATAATCCTATTCTGTTTTTTTATAAACCCAACGGCATTTCTGCACGTAGGAACCACATGAGAAGCGATTAATTAACATGCGCGCTCGCGGGTTCTGGTCTGTTCTGTATTATACGGGTTTCAAAGAAATCGAATAACACAATACTTTGAAAATATGTACAGTTCATGAATAAATTATCAGATAACTAATCATTCCAGTTTCAGTCAATGAATGCTCGCTAATAAACTACAATCATCGCACCGAAAGTTCGAAAAAAATTTGATAGTTATAAACTGTTCTGATTTTTCTGAATGGCAAAGATAATGCCATACAGCCTAGGCAACATTTAAAAATAAGAAATAAGACGTCAATTTAGTATTAATTATATATCTGTATAGTTTTTTTATGTTTTTATAATGTTGGTTTAATTTTTTACAGACGATTTTTGAAGTTATTTCTCTTAAAAAAAATTATCGATACAAAACCGGTTTTAGAAATCACTATAGTTAAAACAAACCGTCACTTAGTTAAGTAACCCCTATTAAGGCGTTACCTAAGATGGTGAAAACGAAAATAGGTTAGGGAGAGATATAAGGGGCCACTTAGGATAGGGGTCCCCTGACTAGGTGATGACTTAAGTGTCGTTGGTGAAAACGGGCATTACTCTCCACGCCGGAACACAACAGTGCAAGTACTGCTGCTTAGCGGCAGGGTTAGCAAGTATGTTTCAAAATGTTCCAAAGGGCACGTCCTGTTTATATTAACTGTTAAAAATAACAATTATCTTCTCGCTACACCTTCCCGGTTGCAAGACGCTAAACACACAACCTTCCGCTTGCCAAGTCAGCCAGTCGTTAGGGCGGAACCCTTAATTCGTGATTTTCGTGCCGCTGCCCTCGGCATGATGTATAGAGGTCCGTTTTGAACCCCTATTTCATTATCATTAATTATTTCTAAACGTAAGCTTGCGGTGCTCACGGATTGGTTTTCAGGACGACTAGGCGCTTAAGTAAACCAAGCTCATTAAGTCTCAGAGTCTCATTCTGAGAGGAGTCTCAGATTAGGAGGGCTTGGGTTATAGTTCCAACGCGGGCCCAGTGCGGATTGGGAACTGCAAGTGCATTCTCACTCTGAGACTCCCCTAAAACAGTTTTAGGGAAAGGAGTCTCAGATTGGGAGGGCTTGGGTTATAGTTCCAACGCGGGCCCAGTGCGGATTGGGAACTGCAAGTGCATTCTCACTCTGAGACTCCTCTAAAATAGTTTTAGGGAAAGGAGTCTCAGATTGGGAGGGCTTGGGTTATAGTTCCAACGCGGGCCCAGTGCGGATTGGGAACTGCAAGTGCATTCTCACTCTGAGACTCCTCTAAAACAGTTTTAGGGAAAGGAGTCTCAGATTGGGAGGGATTGGTTATAGTTCCAACGCGGGCCCAGTGCGGATTGGGAACTGCAAGTGCATTCTCACTCTGAGACTCCCCTAAAACAGTTTTAGGGAAAGGAGTCTCAGAACCACAGCTGGGCTAGTTCCCTATCCCGTGGAAATTTCGTAAACGGATGGACCGACCTCGATGTGGTTTTTTAATCAAAAGCTAGTTTAAACGAGACGGTTTTTAGCTAAGTTTCATTAAAATTCATCCGTTTTTGAAATATTGAACTTTGAAATGGCAATGTCGATGGTTTTCCAACTTTTCTAAATTAGTTAGGTTATTAGGCACTTTGTTGCTGCAGAATTGTTTTGGTAAATAAAGTTATAGCCGAAAAACATTTCGCGTTTTAAAGCCTAAAGCAAAGCTAAAGCTTTACGCCTAGATCCCACTCAATTTTAATTATGATTTGATTTATTCCCGAGTTTTGACGTAAAGCAACTTATAGTGAGATTCAATTATTAGTGAAATAAACGTTTTTTTAAACGTATTATGATACTTTCATAATTCATTGAAATTAGTCGCTATTCCAATTTCAAAAATGATAATTAATGCTCAGTGCCCCCGAGTTGGAAAACAGTGTTAAAATACTGCGTCCAGATTTAGTGGTTCTGAGACTCTTTTCCCTATCTCACTTTCTCCTATATCTCCTATCATTCACTTATAACATACTAGCTGTTGCCCGCGACTTCGTCCACGTAGATTTCGGTTATCGCTTTCCCGCGGGAACTGTATAATTTTCCCGAATAAAAAGTAGCCTATGTTATTCCTCAATATTCAAACTATCTTCTTACCAAATTTAATCTAGATTGGTGCAGCGGTTTTCCCGTGAAGAGGTAACAAACAGACAGATAGAGAGACAGAGAGACAGAGTTACTTTCGCATTTATAATTATTAAGTTAGGATTAATTCATCAAATCATCATTCATCACCAGCCCTGTTCTTACGTCCCACTACTGGGCACAGTCGGAGGCCTGAATGAGATAAGAGAAAGCACTCCACTATTTTAAATCAGGGATTAAAATCAATTTTACAATGACAGACTGGGCGTCTGTGTGAGAGCACCATAAATACATCTGTACCTAACTTATCTAAGTAAGAAACCTTAATATTTCACTGCCCTGTGGGTCCGTCTGTCCAAAAAAGGGAATGGACCTACTTAACTTTAATTCCCTACTTAGAACTTGGGGCCCATTAGTATTCATAAGCGTATTAAATTTATCATTAATTTCTTTGGCTATAGATACATAATATAATTATTAATTCGTACTAGAGATAATTCCAATAACCTAGGTATAATACGTAGGTTTTATGAGATCTTAAAATGGCCAAACATAGAATAAAAATGCTGACAAAGCGCGAGTCGAACTCGCGCACCGAGGGTTCCGCATCTAACAATATAACATTAGGTACTGGACTTTTTTCCTTTCCATCAATATCTGTCTGTCTGTCAATTGTGAGTAAATCAAAACACTCCGCGTGGGAACTACAGCCCAAGCCCTCTCATTCTTAGGGGATGCCTATGTCCAGCATTGGGTCGTAAATAGGCTGGAAGTGATGATAATATAGTCATAATTGACCGACCGAGTGCCAAGCGCGAGCGAAGCGTTTTCAGCTTGGGCAAAAATTATTTCGTATGTCCGGCTGTCAGGTCGTTCTCCTCTACGGTCGCATTTCTCAACCGATTCTCGTGGAATTTTGTGAGCAGGTTTGATAGTAATTATAGACTTAGATTTTTATGTCGATTCGGTTTTTTTTTATTAAAGAAAAAACATGCAAGTAATGGAAATTGTACAAAAATGAGCTCACAAGGTCTACAAACAGCTCTTAGACCCACTAGTGTATTTCACTGACATGACCCATTACTACCAAAACCTGTCAATATAGGTTAAATTGATGACAGTTGACATGTGACACGACGGGCCCCTACTTTTAGGGTTGCACGCCTGAACAGATGAAACCAGAAACCCTATTTGAACCATTATCAGCTTGTCAAGACCTCTTTGTTCTCAAAATCATGAACAGACAAAGATAAGACTGAAAAATACTATATCAGCTTTCAAATATATGGTAGAATAATTTGAATATACGCTTACAGCGTACACGTTTCAAACCCTCTAGGAGCCCATTATTAAAGCTAACTACACAACATGTATAGCCGTATAACGTTGCTAATGGTTTTCGTACTAATTATCCATTAATTGTCGTAAATCTTATATGATCTAATTAAAACCGCCGTTTTGAAAATTATTACAATGGATGGCTATAATCTGTTATAAACTCACTCTTTGTCGGTCACTAATTAGCTCCTATCTACAGCTCAATAGTTGACTGGTAGAGATCCCTTAACATTCTTTTGTAAATTACCGTTTTTTAGGGTTCCGCACCTCAAATGGAAAAACGGAACCCTTATATGATCATTTTGTTGTCCGTCTGTCTGTCTGTCTGTCTGTCAAGACCCTTTTTCTCTGGAACACGTGGAGGTAGCACGCCGAAATTAATATCGAATATTCAAGCCTGCGGTCCCTTGAAGCTGTGAAAAAATCAAACTTCTAAGTCAACGCAATCAAAAGATACAGTCATTAAAAAAGGTTGTTTCCATACAATTTGCCGTACTGTGAAAACCTACAGTTGTTCTAGAAACTAGAAATTTGGTATGAAGGTAGCTCTTATAGCACAACCACTCAGAAAATTCTCAAAATCTAAATTTTTAATCTCTGTCTGTATATGTGACAAACCAATATAAGTTGACCCCACACTGCGTACATTTTGCTTAGGAGCAGAGCTTTGCTAACACTGGTCAACTTTAAAACACTGAGGAAAAGGGAGAAAATCTTTGTACGGAACCCTTGGCCGGTTTTTTTTTTCTATATATTTTTACGATAAAGTGATGGTGGCTTTCATTTTCAAAGCGAGCTCGACTTGGAGAGATGTCAAAATGAACGCGATTGTGATCCTAAGCGAGTTAGCCAATAAGGCTGCTGGATTCTTTAGCAACCTTTGGTATGGGTTTGTGACAGATCACATTCAGCAAACATCTCGGCCTCTAGCCCTGAAGCTGAAGACAGATTTATGGTTCCCGCGACAGATGAGCGACGGACTGCAAATTGGGTTTGGACCCTTTTTAGGGTCGATACCTTTAAAAGGGTCCATAAATCGACATGCTAAATTCAATAGCCATATCGTGCCATTAACAATAACGGTTTCACGTTACAAAATGGGTACAGTGAATAAAATAGAACTGTTTTGTGTTACACGGGAAAACAGTCAGAGATGCGTTGTGGTAAGAATCTGCCGCGAGTATACTTATTGCTTCGCATACAATATCAATTGTCCTAATGCTTATGCTGAGTGAAATCCATTTCACATCATTCGGTACAATCATTTATTGTTAAATAAGATATTATGGTCTGTTGTTTTTTTTTTCTTTCAAATGTATAGTTTTATTTCTATGTATGTGTCAAATGTATGTGAATAACGGACCGGGCGGACCGGGAGACGAGCTGTCGGTAGGCCTCCAACAAGATGGAGCCGGTCTGAGTGGAGAGCCTTGGGGGAGGGCTATATGTCTAGCAGTGGACGTCTTTCGGCTGACATGATGATGATGGTGATGTGAATAAATGTTTCTCCCTCTGTCTCTCTCTCATTCTAATGTAACGTTTCGTCTAAATGTTCAAATTAAGCACTTGTTCGTAACGGCTAGGTACGAAACCCTATCCTGGACATATTTTTATGGTAATCACGGGACTTAATCAAGTAAAAGTAATTATTATTATATATTATTAAAATACCTCGACGTTTACCAGGATGTAATATGGATAGGTTGGGTTGGTGGATATCCTGGACGCTTCCTACATGGTCTTGGTCGGTTTTTAGCTTTCGTTTCGTGGACATTTCTCTAAATCTTTCAGAGGCAAAATGGCGATTCCCAAATGTGTACGAAAGTTAGTCCCTATGGATATGCAGCAAAATTACGTGTAATATTTGATAATATGCTATATATGGCCTCACATAAATACGTTAGGTAATGCGTTTATCGGCGGTCCCTTACGCTTTGCGGTCACCTTGTGTAGGTAGTTCTATAGACGTGTAACAAGCACAGGACTGCTTGTATAAATTCTATAAAAAGGTCTGTGATTTGAAGCGTTTTTGTATGATTTGCAGTTACGTGGGCGCGGGTTGACATCGCGTCTCAATGAGAGAACAAAATTTATTTATAACAATTGCAAAAAAACCATAATAATTATCTTTCAAGCGTATTTTTTACAGCGAAGTAACTAAACAGTTCTGTGGGTCGAGCACGACTTTTCGAATCCTGCGTAACGTTACGGTTATCGTATCGAGATCGAGATCGAGAAACCGCGTACTAAATTTTAGTTCCAAATACGCTCACGGGCGGGCGCTGTTCCAAACGTCATACAAACTCACTAACGTTTACTATTCGACTTTACGTGACGAAGCAGGGCCGGCCCGAGCATTCCTGGCGCCCTAGGCAAAAAACTGAAACGGCGCCCTTTTAAGACAAAAATAAGTAATAAAAAAAAGCGTTTATTCAGAATCGATTACACTACTTTTATAGCATTTTTTTCTTTAAAATAGCTCTTTAGGGTTCCGTAGCCAAAATGGCGAAAACGGTCATGTCTGTGTTACATGTTATGGTTTCGTCATGTCCGTCCGTGCGTCCGTATGTCACAGGCATTTTATTCAAAAACCACAAGATATATATATTAATGAAATTTGAAGTATAGTGTCTTGTAGAAGCCGCTACTTAAGTAGTATACAAAAATATTTTGACAGAAAAGTGGGTAAAAATTGGGAGTACTTTCAAGTTGTAAATAAACAAAAAACTGTATTATTTTTTAACTTCGATGCCGCCGATTGCCGCCCCTCTAATACGAGCGTCCTAGGTCATTGCCTAGTTCGCCTATATGAACGGGCCGGCCCTGTGACGAAGGATTCGAAAAGTCGTGCTCGACCCTCTGGCCATCCACGTTCTGTCTTAGATGTCGACATAGAACATCACACAAATTTTAAATTTTCCACCGACTTCAAAAAAGAAACAGGTTCTCAATTCAACTGTACAAGCAAACAATTATTTTAATTCCTGATGAATGATTCCTGAACCGTGTTTTAATAAAGCTACAAGTTACAATTTACAAGCGGAAGTCTCATTCTATCACCTTTTATTAGAAAGAGACTTCCGTTTGCAAATTGTAACTTGCAGTTTTATAAAACACGGCCCTGATGAGAACGCTCTCACAGTAAGTGTCATAAGGACTTTCCTTGTCAGGAAATGCGAAGCAAGCGTGGCGTTTTCTACGAAAAGATTCCACGGTGGATCACTATTCAGTTTGTTTGATTGTAGATATGTTTGTTACCTCAGAATTAAGTAATTTGAATAAATAAATATCATGGGATAATTAACACCAATTGATCTAGTCCCAAACTAGGCAAAGCCTGTACTAGACAACGGATAAACATACTTATATAGATAAATACATACTTATATACATATTAAACATCCAAGACCCGAGAACAAACATTCAACCCGGGACCTCAAGCTTCATAGTCAGGGTCACTAACCACTAGGCCATCCGGTCGTCAATTTATAAACCGGTTTGTTTCTTTTTGTTTCATTAAGCGTCCACATGTCGGTATCGCACGCAACGGACGCATTGCAAGCAACGAAAATTATATGCAATGTGCGATGCGTACGATGCGGACAGGTGGACGCACTTATACGAGTTTCTATACAAAGAATACAACGATCCGTTGCGTGCGATGCGTCCGTTGCGTACGATATCGACATGTGGACGCTTACCTTTAATGTAATTTGGGCATTCGATACGACAAGACACCTTCTTTAAAACCATTTTAAAAGGAAAAATTGTAGGAAAGAGAGGAAGAGGGCGACTTAGGCGAAGCTACATGAACCAGATAAAGGAGAAGGCCGCAGTCATGTCGTATCAGGACGTCAAGGAGTTGGCTTATAGGAGACATGATTGGAAGACACTCCTATAACAAGAGTTTGATGATGCTGGCTAAATGACGAATCAAAATTTCTATTAATTACTTAGAAACAGAACAGTGTCAGTAAAATTTCAAACTACCTATATATCATCATCATTGTCATTGGTTATCATCTTCAGGTAATTTACGTCCCACTGCTGGGCACAGGGCTTCTTTCTGGGGGCTTGGGCTATAGTTCCCACGCGGGCCCAGTCCGTAAAATGTCGTGGTAGGCAGCCTAGTGTTTTGATCTATAGTCTCTCAAGCAGAGGGTCGTGGGTTCCGGCCTTTGTGTGTTTTTTGACAATTAATGTGCACACAACATATACACTTTTGCAATTTTTTATATTTAGGTAGGTGCTTATTATTGTCATGTTAAAAAAAGAACAACTCTAAAACTGGGTGCCAATTAAAATTAGATGCCAATGGCGCTATTTGCCGTCTAAAGCCATGCCCTATTTGTGAAAACAGTAAATGAAACAAAAAATCAAATACTTGCCAAGATTCCGATCGCCATTTTGTTTGAGGAAACAAAACACTGTGATTGCTTATCGCAAACAGTCTGGCTTCATTGCGCCCTGTTCGGATTTCGAATTTCAAACGCTCGTTTTAAAAAAATTGGCCAAGCCGGAATCTTTGTCGTACTGTGGGTTCGGAAATTCGAAATATTGTAGCACGAAGATAACAAAAATAACTGGATTTTTGGTGAAATTAGTTAAATCCACTGTGAAACTTACAGGACGCAGACGAGAGCAGCCTTCGGCTTACATTTGCATGTTTTGAGACGTACCTACAAATTGACACTGCGCCTTAGGTTTGTAAAGGCTTCCTTTCCTTGGTCGACTGTAAATTACTAGTGGCTGTAAGCTGCAGACCTCGCGACCCCATTTTTGATAATTTTTCGTTCTTTTTTTTTAATTTTCAAAAATGAATCGATAAAAAAAATCTTCGGTATGTGTAGGTACAATTATGGATCATGGTCACAAAATTTCAAGAAGATTGGGGCATTTGGGTGTTTGGAAGAACTGTCTCCTTCCGTCGCTTGCGTTGTTCAGGCCAGTGCCATCCTTAATAACTCATAGGAAGTGCCGTAACGCGGAGTCTGTGCTATCGTTTTGGCTTGAATAAAGTTACTTTGCTGGAAGTACTTGTTTCTTTCCCACTTCCTGCTCTACCTGCCGATAGTGGTCCTCCTAAAAGGCGAACGTGCTCACAAAATTTCACGACAATCGGTTAAGAAATGCGACCAGCACAGCCATGTAGCACGGCGCGCCATTTTGTCGCTTGTCGCGCAGTGCGTCTCTTTCATAGTGATGGAATCAGTAAAGGACGCACTGAGCGACAAGCGACAAAATGGCGCGCGTGCTAGCTCCCCTGTAGAGAAGAACAGCCGGACAGACGGACAGCGAGACAACGGGACAGCGGGACAACTGGACAGACGGCGGACATAAGAAAGAAATTTTGTCCAACCTGAAACTGGGACGCTTCATTCACTTCGTTCGTTCGGTCAATGATCTTGCTGGTGATAGGACCTTGTGCGAGGTCCGTCCGGATCGCTACCCACATCTTACTCACTAATCCTGCTGCTAAGCAGCAGTGCTTGCATTGTTGTGTTCCGGTGTGGAGAGTAAGACAGCCGGTGTAATTACGGACACAAGAGGCATTTCATCTTAGCATCTAGGTTGGCAACACTGCAAACCCTCCCATGGTTGCGGGTGTCTATGGGCAGTGGTGATCACTTACCATCAGATGTCCACTGTCGGTTTGCCCTCCTCGTCGTATAAAAAAAATCTACCACCCCGATCAATCTCGCCTCTCGCGGAACCCAAAAAAGAATGCGTTTTCCTCTTTCCCGTTGTTGTCAGTGTAATTATACGCACCCAACGCTGACTGGGGCGTCGGGAAAAAATTACCGTCAAACGGAATTGTCCTAGATTGAATTTCTCGTCTCGTGGAAATTATTATGTCGCGTGCAGCGCCGCCATCTTCGCAGTCGATTGCTCAATTTATCAATACAGGGGTAGGATTAAGTAATGTGTCATTTGTGCAGAGGCGACACTAACCTGTATCTATAGTGTAAGTTTTTGAACTCTGTAATTTTTGACACAAGAAAACGTCACGATCGCGTTCTCATTTACGTCTGAATCAAGTACTATATGCAAATCGGCAGCACGTCGAGCGTTCAAATCCGTGTCATAGACTGAATTTAAAATTTATTAGTGAACCTGCTTCACAAAAATATATATAACCAATCAAAACTTAAGTGTGAGCGATTCTGCTTGCTAGACAAAACTGGAAAGAAACACTTATTGCCTAATATTACTAAAACGCAATTTTTTACTGCTTTGTCTCGATCGAACGCAAAAAAAATTGATCTAGAAGTCAGCTGTTTCGCTAGGCCACGACTCGCTGCTCTTTAGTGCGAATTCGTAAGAGTTTTTAGCCGCGGCTCGGCTGCGGAGGCGGAGGCGTGTAGATTCTTATTCATACCTATTTACTTACAGTATGCTTATGATAATAAAGAGACTACAAAATGGACTTAGCAGTACAAAAATCTGTTTGGCTTGCCCAAATCTGAAACCCTTAAATCGATGTCTGTATGTATACACGATGACTGTGTAGTGTACATATTTATAACCTCGAACCAATTGATCCCTGACCCACCTTAGAACGTTCTCACAGTAAATATCATTATAATTTTCCCTGTGAGGCAATGCTATGTCAACACGACATTTTCTACGAAAAGGTTCCACAGTGGGTCACGATAGTGCATTGTCGCTTCTGTATGTAATTCTCCCTTCTATGTGGCGCCACCCATCGATGTATTTGAGCGGTCGCTGTATCACTCACGCCCTCGAGCCGCAAAGATATTGCCTCGCGAGATTAAGGTGCCTCTAGTCAGGTTGTAGCACTACTTCCGTTGCAAGTGAAAATTCGGTCGATTCCCTTAGAGGCGAAAACTTCGAATTTAAGTATGCCATGTGCATATTTTATTTGAAACGACGTAACTAAATTCCCAAGAACTAGCATGCTTATTGTCTAACTTGCTCGCAATCGCCATCGTGAACATTTAAAGGGTGCACGGAAAAGAACATAATTATTGTCTACTTTTTTTAAAACGACATTTTAATCTCAAAATGTAGAGCATTCAATGAACTTTAACCACTCAGTTACACATGGAAATATTTATATAAGTTGTCTTTTTTATCACCTTAAAAAAGATGTATACGAAAATTATATGGATAATTACATCGTTCCAAACTTACAAATCGCGATAACTCAAAAAGTTGCTAAAGTGTTCTGGACATGTTCCTTCTGTGTACCCTTCATTTTGTATGGGCTGATAATTAGTTTCGAAAACAGCTAGCTGTCACAGTCGTACAAAAACTGACATTTCAAGCCGATGACGAGTGTTTATAGTTACGCAATTACCTTGAACACTTATATATAACATATAGAAAAGCCCTAACTCCTACCTCCTAACTACTCAATGTTCTTATTTTGTTTGTGCTAATAATCGACTTTTTACACAGAATTAGTTTTAATGAAGAGTCAAGAATTCGACTTACTCATCCCCATGACTAAGTTTAGGCTAGACTAGGTTTATAACCTCATTAAGATTGAAGTACTTAACTGTGACATAGATAGATTGGATAGCTTAAAAAAATACGTTAGACCTCAAAAACTACGTAAATTGGAATACTTGCCAAAACATACTCTTCCAAAATGCAATAATGTATACGGAAAACGCACAGGGCAGTATATGTTACCAAGTGTACTAAATGAGTTACCATATGAAACTTATAATAAGGTGTGTGCCAACCCTAATAGATGCAAGAAAACTGTTAAAGCATTATACCTAAATTGTAACACAGCGCAACAATAACTAATTTTAAGTAACTAATTTGAGTGACTGTCAGCGGCAGATAAACTCTGCTGAGTTTACGCCCGCTGTTATAGGCAAATGAAATGTACTAATTAAAATTTGTTTACTAATAAAGAAAAAAAAAAAAAAAAAAAAGTCCAATCGAACAGTGAACGCCAGTGTAGTTTTTATTTAAAATTCTTCCGCAATACATTGATTCTGCTGGTTGACAATATAACAGGAGAAAGCTTTTTTTTAACTTTAAATTCACGACGATTCATTAATAAGTGGGGGAATACGAACGCTCGGGTCATCTGATGGAAAGCAATCACCATGGTGGACTCGGTCTTGTTGTCTGACCGTCCGTCACAGATAGTTATCTCAGGAACTATTAATGCAATCAGTTTGAAATTTGGAACGGTTGTAGATAATACTTGCCCAAGTATTTCGCACCGGTTTTTTATCAAGGCTATAGTGTAGCATCTAAACCGAACGTACTAACACATTATTGGCTTACATCTAATCCTGGGATCAGTGGCTCGTTAATATTTTAATCTGACAGCATAACAAAGACTTATTAAGCTCTAAAAATCACACGCACCGCCTGAAAGCGGTTTAGAACAACTCAATTTTGAAGCTTTGCGGTTTGTTCAAGCCAATACGTTAGCCGCTCGAGTTAGGTCACTAACACAGTAGTATCAACCAAAGAAGGACCAAGTATATATCCTAGGCAAGAGTAGCTTAAGAATCACCGGCCATAACGTAGGTATGAAGCATACACCTAAGTATCATAATAGGAATAAAAAGCGACTCCTCCTGCCCACACTGTGGGAAGGAGGAGACGAGCAAGCATGTCCTAGCCGAGTGCTTCATGTATGCGGCTGCGCGACGTGAGGCATTCGGGAGTGATGAGCTGAGAGAAGATGAACTAAAGGATGTCAACCTAAAAGATGTCCTTATGTTAAGCAGGAGAACGAGGAGACTCGAGGACAGATGCTGTGTGGGAGCGCCGCTGGGACAGTAACTGTCGGCTTCAGACCATGGGGAACTGGGCTGAATGAACGCACAAGACGATCGACAGCCCGCCTGATCCAGCCGGGCGTCCCCACACATCATCATCATTAGATCACTAACGCGCATCGTAGACAGTAAAGAGATACTTTAGCGGGCGGAGTTTATTCACGTAAGCGGGACAACGCTATCCAGTAACGCGTGTGTCAATAGAGAGAGGGCTAGTTCAAAACGCATGACGTAAGCTAAAGCTTTTGAAATTGCTCAGGGTAAAAAACTTTAAGGTATTCGTTTGGGTTGTCTAACCAAAAAGAAGAGCCAATTGTTTTTATTTCATTCAATCTCAGAGGGTCGATCACGACTTTACGAATGCTGCGTAACGTTACGGTTATCGTATCGAGATCGAGAAACCTCATACTAAATTTTAGTTCCAAATACGCTCACGGGCGGGCACTGTTCCAAAAGTCATACAAACTCGACAACGTTTACTATTCGATTTTACGTGACGCAGGTTTCGAAAAGTCGTGCTCGACCCTCAGAAAGCGTCAAAATACGAGTAGGTGCCACAAAAACGCACCACGAAGCCAAATAATACCTGAGAGTCACATGAGTCACAAGAGGTTTTGGTTATAGTTTTAGATGCAGAAATCCACACTGGATGGCTGGATTGTAATTCAGTTAGTTACAGTCGTATTGCGGTGCGCGGGGCTTCATCCGTTTCCTCGG
Source organism: Clepsis dumicolana (assembly GCA_963691665.1). Taxonomy (NCBI): domain Eukaryota; kingdom Metazoa; phylum Arthropoda; class Insecta; order Lepidoptera; family Tortricidae; genus Clepsis; species Clepsis dumicolana. The sequence continues at coordinate 2,300,041 of OY829516.1, read as the reverse complement.
TGCGTCGGTCGTAAGCCGGGCAAAGACCGGTTTTTACCCGGACTTTTCGGACTGTACTCAATACTGAAGAGGCGTGGAGTCAGTGACGGCGAACTCTTCCGCCTTACTGCGAGAATGAAGAACTGACGTGACCGATTCTACTACCTATTATATTACCTGTCAACATTTCCGTGTGTGAATAGCTTGTAAGATACGTTTCACTGTATTTGTCTTAGTCATGGTTGTCGAACAAAGTTTTTTTTATGTATCTTTCTAACATCCTCACCAGCTTTTTTTACGTCCCACTGCGGAGCGCAGGCCTCCTCTCAGAATGAGAGTGTTTGGACTATAGTTCCCACATCCCACGCGGGCCCAGTGCGGCTCGGCAATTTCATACACATCATTGAATTGCTTCGCAAAAGTGTGCAAGTGTCCTAACGATGTTTTCCTTCACCGAAAAGCTTATGATATTATCATGACACTCGGGACATATTAACGTAAAAAATATATTTAAATACCTCGACGTTTCGGACGCGACGTTGCGATAGATGATAATGTGTGAAAATCGCGAAAGTTTAAATCAATACAAAAGCTCACACACACACAGACAGACAACCAGAGACAGAGAGAGAGAGAGAGAGAGAGAGTCAGACAGTTTTAAATGATTCGTGGTTAATTGCATCAGACGTAATCATCATAACCTTATGATGAATTACAAATGTAATGTTTACAAATGTTTGACGGCCGGATAGCCTAGTGGTTAGAGACCCTGACTACGAAGCTTGAGGTCCCGGGTTCGAATCCCGGTCGGGGCAGATGTTTGTATGATGAATACGAATGTTTGTTCTTGGGTCTTGTATGTTTAATATGTATTTAAGTATGTATTTATCTATATAAGTATGTTTAACCGTTGTCTAGTACCCATAGCACAAGCTCTGCTTAATTTGGGACTAGGTCAATTGGTGTTACTTGTCCCATGATATTTTTATTTTTTTTATGTAATTCCGCACACAAATTCAGAAAAACTCAGAGGCTACGGAACCGAGTGAGTCCGATACGCACTTGGCCGGTTTTTTTATTAAGTACTTAGTCCGAAACATGTCGGGATAAACTCGCCTTTTATACGTGAGTGATTCGTTTTTATTTCACTATGATTGAGTCTCACGCTAGTTTCATGTTAAAAGTAAAAACTTTTTCTTGTTTTAAAATCGCTTACACTGGACACTAGGTTTCCACCCAGAGATTACCAGAAGCTTTGTTTTTGGCTTTCTCACGGTCAATATTTCCAGAGGATCTCCTTTGAAGAACCACAGCACCCTTTTTCAACGAGCGTAAGCGAGATCTCAGCGTCGAGAAAGGGGGTGAATCGGCGTTCGTATGTATGTATGTGGCTGTCAAAATTTTGTCCAACATTACCCGTATAGATCAAAAATCTATCGCACTTCTACTCGACTACCAAATTTCATAATGTTTTGTACAACAAAGGTAATCGTCAGACAGATACCTATTATACAGTCATACTCTTTATCGCTGCTAAGAACTCACTCGCTTCGCTCGCTAGTTCGATCAACATAGACTGAGTACGCTAACGCTAAATGAATGCTTCATTCAAAGAATATTCCGCTCGCACCGCACCGACTTCACATTTCTGCTAGTGCTAGGCCATAAAACTTTAGGCTTTAGAGGATTATTTTACGTTTTTTTCCTAAGATTTTTTTTAAGACAGAAGAATGAGCAAAGCGTCTCTTAACAAATCAGTTAAACCTGAAATTAACAATAAGTAAATAAATGTATTTTTCCAGAGATATCAACTTTTCCTTCGTTTCAGGGAGGAAAAATAAAATGTTTTTATTGGTAGGTTAGGTACCTACAGGAATTTTCTCCGCAAACCTTCCTTTCAATTAAACTTTATTTTATATTATTTTGTAATGCTCTTTAATCGCGCTACCGTCGTTTTGCTCTTCGCAATGCAGAACAAATTATGCGGAATCTACTGTTAAGGCTACATTCTCTTCGGATCTTGGAATAGTACTTTTTGATATAAGTGCGGAAAGGATGTCATTATGCACGAGTCCCGAGGTGTCTAGGCCCGAGCCGCAAGGCGAGGGTCGAGTCTCGGGACGAGTGAAAATGACACTTCCGCACGTGTACCAAACGACGTTTTTTAATACATTTGCGAAAAAAACACAAAGAGGGGGCGGGCCGCGCCACCGACACCCGCCGGCGGCCAGGTGGAGAAAACTGCCTCGTGCCGCCGGTGCCTTGGAAAAGTAAAAAGCACTAGTACGAAAAATACAACTTTCCGTATGAAACGTAGCTACAAAATGTACCACTTTTTAAGCAACTGTAATAAAAAGCATATTTTTATTCATCATCAATCATCACCATCATGTCAACCGAAAGACGTCCGCTGCTGGACGGCGGCCTCCCCCAAGACTCTCCACTCAGACCGGTCTTATGCTTTCCGCGTCCACCGCGATCCCGCGATCCTCACTAACTTTACATTTGTCAGTTTTCAATGACAATTCGCTGACAACTGCTGACTAGAAGAGCTTTTGTTTTAACGCGCTTCATATTGTCAAAGAAATGTAGTTTGAATTGTCATATAAGACTGACAATTGTAACGTTGGTGAAATAGGGACCAGGTCGTCGGTCCATCTAGTTGAAGGCCTGTAGCTACAGCTAGTCTCCCAGTCCGCGCTATTTGTGCTAGGCCATAAAAACTGATGGCCTTAGCGGATTTATTAGAAGGTGTTTTACTTTTTTGTTAAAATGTTTACAGTCAAGCTCTCAGTTTCCTCGTGGCCAGCCACACTTCTGACGCGCAATATATGAGAACGCCCTTCCCCCAGCTTCAGCTAAGCCTTAAGGGGAGTTGGGAGTTGCATTAAATTCCTGGAAAAATTAAACGGGAATGAATCCCCAGCGAATGCCAGAGCAAATGGAAAACAGTCGCGACGGAATCCATCTTGGACGTGAATCGATAAGCGGCGAAGGACGTGACCCGCCGCGCCTTAAGAAAGTTTATTCAAATTAACTTGAGTTTTAATTAAACGGCGGTATTAAATATGAATTAGTTCGCTGAAATGGCGTTGGACTGACCACGTTTGTTGCGGGAACGATGGACGGTGGAGCAGACAAGTCCTTGAATGAAGACAAGGGACATGAAAACGTAGTGTGGGGCGTCCTAAGGGCCGAGTACGAATATTCGAATCCTGCGTAACGTAACATTATCGTATATCGAAATCGAGAAACCTCGTACTAAATTTTAGTTCCAAATACGCTCACCGGCAGGCGCTGATCCAAAAGTCGTACAAATTTCTCAATGACGTTACTCTATTCGATTACGTTACGCAGGATTCGAGAACTCGTGCCCGACCCTCTGGGGCACGGGGGATGGAAGACAGTAAGAGGGTTGCTCGCGGCGGATGGATGCGAGGGACGGAGACAGTGTTGTGGCGTTGGAATGGGGGTAATGTCTTCCTATGTCCTTCCTAGGTTGACAATATTAGTTGAGTTGATGAGTTTTTTTTAAATATTTACACTGCATAAACTTAAAAATTCAAAATTTTATTCAACAAAACGTCATTTTTTTTAGTCTACCAGCGCATTCGGAAAGACCATGATTGCCAAGAAGAATGTTTCAACTTGGCACAAAGTATTTTTTTCTAAAAATAAGTTACATTTGCTCTTACAATATTTATGAATTAATTAATTACATAAAAAAAAGTCTCACTGTGTCATTAGAAAATAAAGAAAACAAATTACAGTATTTTAGAAACAAGTGTAAAAAAATATTAATATAACAACTAAACCAGACCACTATATTGACACGTTGTAATTAACCAGGATATGAGATGTGAGATGTGAACTGACACTACCTCTATAATGTAAGTATGTAAAAGTTCCCATACTGTCTACACCAATATACTGTGGTAACATGATACCAAAGCAGCTCGTGAGTGGAAGTGAAGGGATGCCATTCTGACGTACACTGACAGACGGATAGCATTTCGCTTTCCATTTAGAATACATATACGACTCCACGTAAAGGCTTTGTGCTGAGGAATACAAATATACATCGGTACAGCATGCACTTGAGACTGTAAAAGCAGTTTTTAGAGGACAATGCAGGACTGCTCAGTCACTTTATGCCACAAATCCAGGATGCTGATGTGTTTGCAGATAGTTGGCATTCTTTATTGCAAAAATATGTCACCATTGAGCGACGACCTAGTAAAGATCGCGGGATCGCGGTGGATGCGGAACGCACAAGACCGGTCTGAGTGGAGAGCCGCGGGGGAGGCATATGTCCAGCAGTGGACGTCTTTCGGCTGACATGATGTCACCATTACAATACTATTGTTAATTTTAATTTCTGTAATCCTTCTTGTCTATTTGCTTATGTACCTAATGTATTTACTTTTTTAGCATTATAGGCGCTTTAGTCTTTAATGTAAGCTTGTAAATGTAAAGTGGATAAATAAATAAATAACAAATGAACTGCGAAAACATTCCTTTTCACCTCGACGTGGGATATAAAGAAACTTTTGCAAATAAAATAACAATGGATTTACAAGCCCACCGCTTACGTTTGAAGGTAAGTAAAAATAATATCACAAGTTGTTCCATTTTGTCGAAGCCGTGATAGCAATGCTTATAAGTTTTTATGTAAAACTCCGCAGATTGTGTTGTTCGGTACAGGGGATGAACGACAGCGCTTTTACGAGTATTCTTACTTCTTAAAGTGCCACTCCATTACTGGAGTCTTCCTATCCTGGGCCATCCGGAACAGTTGCTCCGCACTGAGGGTCGAGCACGATTTTTCGAATCCTGCATAACGTTACGGATATCGTATCGAGATCGAGAAACCTCATACTAAATTTTAGTTTCAAATACGCTCACGGGCGGGCGCTGTCCCAAACGTCATACAAACTCGATATCGTTTACTATTCGATTTTACGTGACGCAGGTTTCGAATATTCGTACTCGGGCCTCAGGTGCCGTCTTGTCGAGTTTGACCAAATATGAAATCATGAACTGGAACCAATTAAATAAACTAAAAGGCAATTAATTTATTTGTTTCCGTCCTCGTGACGTCCATGCTTACAAAAAAACACATTACCCTCCTTTGTGTGGCGCAGTCGGATCAAAAGATTCCAATCACTTCAGCTTGTGGCCTGCACGGCAGTGTCCAACAAATATTTGAACAAACTGCCGAGCACGGCCTGGATCAACTTCATTGTTTAGTTTTCTATTATATTCCGATGAAACAGCTTGTGTACGCGCAACTTAATAAAAACACCAAGTAATGAAATCATAACACGCGGAAATTCAATAAGTAGCTATAGCGTTCAACTTGCATCCGTTGCCAATACTCGATCTATCTCTTGTTTAGACATAATGAAAACGGGATATTGACCGCGATTACCTTATAGGACCGTTTTCATTATGTCTAATGCAATTAACCACGAATCATTTAAAACTGCTATCTCTTGTTTCCATTAACTTACTGACACCATGTGGTACAAAATTCACGAAAAATGTGTCCCAACTCCCAGGGATTATTTCACATTGTCAGTTTTTCAATGACGTTTCGGTGTCAACTGCTGACTTGAAGAGCTTTTGTTTTAGCACGCTTCATATTGTCAAAGAAATGTAGTTCGAATTGTTATTAAAAACTGACAATTGTAAAGATGGTGAAATGGGGGCCAGTACCTACAACACGACATTATTTCGATGACAGTCATACCTACGTCATATCGTAGCGCTGTCACTCGACCAAACTAAGACTGACTGATGTTCGATTAGTGGTCTTTTTACCCGACTGCGAAACGCAACGGAGGGTAATGTCAATGTCGTAGTGACAGTGCGCGCAGTCGTCACGCAAAAATGCGGGTAGACAGAGGTCTACGCAACAATAGCATCCATCCTCGTTTCGTCAGTCTGCCCGTGATCATGATGCATGTAACTGCGTCGAAATATCGGGAGTTCATCTAAACTTAGTAAGGTAATCGTGGTAAATATCACGGATTTCATATTATTATGGTCTAAAGTACTTGCCTTCTTCGCACGATTGGTCATCACAATTGTCCAGAGGCCCGAGTACGAATAGTCAAATCCTGCGTAACGTTACGTTATCATAATACCGAAATCGAGAATCCTCATACTACATTTTAATTCCAAATACGCCCACGTGCGGGCGCTGTTCCAAACGTCATACTAATTTCTCGACAACGTTACTACTCGATTACGTTACGTAGGATTCGAATATTCGTACTCGGGCCTCAGCACGACGGCTCGTTCTGAGTCCCTACTCAAAAGTCCAAATTTCGAAGTTCCTATCCAACCGCCCCTCTGGCTTTCTTGTCAAGCTATCTTGGCGTGAGCGGGTCGGTGACTTCGAATTTCAGACTTCGTAGTAGCCCCTCTGTAAGAAGCATAAATATTACAACCAACAAAACAGCCACAAACGTCACATCACATCACACAAGGCTCACACTAATCCAATAAAAGAGTGAGCTGTACATCAATTATTCCCGACACTTAATACCTGGACTCAGGGGCGCTTAATAAATAATGGGGCCGACCGTGTGAAACACCTGACGTTTTTGTAGGGCACAGAATGCTTATAAACAGAGCGTAAACGTTATTCTTTAGCCACCTTGGCGCCAATGATGACTTACGGATTTGAGACGTGAGCGCTAACGATGGGCCTCATAAGGGAGCTCAAAGTCACTCAGAGGGCCATGGAGAGGGCTATGCTCGGGGTTTCTCTGCGGGACAGAATCAGAAATGATGATATCCGCAGTAGAACTAAGGTTACCGACATAGCCCGACCGAAGAATTGCGAAACTTAAGTGGCAGTGGGCGGGGCACATTGCTCGCAGGATTGATGGCCGATGGGGTCAGAGGGTCGAGCACGACTTTACGAATGCCGCGTAACGTTACGGTTGTCGTATCGAGATCGAGAAACCTCATACTAAATTTTAGTAGGGCACTGTTCCAAACGTTATACAAACTCGACAACGTTTACTATTCGATTTTACGGTACGCAGCATTCGTAAAGTCGTGCTCGACCCTCAGAAGGTTCTCGAATAGCGTCGCATAATATGTATAGGTACATAGAACAGTGACCATTAATACATATTCTTGATGTATTAATGGTCACTGTTCTATTTTTTATTGTATTTGTATGTATTCTTATTGTATTGTATTGTACATTGTTTTCTAAATCACCTAATATCGATGGTCTTTTCATTCACTTGTGATTTTTGAGTGACAACTTTTTAAACAATCAATATCAGCACGTACTGTTTTGAAATACACTATCGCACTGAAACGAAACTTTTTGCCCGTTGTCCGTGGAAACCACACTTGGTAAACTGATGAATATTTGTCACGAGCGCGAGTGGCTCACTCACTTTGTCATTCCTTTATTAGCTGATTAAATTGGGATAACGACTAATTTCGCGTACTTCCCGCGGAACTCCAATACCAATCATCATCATCATGTCAGCCGAAAGACGTCCACTGCTGGACGTAGGCCTCCCCCAAGGCTCTCCACTCAGACCGGTCTTGTGCCAATATTGACAACAGTTACCGCGAATATCAAATACGCGCCGATTCCGATATGCCTACTACATTCGCGATTAACTTTTTGCTTGTATACAATATACGAACATTACTACGGCATGACAAATGACTATCGGGTTTCGGGACACATCTGGGCTGCTACGCGGCCAGCGTTACTTGAACCTTCATTCGTATAAATGGAGATACGTTTCAGAGCTCAACGTTAAATGGACGGTATCTTACAAATTTAATAACAACGAGCCAGCTTGTTTGAGTGATACGCATTGAAGCGTTTTTAATTTTCTACCCAAATTCACTGGTGTTTGGTTATGAAATTAAAAGTGTGATTAATTTGGATACGCAACAATAGTTAGTGGATTATTTAGACTTAATGAAAGCCATTGGAGCAGACGAATACTAAGAGTGGAGACAATGTTGCGGGTGGTAGGACCTTGTGCGAGGTCCGTCCGGATCGCTACCACCATCTTACTCGCTAATCCTGCCGCTAAGCAGCAGTGCTCGCACTGTTGTCTTCCGGTGTGGAGAGTAAAGACAGCCGGTGTAATCACGGGCACAAGAGGCATTTCATCTTAGCTCTCTAGGTTGGCAACGCATCTGCAAACCCTCTGGGGTTGCGGGTGTCTATGGCCAGTGGTGATCACTTACCATCAGGCGACCCACTTGCTCGTTTGCCTTCCTCGTCGCATAAAAAAAAATTTCGGCAGACGAATTGGAGCAGAAACTAGGATCGCATTATCTAATATAGGTATCTGGTGAGGTACCTATATTAGATAATGTAATTCTCTATCTCCACCAAAGAGAGACAGGCTACTGGCCTGTGATTGGTGGATATTGACAGATAGACCCCACTCGACACTATTGTGATCCTAGATTTTTTTTTATATAAGAGGGGGAAAACGAGCAGGCGGGTCACCTGATGTAAAGCAATCACCGCCCCCATGGACACCTGCAACACGAGGGGAATCACGGGTGCGTTGCCAGCCCTTTAAGGTATAGGTAGGTAGGCTCGTTTTTTAAAGATTCTTAAGTTGTATCGCTCCGGGAATGTTGAAGCAGGAAGCTGTGCCCTAAGCACGACTTGTCGAATCCTGCGTTACGTTACGGTTATGGTATCGAGATCGAGAAATCTCATACTAAATTTTAGTTCCAAATACGCTCACGGGCGGGCGCTGTTCCAAACGTCATTCAAACTCGTTATAGTTTACTATTCGATTTTACGTGACGCAGGATTCGACAAGTCGTGCTTAGGGCACAGATTCCATATCTTCGTCGTGCGAGGGAAAATTTCTGACTCGCGTTGCCCTCATGGCAATGCGCACAGCAAAATATTCAAAACTATTGAAAGCTATACCAGCTGGTGATCTTCCGAAGCACAGAACGTACTTGCCAGTACGTCAACTTAAAAAAAATGGTTTTAAGTTATATACAATGTGCGGTCGAAAATAATTCCTGACCCACCATGGAACCTTTTCACAGTAAACGTCATAGTGACATCGCATAGCATGTCAACGAAAATCGTTATGACGTATACTATGAAAATGATAAATGGTGGGTAAGGAATTAATTTCCTCGACTCTACTTACTTAATTTGTTTTTCAATGTAAGTATAAAAAAATTATAGTCCCTGGTAAAAGTAAGCAGCTTTGTCTATCATTTCAATAACTTAAAATACAAAATTGCGTTGCATCAAAGCGCTCGCACAAAATTCATAAATCCGCGAAATTGATTACATCATTTTCTACTCAATCTCGTAATTTTCAACGCAATCTGTACACTTCTGCGCACATGACACGGTCGCTTTTACATCAGCGTCACAGTAAAGGACAGTAATTTAACTATGCCGTGTTAATGCAAAATGCACCTTTTAATTAACGTGCCGTTGCGATTATTAATGTATGAAACCTGTAAGTTTATTTCATTATGCGGTAGAGCCTGTTAACACAGTTTTAGCCAATTTGTACTGCGTTTTTGGATTAATTTCTATTTGCTACTACAATGTTATAGTAGTTTATGCAACTGCTACATAATGAGGGTCCTTGAAACGAGGCGAAGCTGAGTTTCATAATAGGATAACACGAGTGTTTTAAGGCCTAATTATGTGGAGTTGCATACATTACTTTATCTACACACATATTATAAGTACTCTAAGATGGGTTCAGAAGCCGAAGGCATATCATACCCATACCTGTTACGAATTCGACTGTTTTTTTTAAATCATGGACAAACATACCGAGCTGATGTTTCGTAAACTGTTTTTTTTTATTGTAAATTATCACATTATTATTTATACATGTCGGATTGAACTCGACTTATATACGTGAGTAATTCGTTTTATTTCACTTTGATTGTAAATTACGTTGGTTTTCAAATTTGAAACATCGAATTCGGTATCGAAAAGTCATTACGACGAATTTGATGTCGTAATGACTATTACTTTACTGCTGGGGCTGGTGGTGCGGGGGCTGGCGGCGAAGGCGTCGTCATGCTGCAATGCTGGTCATTTTCTACGGTTTCTGAACGCATTATAGAGGTTTTGTGATATTATGTGCGTAGATAAAATTTTATATGACTGACACTGGTGAAGCTAGGAGCTTCCTTGTTCGAATCCCGGTAGCGGCACGATGAATGCGAGATGTTTGTAATCGATCCAATAGAATTGCTTAATGTGTGTCCTGTGTTGAACACTACGGTTTTTTGCTTTGACAAAAACCATTAAAAATTATACAGATAAAGCGCGTCAATGTTCGGAAATAGAGGTTTAGCACGGCGGACGCGACGTCACGCGAAACTTCATCGTACTATTTACAAAACTTAAATTTCTTTGTAATTCATTTTGTACAATTATCAATAAAAAAAATACGCATGCAATATTTTATGATATCGCCTGGTTGACGCTACTGGCGACCAAAGAGCTGGCAGCTATTTCTCATACCGAATCAGCATCGCTGAGGGTCGAGCACGACTTTACGAAAGCTGCGTAACGTAAAATCGAATAGTAAACGTTGTCGAGTTTGTATGACGCTTGGAACAGCGCCCGCCCGTGAGCGTATTTTTAGTATGAGGTTTCTCGATCTCGATACGATAACCGTAACGTTACGCAGCTTTCGTAAAATCGTGCTCGACCCTCTGTTCAACGGAGGAACGCTGCCATTATTTTGGGCACCATGCAACGGGGGCCATATTTAGGTTTAAATTAGGTTAGGTTTTAAGTAATTATAGCTAGTTTTTAAGTCGAATCGTTGTTTCTGTGTTTTTAAAATGAATTATGTACTTAGTTAATAAATAGATTTTTTAGGGCACGCGTCTTCGGTAATTTCTGTGGTAGAAGTGAGACTTTTTATTGTCAACTAAGGAATCTTCAAACGTATAATTAACTAGGTTTCGCCCGCGGCTTCGCTACCGTAACAGAACTCTCTATCCCGTGGTGACTTCCTGAAATCCCGCCTTATCCCGGGCGTACATTATAAAAGGAACCTCTATGCCAAATTTCAGCTTTCTAGGTCCAGGGGTTTGGGCTGGGCGTTGATAGATCAGTCAGTCAGTTACATTTCTGTTTTATATGTTTAGATGTATTGTGCTTCATCCCTTTCTATCGCGAACAAATCGTTTAAATATTAACTTTTCAAAAACTTCAAGCCTATTGTTAAACTTTACAATACCGAAATCGCTTTAATCATTAAAATATTGCCAGGAAATTTATCGTAAAAGTGTAATACTAATTTGTATTCCTGAGGTTTGTGTATTGTTTAATTAAAATCTGTTTAATGGCGAGTGACGGGTTGGCAGTGAGTTATCGTAACCTTGGGTTCCAAATGATTTTGTGAATTCTGAACAAGTTGAATTCAAATTTGACTGGGACTTCTGGGCGGGAAACTGAGAGTGAATGGTGTCTTGCAGGAACTGTGCATAGTTATGTAACTAGATTTTTTATGTACACGCATAATTATCATAAGTCCTCTAATTTTGCGTTCAGAAACCGTAAGAAATATGACCATCATTTCGACAATCAGTTTTCATTAGACATACCTAATGAATAATTTATTGAATCAGGTGTTACTTTGCGGAGGTCCATATTTATGAACTAAAAAACAATAACTTTGCTCACCCGCAACCACTAATGACAAATAGTTATATCTGTGCGGCAAATGTATGTTTCCATGCAACACCTCCGTCTCCACTGCTACACGAATCAACACATGCCACACAGACCCAACTATCACCACCACCACTATACTAAACTATTTATCATTAGTGGTGCGGGTGAGCAAAGTAATTGTTTTTAGTTCATACCTAATGAAAACGGGATATTGACCGCGATTACCTCATAGGTTTGATGAGCTCCCATTATTTCGATGCAGTTGCACGCATCATGACCACGGGCATACCCGTATCCCGTTTTCATTATGTCTAATGGAATTAACCGCGAATCATTTAAAACTGTTAATCGTATTCATCTTCAAAAAGCAATACAATTTAAAAACAGGCCTCAATTAAAAAAAAATACGATAACAAAACGTTCACTCGATTATGTTTGTCTATGATTTAAAAAAAAAACAGCCAAATAAGTGACAGGTTTATTATGCCTTTGGCTTCTGAACCCCTCTTAGAGTACTTATAATATGTGTGTTGATAAAAGTAATGTATGCAACTCCACATAATTAGGCCTTAAAACACTCGTGTTTTAAGGACCCTCATTACGACTGCAAGTAACAGTTGCATAAACTACTATTAAACCAATTATTCCGATTGAGCTGAAATTTGGCATACTTATTGTAAGTTTGGTGACAAATCTGTGCCCTAAGCACGACTTGTCGAATCCTGCGTTACGTTACGGTTATGGTATCGAGATCGAGAAATCTCATACTAAATTTTAGTTCCAAATACGCTCACGGGCGGGCGCTGTTCCAAACGTCATACAAACTCGTTATACTTTACTATTCGATTTTACGTGACGCAGGATTCGATAAGTCGTGCTTAGAGTACTGGTAGTAGAATTCTGGTGGTCCAACCAGGATCGTTTCCGTAGGAGGGAACTCTTCAACGGCTAATGGCGTCGACTTTAAATCTGGTATGGCTGTATGTTATTAAGTCTTTTACGCAAATGTGCGAAAAGAGATATTCATACAATTTTTCTGCACACTTGCGGATTCATACGGAAAAATATAGGTACTAACTTTCTATGAATAATTGTTGACCCGCGTTAAGTGTCACTTTCCTCGCATACTGAACATTGTAAATGTTGTATGACATTCATGTGGAAATGTAGAAAATTATGAACTAAAAACAATTACTTTGCTCACCCGCGACCACAAGTGAAAAATAGTTATATCTGTGCGGAAAATGTATGTTTCCATGCAACACCTCCGCCTCAACTGCTACACGAATCAACACATGCCACACAGACCCAACTATCACAACCAACACTAAACTAAACGTCAGCGTCAACTTCCACTACACATGTTGCATGTGGCATGTTGAGCGGTTGTTGTTGTGCTTCGTTAATGGCCTCGTGGAGAGTGCCGAAACGCATCAGCGTTTAGTTTAGTGGTGGTTGTGATAGTTGGGTCTGTGTGGCATGTGTTGATTCGTGTAGCAGTGGAGGCGGAGGCGTGGCATGGAAACATACATTTGCCGCACATATATAACTATTTTTCACTTGTGGTCGCGGGTGAGCAAAGCAATTGTTTTTAGTTCATAAATATGGACCTCCGCAAAGTAACGCCTGATTCAATGAATTAATGTAGGAAATTCCCTACTTTCCGCACTTGTATCATAAATAACTATTTTTGAGCAGAAAACTAATCTCGTCCAACTTCTGTCAAATACTGCGGACCCTGACACCCAAAGCACCGCAAAAACACGTCCCGTCCCACATGTCCGGGCATGGCAATATTTTATATTTCTAATAAAAAATGCCCGCGCCGGGTCCGCACCAACCGTCCGATTATGAATAAATGAGCCGGCCAGTGATTGGTCGTGAATAATGCAAGAGGCCGAAATATTTAAGGGCGTATTTCCGAGGAGAAATTATGCCAGTATTGTAGGTTTTATTCATGCGTGGCTGTATGATGTGGGAGTTTTTCTATTTTTTTTTAATGAAACTAGAGTGACACTCAATTGCAGTGAAATTAACGGATCACTCATGCTTGTAAGTCGAGTTTAGCCGTAGTCCTTCCTCAGGGAGCGCACGCCTCGGCGTCACAGTTATCGAATCCTGCGTAACGTTACGTTATCGTATCGAAATCGAGAAACCTCGTATTAAATTTTAGTTCCAAACAGGCTCATTGGCGGGCGCTGTTCCAAATGTCGTAAAAAATTTCTCGATAACGTTTACTACTCGATTACGTAACGGCAGGTTTCGAATATTCGTACTCGGCCCTCTGTTCTTTTGTATAATTATATATATTAAAAAAAATGTCATTAGAACGCCGAAAAAGAAGCGCAAAATCTACAATGCCAGAGGGCTTCAGTCGACCTCGAATAAAGTCCAAGCTTGCGCGCAAATTTAAAAATTTTCGTAACGTGTTCTTCGATTGTTTTGTGCATATGACGTATCTTTACTAATATCATTGCCCGCAGCCTGTAAATGCCTACACAGCCTAAGCCTCAATAATACCGTTGTAACCAAGTGATTGACGCGCGGCTTAGAAGCCAATCAATTATGGATATGATGAGATATGCCTATGTAACTTAGATATATGCGTATTCAATCACTGTGTAACAAATTGGTACCAATGTATTGGTACCAATGGTACCAATGGTATCAGGGCATTGTATGGTGACAATACGAGTCAAATTACGGTTAGTCATACTCAGAATAGGTGTAGGCAGAGCAGGTACACCTCTGCTGATTTTAAATTTAGTTTAAATTGACCCTAGAGACTATACATCTCTAATCCATTTAGATTAAGTATTATATTATAGTATTAATTCTGGGACCCCTTTGTAATTTAAATTTTCACAGATATGTGACCTGGAGACCCTATACATCTCCTGCTCAATTAAAACGTGCCGGTAAATTAAATGTTCTGGTTTTGCTGTTCTAATAATTACTTTTTACACTTCTTTCTAAAATACGATTTTTTTTCTCTCTTAATTTTAAAAATGGCAGGGTGAGATTTCTTTGTGTAATTTATCTGTGGTTACGTATTGTAAGAGCTAATGTAACTTGTTTTTAGAATAAATGACTTTGTGCCAAGTTTCTTGCGGCGCATTCTTCTTGGCAATCATGGTCTTTCCGAAAGCGCTGGTAGACTCAAAAAAATGACGTGTAAAAGAGCATTCAACTGCCTATTTGCTGAATAAAATTTTGGATTTTGGTGCTGCGGTGGGAGTAGGTGACAATGACAGGGTTTATTCAAAATTAACTCTTCCAGTTTAACCTTTTCAACGCCAAGGACGCTTAAAAGCGTCATGAGCAGGCGTGCCTACGACGCCACCAACGCTTATAGGCGTCCGGCTGCACAGTGCAAAAACGACCTACGACGTAGGTATGCTTAAAGGTTTAAGTCCGCGTTGACGTTATTCCAAGTTGGCGTGTGGATGACAACTTTTGTATGCGTCGTTGACATTGAAAAGGTTGACTCAGTCTGTCTAGAATGCTATTGCTCAACTTTTTTGGAAATATCGAGTGTTGGTATGCGAAGTCACAAACCTGTCATCTTTATATGAGACAAAAAAAAATCGATTGAAAGAGATGAAATAGGCTGTAGTCGTGATTCTGAGTTGGTATGACAAAAAACTACAAATCGACAAAAAGGAAAGGTTGAATTTTTTGAATAATGCCCATTTACAAAAATAAACGTCAATCAATGAAAATCAAGCATTTCCCATTCTTATTACATTTATTTTGCATTAGGTGCCACCCGCTAACCAACCAAGTTAGCTCCTAGATAACTTTCATTCACAATGCCAGGAATATCTTCTAGAAATAATACAATAATTTAGGTCAGTGCTTTAAATTTATATTTAGTGCCACAGGTTCTCTGAAATTTAATAAGAGAAGACTTACAGGCACTCCATTGGAACAGCTTTTCCAACTTTAAGTTCTCAAACTTTCAAACCTATTGCATTGCATTCATTTAGTTTAGAGCTTATTAAATTCAGAGCTTTAATTAGAAAAACAGTCTAGCTTTTTTTTTGCTTTAACGTGAATGAGGGCTATTGCTGGTCAACTTTCTATCACGGTTCATGAGTTACAGCCTGGTGACAGACGGACAGAAAGATGAACGGACAGCGGAGTCTTAGTAATAGAACCCTAAACAACATCATCATCATCATCATCACCAGCCTTCTTTAAATCCCACTGCTGGGCATAGGCCTCCTCTCAGAATGAGAGGGCTTGGGCTACAGTTCCCACGCGGGCCCATTGCGGATTGGGAGCTTCACACACATAATTGAATTGCTTCGCAGGAGTGTGCGGGTTTCCTCACGATGTTTTCCTTCACCGAAAATCTCATGATAAATTACAAATGTAATTCCGCACATGAATTCCGAAAACTCAGAGGTGCGAGCCGAGGTTTGAACCCACGATCCTCTGCTTGAAAGGCCATAGGTCAAACCACTAGACTATCACGGCTTTTTAAAAACAATTAACAAACATAATACAGTCCTCAAAAGCTATCAGTTTTATGGCCTAGCACCAATACGAAGTTAGTACTAGGTCGGAATATTCTTCAAATGAAGCACCGACTCGCATCTACTAAGTATGTTTCTCGCTAATCCTGCCGCTTAGCAGCTGCGCTCGCAATGTTGTGTTCCTGTGTGGAGATTAAGGTAGCCGAGGAAATCACGGACACGAGAGGCATTTAATCTCAATCCTCTAGGTTAGCAACGAATCTGCAGTCCCTCCGGGGTTGCGGGTGTATATGGGCAGTGGTGATTATACCGTGATCCAAGTAGTTTACTTTCCTTATCGTATAAACAGTCAAACAGATACAGATACAAAGTGAAACTGAGTTTCATAATAGAATCACACGAGTGTTTTAAGGCCTTATTATGTAGAGTTGCTTACATTATTTCATCTACACTCATATTATAAATACTCTAAGACGGATTTAGAAGCCAAATTCATAATAAACCTGTCACGAATTTTGGTACGTCTTCTTTTTAAGCATAGACAAACATATCAAGCTGACTTATCGTACCAACTATGTTTTTTTAATTGAGGTTTATTTTTAAATTATATTGGTTTTTGAAGATGATAATTGACGGTCGTGTGGTCATTGCCTACGGTTTCTGAACGCATAATAAAGAATTTATGATATTTTCCTAGATAAAATACTGTACACCTACTTCGTATAGTCTTATACTGAAACTAGCTTATGCCCCGCGGCTTTGCCCCCGTGAAATATTTCAAAATGGGCTAGTTCCCTATCCCTTGGGAATTTCGAAAAATCCCTTCTTAGTGCACCTCTAGGATACTCAAAGTACATGTGTGCCAAATTTCAAGTCTCTAGGTCCAGTGGTTTAGGCTGTGCGTTGTCTGTCAGTCAGTCAGTCACGGTACTGTTTTATAGGTATAGATTAACTTCGCCCATTACAACTAATTAATAAAATACAGACGAAAGTTTTTAATTGAGCGATGACCCTTGAAGAGCTGGCTAACAATTTGCAGATGGTTAACATCAAACTGTTAAAATTTAATTAACTGAGTGATGAATTCTGTTTGAATTAAGGGTTTGTCGAGAAATGCTTCGGAATTTTATATCGGTTGAAGAGGGTTTGAAAGGTCTAACTTTAGTTTTTAACCCCCGCCCCGAAAAGGGAAAGTATCTGTGTGTTTGTGTGTAATTTAAATAGTTTATTAGAGATGATTTTTAGCAAAAAAATTTTAAGTCATCAATTTATGCAACATTTCTTAGCTAAACACTGTAAAAATTAATATAAATATAGAATGAATACATCTACATGATTTATAAAAACAGGAAATAACTAAAACTAGTTTAAAGTCAGTTAAAATATTTTTATCATCATCAGTTCAGCCGGTTTTGGACACATTGGGTTTTGAAATTAAAGTGACTTTTCCAGCTTTTCTAATTATAGATCGCTGATGTTTTTGATGAGATGCAAAATCATTTTGTAAATGTATTTTTTCATTTATTCTCCAATGATTTGGGGATACAAAGTTTTATGGTAAATTTGATTACGATAAGGTAAGAATAGGTAGGTGTGTACTTACTACTGTTAGCCGATTGTATGGAACATTCCCTTTACACGCTATTATCGTAGTCTGTCGACGTAAATAGATACCCCAGCGGGCCTCCCTCGCGACCGGTTTTCTTAGAATTTGGTGTAACTATTAGGTATATTGTAAGTATTGTAAGTATTGTAAGTATTGTAAGTATTGTCATTATTAGCGATTTAGAGCATTTATTCCTTAAAACTACCTACTTTATGTAGCTGAAGGTCGCAGATCCAATCTTAGATCCTATCTACAATTATTTATTAGGTACCTACTAGGTGTTGGCTCGCGACTTCGTCCGCGTAGATTTCGGTTATCACTATCCCGCGGGAACTATACAATTTTCCCGAATACAAAGTAGCCTATGTTATTCCTCAATATTTAAATTATCTTCTTACCAAATTTCATCTAGATTGGTGCAGCGGTTTTTCCGTGAAGAGATAACAAACAGACATACAAATAGTTAGCGAGACAGAGTTACTTTCACATTTATAATATTAGTTCGGATTAGGATTAAATTTTAGTTCCAAATACGCTTACGGGCGGGCGCTGTTTCAAACGTCATACAAACTCGACAACGTTTACTATTCGATTTTACGTGACGCAGGATTCGAAAAGTCGTGCTCGACCGACCCTTCTGACGAATATTATCTAAAATATTTATTTTTCATCAGTCTCCATTCATTCTCTCGTCATTCTGACCAGAATGATACACTGAACTGACGACAGAATGAGCGTGTAACCGATGTCAAACATAGCATTCGAATACTCGTGCTCGGGCCTCTGGTCTTTGTCGTAAACCCGGAGTTTTACAACTGCCGCGCCATCTATCGTGCTGCTAGTAAATAACTCGATGCACTTTATGATCGGATCGATCTGCGAGGAGGACTTATTCCACAGTAGTCAGTAATTTTAACCCCCGAAACAAAAAGAGGGGTGTTATAAGTAAGTAAGTAAGTAAGTAAGTAAGTAAACACTTTATTGTACAAAAAACAGGATAAAACCCAAGTTACAACAATAACCGCTACGCCGCTATGTGTCTGTGTGTCTGTCTGTGGCACCGTAGCTCTTAAACGGTCAAAGCAAGTTTTCTAGCGATGGTTTTTATTAGATATGTTTTATCAAAATCGGTTAAGCCGTTTCTGAGATATTGCATTTTGTAGGTAATGAAAATGTCGGGGGGGTTTGTCAAGTTCAAACCAAAAACGTGAGCCGCTTAAGTTTGGGAACCAGAATCCGGGAGCCCGTTGATATCTGTGACATGGAAAAAGTGACAGAAAAATAATAAAATTTCCATTTAAAAAAACACTGACATAAAAAAACTTAAGGTAAAAAGTAAAAAAGAAAACATTAAAACCGTTTGTAGGGTAATCTACCACCAGCTTTTCGGTAAAGGGAAACATCGTGATTAAACCTGCACACTCCTGCGAAGCAATTCAATGGCGTGTGTGAATATCCCAATCCGCACTGGGCCCGCGTTAGCATTAAGTATAGTCCAAGCCCTTTCATTCTGAGAGGAGGCCTATGTCTAGCAGTAGGCCTTAAAAAGGCTGATGATTATTTTTATTATAGGGTAACTCATAATCATAATTATCCTTACCGTACCGAAAAGGTGCATAAAAATGCAACGTCATAAAAAGCGATGGCACACGAACGCCTGAACGACCGCCATTCCGTTCTAGTAGTACTGGAAAAACTGGCTCAGTAAGACTGGCCGGCGCAGCATTACAGAGGGTCGAGCACGACTAACGTTACGGTTATCGTATCGAGCAACCTCAAGCTAAATTTTAGTTCCAAACGTCATACGAACTCGACAACCTTTACTATTCGATTTTACGTGACGCAGGTTACGAAAAGTCGTGCTCGACCCACAGCATTACAGTTTTATGAAACGTCAAGATCCAGATCATGTATAGACGTCCTGCTGTTCTAGCACGGCTGGCTGACTTTGTCGCGCGAGATTATATTACCCGTCTCGTTGCATTCTGAATGACGGAAAAGGACGGGCAGTTGTTCTCGCGCGAGATAGAAGTCGCACTGTGAGTTGTGCTAGACCTAATGTGAAATATGTATGATGAAAAGTGGTTACGTTCGGAAACGTAATCGATCGCCTGTAATCGATCACCAAAAAATTGCTGCCTGTTGCTGATTTATCTCTGTGTTATTCTCATTGTTTGTAATTTGTGCGTGTTTTCATTCACTAAACAGTGCGAAGTAATTTTTATGCCTCAGAGCGCCTAGTGTAATCGACGACCAAAAAATTGCTGCCTGTTGCTAATTTATCTCCGTGTTATTCTCATTGCTTGTCATTTGTGCGTGTATTAATTCACTAAACAGCGCGAAGTAATTTTTATGCTATTAAGAACTGTCACACATTTGGGGCTAAAATTTACGTGATTAAAAAAAAACGGTTGTTGTGTTGGGCAGTGTTATAAAGCCATGTGAAAGAAATAAAGTAGCGCGAATCTGTAAAATGCAGAGTAATTTACAGTTTATAGCATTTCATCTGCGATTTACAATCTTTAGTTTGTTTGTTTAGTACGTACTTAAAGATACGATTTTACGGCATTTCCTTTACACCACATTTCTTTCTTTTTAGGGTTCCGTGCCTGAAAAGGAAAAACGGAACCCTTAGGATCACTTTGTTGTCCGTCTGTCTGTCGAGACCCGTTTTCTCAGGAACGCGTGGAGGTAGCAAGCAGGAATTAATATCAAATACTCAAACCTGCAGTCCCTTGAAATCGCTCTTATGAAATCGCAAGTAGGTAATCTTCTATAAGTCACACACGTAAGATAAGTATGTATAGGTACTCTTCCATAATAAGTGTAATATAGTATATCATCGAATGTGCTATGCTATTTCAATTTTAACCTTGTGACTAACTACACTGTACTACTACCTGTTAATGAAAAACAAAATGCATAAAAGTAAGCCGGGCCGATTTAATCACTCAGTTAATCTTAGCTTTTGTTATTAAGAATTTAGCACACGCGTTAAACTGCCTGCTTAATAAGCCGAGCTGTTGATTAAACCATATTACTGAAAGGGGCGGCGTACACGGAAAGCTGTAGTAGCCTAGAGGTTTGACCTATGGCAGGGATATCGAACCAATGGCACGCGTGACAGAGGTGGCACAGGACAATATAATTTGGTCACACCGAATAATGCGTACTGCTGAACTTGATGCCAAAAAGCCCTATGTTAAAAATGGAATTTTTAGTCGGAATAAGTATTTATTGTTAAGTTAAGATTTTTGGATGGCCCGTCACATTCAAATATTTTTTTAGGATTTCGTACCTCAAAAGGAAAAACGGAACCCTTATAGGATCACTTTGTTGTCCGTCTGTCTGTCAAGACCCTTTTTCTCTGGAACGCGTGGAGGTAGCATGCTGAAATTAATATCAAATACTCAAGCCTGCGGTCCCTTAAAGCCGTGAAAAAATCAACCTTCTAAGTCAACGCAATCAAAAGATACAGTACTTAAAAAATCTATTTCCATACAAATCGCAGTACTGAGAAAACCTAAAGGGTACTTCCAGTTGTCCTAGAAACTTGAAATTTGGTATGAAGGTAGCTCTTATAGCACAACCACTCGGAAAAGTCTCAAAATCTTAAATTTTTATGTCTGTCTGTAGATTTCGCAGACCAATATAAGTTGACCCCACACTGCGTACATTTTGCTTAGGAGCAGGGGTCTGCTAACACTGGACTTCTTAAAACACTGGGGAAAAGCGTTAAAATCTTTCTACGGAACCCTTATGCGCGAGTCCGACTCGCTCTTGTTTATACAGAATGGCACATTTACCAGTAAAAGTTCGCCACCCCTGACCTATGGCCTCTCAAGCTGAGGGTCGTGGGCTCGAGCCTTCGCACCTCTCAGGTTTTTGAAATTTATGTGCGAGATTACATCTGTAATTTATCATGATGATCATGAGCTTTTCGACGAAGGAAATATACGTAATTATTATACTGAGAGAGACCAGAAACCGTGGTGATGCGCTATATGAGCAATCATTGGCAGGCGCGAAAAACTTCCATAATATACACGCGTAATTGGTTAGCGCGTCGCCATGGTTTGGTGAAGGTCTGGGTTTGGATTTCTTTTTAAATAATTTCAAACGGGATGACCTAAAATACAAAAAGTTAATTTGGAAAACATCGTGTACATCAAGTAAGACAATGGTGTTTGCGGAGTTCGCAATCCGCCCTGGGCCCGCCCGGGAGTTAAAGCCCAAGCCCTCTCATTGTGAGAGGAGGCCTGTGCCCAACAATGGGACTTAAGTAGGCTGCTGATGATGATGATGATGTCACGGATGTACTGATGTTTTGATATTTAACTGGTAATTTTTGGTAAGATTATGAGAATAGTACGTTGGCAGTACGCGCCGCTAGGGGTGCTGCCGATTTGCCCATAGTAACTGAGACATTAACGCAAACGCGATCGAGACGTTTTCTTGGCCAAGGCCTGGCCTTATACTACGAAGTGCAAAATTCGAACTTCGTGTCATGGCGTCTCGCTCACTCTATTATTATTTAAGACGAGAGTGAGCAGAACGATACGATACGAACTTCGATTTTCGAATTTCGTAGTAACCCCCCTGCAGTGTGTGTGTGTTCCCTGCCGCCGAGTTGTGTCCTCCCGAAGATCGGACTATGAATTAGTCTGAGACTTATATTTTTAAGCCCCGACGAAGAAGAGGAGTGTTATCATTTTGATCATAGTTCCCAAGCGGATGGATCGATTTCGATGCGGTTTTTTTTATCGAAAGCTAGTTTAATCGAGATCGTTCTTAGCGAAGTTTCATTAAAATCGGTTTACTCGTTTTTGAAATATTGAACTTTGAAATGACAATGTCGGGGATTTTTCAACACTATCAACTTTACTGGCTCGTACCGGTTATTTTCATCCAAAATTAAACCTGTTTTTACTACCTATGTCTACTGTACGCTGTTCTGATTAACCCCCGCTGTTATACCCGCCATTACCCTACGGGTATGCCAACCCGCGACTTACGAATATCGGGTATTAAAGCGATATTAAATTGCAGTTACTATGTGTTGGTATATCAATTAATTGCTATAGTTGCCTTTTATGTGTTGAAGTAGAGTGTGAATTACGATATCGTTGCTTTCCCGTAAGCCTGTAAGATTTAAGTGGGTTGTTGTACTTGTATGTTACGGATACAATACATTTTCTGTTAAAAAAATAGTTTTTAATACAAGCTTTTTTTGCCGACTATAATTTTTGTTGATTGTACTTGTAACATATTCGTACCACATTTCAAGCTGATGCCATTAACCGTTGAAGAGTTCCCTCCTGCGGAGACGATCCTGGCTGGACCATCAGAATTTCAACACCAGATTATTGTAATATGTCATCTGGCCCCTATTTGAACAACTTAACAAATGTCAGATTACAATGACAATTCATTCGGACTCAATTGCTGACTTGAATAGCTTTTTCTAAGCGCGTTTCATATTAGCAATGATGTACCTAATGTAGATCGAATTGTTATTGTAAGCTGACAATTGTAAAGTTGGTAAAATAAGGCCCAACATCAGTATGCGAGTTCGTGCCTATTTTGCGTGAGAGGGCTGATGGCACTATTCATGCCATCCTTTCTCCTGGAAGAAGCAGAGCAGACTCTTCACGTTGCTGGAGACCTGGAGTACCCCGGTGACCCGAGGCATACCTAGTACCCTGTAGTCCTCCACTCCAGAACATTCCAGTAGGACATGGGTGTCTGTTTCGTCCTCCTCCATGCAGACTCTGCACAGCAGGCTGTCTGTAACACCCTGTGTGTACTAGTATGTAAGTTTTTTTTATGCGACAAGGAAAGCAAACGAGCGAGTATGTCACCCGCCTGCAAACCCCGGGGGCTTGCAGATGCATTGCCAACTTAGAGAACTAAGATGAAATGCCTCTTATACCCGTAATTACACCGGCTGTCTTACTTTCCACACCGGAACACAACAGTGGAAGCTCAGGTTGTTGAGTAGGGCCTGTCCAGTCAGTGCTTCGATCGCGAGTAATATTCTTATCCGCGATCTTATTAGGTTAAATGTTCTTCCAATGTAAAATTGCCACTTGCCTTGAGTACCATTTGGATGTAACAGCGGGCAAAGCGCTGTCCAAATAGTTAAACGCGATGTGAACAAATGGTGGCCGCGGCTTGCATCGCGCTGGCTTTGAACTGTGGCACAAGTAACAGATTAGCAGGATATATTAGGTGTTCCTATGGTCAGTGGTTTGACCTATGGCCTCTTAAGCAGAGGGTCGTGGTTTCGAACCCTGACTCGCACCTCTGAGTTTTTCGGATTTTGTGTACGAAATTACATTTTGTAAGCCTTTCGGTGAATGAAAATATCGTGAGCAAACCTGCACACCCATGCGAAGCCCATCAATGGTCTGTGAGAAGTACCCAATCCGCAATGGGCCCGCGTGGGAACTATAGCCGAAGCCCTCTCATTCTGAGAGGCCTATACCCAAGAGTGGGACGTAAAAAAAGACTGGTGGTGGTTAGGTTTTCTACTCATCATCACTAGTCTTTTGACGTCCCACTGCTGAGCACAGAGGCCTCATCTCAAAATGAAAAGGGCTTATACTGTAGTTCGGTCTCAGGATTGGGAACCTCACACACACCATTGAATTGCTTTGCAGGAATGTGCGTGCAGGTTGCTTCAAGATGTTTTCCGTCCCGAAAAGCTCGTGATAAATTACAAATGTAGTTCCACAGAGGTGCGAGACGCGGCTCGAACCCACGACCCTCTGCTTGAGAGGCCATAGGTCAAACCACCTATCATGGCTTCACGGGTTTTCTGCTGGACTATTTTATTTATTTATTTAGGTACAAAAAAAAAATACACGGCATGACAGTGACAAAGCCAGAGCGCTGAAAAACTTCAAGAGAAAACTTCTATCAGGGTCTTTGTTATGAAGTAGAGAATATTAGGTGGTACGGTTAGACGCTCACATCCCAGTCATAAGCCCGCTGCCACCCAACACTTGCAGCACCCCGCGGCTTTTCACGCACATTCAACAATTCAAGTGATTTACACAGGCAGTAAACTAAACTGCGACGCCGTATCGCGAACCACAATTACGCCGGCTTCGCGTTTTCAAGCGCTTTGGTAGAAAACGATATTTAAATGTGATACTGCGCATGAAATACACATCGTCTGATTTAAAAGCATATTTTCCTCTCATTGGATCTTGAGACGCCAAAAAACTGCTGACAAATTAGCAGCGCCTTTAGTGGCACTTATTGGCTGTGAACTATTCTCATGGTGACTTAGACACGTTAACGTTCGAGGTGTTTTTTTGGGCGTTGATTACAATAGACGCTCTGAACCTCTAATGCAGCTTTTGAAAGAAAAAAACGTCTGATCGCGTTCGCGAGAACAGTTGCCAATTTGCCCATAGTAATTCAAACGTAAGAGCGTTCCAGACGTTTTCTCGTGTAAAAAATTACACAGCGCCTCTGCTCTATACACACCGACAAAACCATACATGCGAAGCAACATAAATCTTTAGTGCTACAGTTTTGCTAAGGGCTTCAGTGTAACCAGCTATTTGGGGGCATTTGCGGCTCGCTCCATTACCACCCAATGGGGTATTACTTATAGTAGGAGTGTTTTTCCACAGTTTTCTTTTATTGAAAGTTTCTTTCGTAATTTTCGGCCGAATGGTCATTGGTGGGTGTTTCGGTTAAAGACGTTTTCAATACAATGAAAATAATCGATTTATTGATTATTTTTGTTTTTATTTTTATGAAACATTCATAGAATGAAATTCAACATGCAATGACAATGCAAAGAAAAATTCGTTAAGCAGCTGGACTTGAACCAGCAACCTCGGTAATCCGTACCCGTTATCGGTTATCCGTTGGTACGGATTACCGAGGTTGCTGGTTCAGCTGCTTAACGAATTTTTCTTTGCATTGTCATTGTATGTCGTTTTCAATACTTTCATAATAACTATTATATAAACTCTGGGAATTGGTTTTAAATTAGACATAATGAAAACGGGATATTGACCGCGATTACTTTATTGGCTTGATGAGCTCAATCCCTTCTATCAATCAATATCCCGTTTTCATTATGTCTAATGCGATTAACCGCTGTTAATATTTTTAAGTACCTGTTTCTTGTCAATTAGACATTAACAATAATTTTGAAAATACAGACTCTTTACTTGCAAATCTGATTCTGTTGAACATGTTGATGATTGACGGTAACAATAATAATTTAGGTGCACAGTAGGTATTTTGAACACAGTATTGCGAATTGATTAATTTTTAAACTATCTTCTTTACACAAACCATGGCCATACTATGCTAATTCCCAAATATGTTATTTTCTTATACGACATGGAAGGCAAACGAGCAAGTGGGTCACCTGGTGGTAAGTGATCACCACTGCCCATAGACACCGCAACCCCGGGGGGTCTGCAGATGCGTTGCCAACCTTAAGATTAAATGTCTCTTATGCCCGTAATTACACCGGCTGTCTTACTCTCCACACTGGAACACAACAGTGCAAGCACTGCTGTTTAGCGGCAGGATTAGCGAGTAAGATGGTGGTAGCGATCCGGACGGACCTCGCACAAGGTCCTACCACCCGCGGGGTAAGGTAAGTAATTGACAAAACTGCACCGGAATATATTTCAATCAGCGAATTCCGACCGAAGTATATCAATCGGCAATCTGCGGGAGCCCGCGAACACAAAAGTGAAAGACTGATTTACTCTCTCGACAGGATTTGTCTGCGAAGTATGCGACGGTGAAACGTGACGAACTTTTCATCGGGAATAATGTAGACAAATTGGAGAAAATATAGACCAATCCAATGGCTTTTTTGAATGTAAGTTAACTTAAACATAGTGAAAAAGTGAAAGTGTCCCGATATTTCGATGCAGTTATATGCATCATAATCACGGGCAAACTGACGAAACGATTTCATTATGTCTAATGCAATTAATCGCGAATCATTTCAAACCGTAAGTGAACTTTTTTTATTTATTTGAAATGGATGGCTTTCGGTAAATAGAACATTTAAAGAAAAACAAGGGGGAAAATCGTTTTGATGGAGATGATGAAAACTAATTAATAATACTAAAACAAAAAATATTAACTAAAACTGTAAATAAAAATGCTGTCCCGTTTAGTTCAACCCGCAACTTTTTTGAAATGCCAAAACGATCGCTCGTTATGAAGTTGGTATTGAATTACTCAACTACATAATGAGGTCATAATTTTCAATAATTAGACTTTATTGAATTTCAAAATCATTTAAATTGCAGTAGTTATAAATAAGTAAGGTCTCGGTTTTACGCGTATTTTCGTAAGCTTGGTTAAGTAGTGTAGGTAGCGTAAAATTATATTATTCTGGCAACAGTCATCAACTCAATTTAGATCCAAAAATAATGTTTTTTCGAGTAACAAGTTGACTACCGACAAATTTATTTGACACTGTTACAACTATTTTCGGTGTCCTACGCAAATTATTACCACGCTGGGCTGTATCGGCGCCTGGTTGCTATTCGATTTGAGAAGGCGTTCGATTTTTAAAACGTCACGCGGCTTTCGTTTCGTGAACCCCGTACGAGCCACTCGGACACGGCGTGTGACGCAGTAAGGGGGTCTTTTCCCAAATTTATTAGTGTGGACGATTTTGGACAGCTGGTAAGCCTCAATTCCTTGAGATTCTTCCGTCTTGGAAGTCGGTATCAGTGTAGTTTATGGTGAATTATGTTTTCAGCACAATAAACTCTAAATTTGACCCATTTGTTGGGCGCGGCGTAGGTTGTGTGCCCGCCGCTATTCATGGCGTTCTGAAGGCCTGTGGAGGACCCCTTCTTTGGCTGTCGACGTGTGAATCTGGGCCCTCATACCAAGCTACTTCCACGTATCCCCAAAGGTCAGTATTCTGGTGTTTTCTACACAGTATATCAATCGTTAGGTAAAAGCCCTTCTGGCTGGCTCTGCGCCATCTTATTCGCTGTATTTATATTGAGGGATGTTTCAGGAGGGGTTTCGAGTACGGGGCTGTAGTTCCCCATAAACGCTAGAGAGCCGGCGCGCCAGGAGATCCAGTCGCGGACACCAGGTTGGTGTCAGCGGTTGACTCGGCAGGGAAGTACCCTTGACATTTTATCACTATCGCGTCTGGTTCAAGTTTACGGGCCCGAGAGCCCCTTTAGTGTCCCATTTCATCCGGACGGATCGCCGGACAAACGATCCGTGGCGCCCTTGTTAAGTATTTATCCAGATCTGTAAAGACACGCCTGGGTCCAAACCCCACGAACCCACTTAATTCTTAAAGGCTGAGCTGCCTGAGGCTGTATTAACTTTCCTATTTTAAGAACCGACGACTGGTCAAAATTGGCATAATAAAGCACAGTTGAACACCATCGTTTTTTTCTTTCATTACCAAATTAGAAACCAAAAAGTTTGTAACAACATTTAAAATTTCACTCAATTTTTTCAGCTTTTAATGTTCCATAATGTTCGTAATCGGTGTTGTCTGAAGCATACTCTTGTGGCATGCTCAATTAAGTGCATTCTTGTCACTTATTTAAGTACTAAACGAGCCAGCATCATTGTCTCATGGGCAACAGTATGACAATGTCTTAAACATTTTGACAGGGGAAAGCTTTTCTCACTTTAACTATACCTACCTTAATAAAAAAAGAGACGCTTTCTTCACATGATGAAACTAATAAAGTATCAACGTATCAACAACACGTAAAGTAAAAAAAGGGAGCGTGAATTCGCCGCCGGTTTAATATTTCAGCACAATCACTGACGGCTCTGTTATTCATGACGTGACGGGGTCGGTTCGAGAGGAGAGAGGACCCATGAGGTAGAACCGCATAATTTTCTGGCGAACTTTTCGCTCATGACGTAACTTCGTAGCATTAAACAAATACATTCGCGGGTGGTAGGATCGTGTGCGAGGTCCGTTCGGATCATTACCAAAATCTTACTAGCTAATCCTGCCGTTAAGCAGCAGTGCTTGCACTGTTGTGTTCTGGCGTGGAAAGTAAGACAGCCGGTGTAATTCGCACAAGAGACTAGAGCTATCTAGGTTGACAACGCATCTGCAAACCCCTGGGCTTGCGGTGTCTAAGGGCAGTGGTGATCACTTACTATCAGGAGACCCACTTGCTCGTTTGCCTTCCTTGTCGTATGAAATAACGGAAATAAATCAGGAAATCAGCCTGGAATGGGTGAAACCAAGGACAATAAATAGTGGAATAAACGGATCACTCACGTATGAGTAGAGCATAATCCGACTTTTTTCAGAATAATCCCTAGTCTCTCCTTGGGATCACACGCTTAGCGCGTAGCGAAACGTAAAATGTGCGCCGCGGCTCTACTCGTGCGTCTGCTCGGTGCAGCTGACGGCAATAATAAAAATGACGATGAAAATGAGGGTAGTTTCTACGACGTTTTCCTTCACCGAAAAGCTTATGATGCATCCCAATTGGCATTTCGCACGTAAACTCCTTAACTCAGAGGTGCGAGCTGGGGCTTGGACCCACGGCCATGATTGCCAAGATTGGCCATGATTAATGTATGTGGTTGCGGCGAATAAATGAACATGAATATGAACATAAAGTCATTTTTTCTAAAAACAAGTTACATTAGCTCTTACAATACGTAACCACAGATAAAGTACACAAACAAACCTCACTCTATCATTAAAAAAAATTAAGAGAAAAAAAAAGAATACCGTATTTTTAGAAACAAGCATGCGTGTCCTAATGATTTATGTTACGTCATGAAAACGGGATACTGACAGCGATTACCTTATAGGTTTTATTACCTGTAAGGTAATCGCGGTCAATATCCCGTTTTCATTAGGTCTAATGCAATTAACTGCGAAGCATTTGAAACTAAATAAATGAACACATTGAGACAATTTGACACCAATAGATCTAGTCCCAAAATAAACAGAGCTTGGTGTTATGGATCAGGCCAGGGTATCAGGATCGTTGAAGAAGAACTCAGGATGATTGATTGATTGATTGATTGACAGGTGGCAAAGTTAACAAAACAGGTATTGCCGCCTTGGCTGTACGACGTAGTTCCAAACAGCCACTCTCCGTGTAGAGAGAAAAAAAAAGAATAGGTACCGTATTTTAGAAACAAGTGTAAAAAATAATTATTAGAACAGAAAAACCAGCAAAACCCACAGTACACGGGATTAAACATATGTCTAGTCTAGTCACCTTACCAACTTTTTGAGTTATCGCGATTTGAAAGCTTGAAACTATGACTTTGAAATTTGAAATGACTTTGTGCCAAGTTTCTTGCGGCGCATTCTTCTTGGCAATCATGGTATTTCCGAAAGCGCTGGTAGACTAAAAAAAATTACGTGTAAAAGAGCATTCAACTGCCTATTTGCTGAATAAAATTATGAATTTTGAATTTTTGAATTATCTAATTATTCATAATGTTTTTCGTATAGCTACAAATCTTTTTTTTTTAAGTCATGAAAAAGACACTAGTTGCATAAATATTTGCGCCGGTAACTGAGTGGTAACTTATTATAGTCCATTGAGTGCTCTACATTTTTTTTCCGTGTACCCTTCACTTACTTTTTATTCCAACACAAAAATTCGTTTATTACCACATCACTTCCTTCCTCCTACTGCGCTATAAAAACAGTCCAAATAGACCAGACCTCAGTTGCTCCCCCAAAAACCTCCGCACACATCATTACGTCTTCGGCCCCAGGGGGGCAGGGCGGCCCAGATACACTGGACGCTGGATAGACTTCCAGGTCACTAAGGCAGGGTATGAAGTTTTTAATAACTGAGAGATGAATGGGAACCATTTTTTGAGAATTAGTTCCGTACGGGCAATGAAATCAGTTCGTGCAATTGTTTGTATTTGCTACTCTTTTTTAGGGTTGCGTACCTCAAAAGGAAAAAACGGAACCCTTATGGATCACTTTGTTGTCCCTTTGTCTGTCTGTCAAGACCATTTTTCTCTGGAACGCGTGAAGGCAGCATGCTGAAATTAATACCAAGTACTCAAGCCTGCGGTCCCTTGAAACTGTGAAAAAATCAACCTTCTAAGTGAACGCAATCAAAAGATACAGTCATTAAAAAGGTCGTTTCCATACAAATTGCCGTGTCCCGAAAACCTAAAGGGTACTTCCAGTTGTCTTAGAAACTTGAAATTTAGTATGAAGGTAGCTCTTATAGCACAAACATTCAGAAAATTACAAAATCTTAATTTTTTATGTCTGTCTATAGATTTCACAGACCAATATAAGATGACCCCAGACTGCGTACATTTTGCTTAGAAGCAGGGCTCTGCTAACACTGGACTTCGTAAAACACTGGGGAAAAGCGGATTTTCTACGGAACCCTCGTGCGCGAGTCCGACTCGCATTTGTAAGATTTTTTTAGACACAAAGCCAGTTAGACAGTTTTTTGTTTTTTTTTTTTAACATGGCTCCATCGATACCATCGATGATTTCACCAATGTCGAGTATACACTATCTGTGTTTTAGAAGTTGTTCGGTAATTTCAACGTTGTGGTTAGTTATTCGTCGGGTATTAGGCAACGGCTAACTATTTTATAACTATTGTTGCCCAGGGTGCACCCGACCCAAACGCAATTCTTCCCCTTAAGACTCTTAAGAGGGACCGTAACGCTCGAGCACACGAGGAGGTTATCCGACACGCACCCCGATAGGGATCATTTCTTCCTAACTATACTCTAACGATGTCTTTCATTAAGCTCGCCTACCCTGCAAAACTTGTACAAAGTCGCACCAATTCGAGACCGATTGCCAATTTGCCTCTGCGCAAAATAAAAATAAAAATCGGCAAACAAACCGTATTTCATTTTATATTTCACACGTTACAGCATCGTTTGACGTCACATTTACATTGCAACTGGAATCCGTGATATTTCACCGTGCCTTCGATTTATGGTATTCTGTACAATACTGCACGGGAATTTGCCTCGAGGAATTACGTTTGATACGTGCTGTGATACGGTACTCAGAGCATTGAACCTACCGAAAGGTGTCCCCTTTTACTCTTTATTATTTAATCGTAAGGCATTATATAAGTACAGGAAATCACACAAATTACATTATAAGTCAATATCCAGGTTGCGCAGCCAGTTAACAGCGTCAGGGATCACGTTCACATAGAGGTCCTCTGGGTCGCCCTGGTAGCATCGTTAGCCAACAACTCTGAAAACACAATACACAATTTTATCTGGAAGTCCTGTAATAAGGTACATAAAGGACCGGTACCTAATGCCACACGCTTCAACACTAAAACAGCCATGAACTTAACTCTGTCAACGTAGAGATGATAGTGATGTCAGTAGTAATAGGTGAATACAGTTGTGTGTGTGTGTGTCTACAAAGTGGTGGTGGTAGTGGTCTACTTTGCGCAAGGGATCTCCAGATCGCTGCTCATTTTTTACTCGCTAATCCTGCCGCTAAGCATATGCTCTTGCATCTGTTTTGGCATGGAGACTAAGAGCTCCAAGGAAATTACGGGTACAAGGTGTATTTCATCATAGTCCTTAGGATGGCAATACATCTGCTAACCCCCTGGTACTACTGGCGTTTATGAGCAGCGATATAGATCCCATAATACAAAATTTTGTCAAGTAGATGTATGTCACTTATCTTTAGTTCAATTTAAAAGTAGCAATCTGTCTCTTTTGGATTGATGATTCATTGGTGTTTAATTAATTTGTTTTGTTTAGCTATTAACTAGGTACTTTTATTTGTGTTTAGCCAACGTTTGTTTGTTTGTTTTCGTACTGTTTCCCGTTAATTTGTTGGTACTTAAATGAACCACTAAGTGGTGGCAGCTTCATTGGTTAATGTAAGTTATAATTACGTTTATATTAATAAGAACCGTTTGTGCCCAAATAAACATTAAAACAAAACTGTGCGCTTGTTTTCCTTTCTTGTCCTATAAGAAAAATTACTGCTCTACCTCTCTGTAAGAGGCATGAGACTTCCGGTTATTTCCGTTGTTATGTATCAAGTTAGTTTTTAATAATTTCACTGTTTGCAAGCACAGCGACGAGATCAAAAATTGCTTTAAATAGTATTTTCATTATGTTTGCGCACGCAGCCTCACCACACATCATTAGACTGCCGATTGCTACCTTGCGTTTTCTTCGGACCTTATTTCTGTTTTGTTTTTTATGTGGTATTAATAAAGAGTTCTTATACTGTATTGTAAGTGGCAAATTTTTCGTACAGAAATTTGACACCTCCCGGCTGGTTTGATGCTCCAAGTTGATACTCGTATCGTGGTTCGCAGGTCAAATGGTCCGCTACTTGCGATCGGTATTAAATGTAGGCAATATTTCAATTGCTACTTGGATGCCAGAAAATGGATACATACCAGAAAATATTCGTTAGTGTCTATAATAGAGAGCCACTTCTATTTTAGAGTAGATAGCTCCCTTGTAACAGTTGCATAAACTACTATTATTATTTGTATGTCGCACCCATTCACGGGACAACAGTGTCCCGGACATTTGGGAGGCGTGCGCGGAGCCGAAGCCAACGCGTAGAGGCCCTTTTGACAATTTATTTAAATGAAGAGTGTGAGGGATACATCGAGCGGACACTGTCCCTGACCACGCCATAGGGACACACTCAGAGACAGCACCCGCCGGGTGTAGGGACTATTGTAAATCGATGGGACCTAAAGTGTAACGGACTATTGGGGAGGAAAATCATGGGCTAACTACTGGGCTATTGATTGAGACTACCGGACGTCTACCTTATTATTATTCTGATAATTTATTCTCCTTCTGAACAATCAATGTATGTATGTCGGAGGTCGGAGACTACTTGGTTGCAGTATTACGAAGTCAAACTATTTATTGCTTAAAACTGTAATCCTATGAAAGTAACAACATCTATGGTCTGTATTGTAGTAACGCCATCTATCGGCCAAAGTCTTAACTTCTTAGCTTTTGAGTAAACACAGGCGTTTCGCCTGGGTGGGGTCCGTTCGCTATCTGTCAAGATGGCGCTGTGTCGGTAAAGCAGCGCGGCTCGCTGAGTGAAGCACTGAGAGCGGGGGGAGTCTTTTGGCGGGCTTTGAGCTTGGAACAAGGTTTTAGAGGTTATGTGGAGTTTTATTTTGTTTGAAAAGCGCAAAAGACTAGATTTGTGAACCGAACCTACCGGTTTACTCAAAGCCAGTTGTTTTAGTGTTAGTTAAATTATTCGAAGTGTTATTTAGTTTTCTAACGGTGATAATTTTAATACAGTGTTTGACTCTAAAGAAACTTTCATTTGTTTTTCGCCCGGGTTACCCAGAATGGTAAAATAATCAGAAACAGTTAATGATGATGATGCCCACATTCCGATATGTATATAAAACTCTTCTGTTACTGACCAAGTGACTGAGGCCCGAGTAGGAATATTTGAATCCTGTGTAACGTAATCGAGTGTAATTAAATAGTGTAAACGTTATCGAGAAAATTGTATGAAGTTTGGAACAGCACCCGCCCGTGAGCGTATTTGGAACTATAATTTAGTATGAAGTTTCTCGATTTCGATACGAGAACTTTACGCTACGCAGGATTCGAATATGCGTACTCGGGCCTCTGGTAGACTATGCACAGCTGAAACCCTTGGCCATAGAGGGCTGAAATTTTACATAGAAGTTGCCTTAATGATGTAGAGAAGCACTAATAAGGACGGATTTGTAGAAATTCTCGCGGAATAGAGAATAAACGGGATTTATGTATTTATGCGCGTACAAAATAAAGTAATAATCACAGAAGTTAAAACGGCCCGGTCGTTAACCCCACTCGACATGTCTGAACAGCTCAACGCCTGTCACAATGACACGTCTAGACTGGTTGGTTAATTAATTGAACGTGAGCCAGCAGGCTTAGCGATAAAACGAACGATTAACACGGCAATAGAGGTATTTATTGTGCTCGTATTGTTAGTATGAAAGTAGTTAGTAGTTTAAAATTCAGGTCTTTTGCATAAGAAGTTGAGGGTTCACCCTCCTTATATCAATAAGTATAATAGTAGCACAATAGTTAACCATAACTAGCTTATGCCCACGGCTTTGCCCAAGTGAAATATTTCAAAATGAACTAGTTCCCTATCCCGTGGAAATTTCGAAAAATCACTTCTTAGTGCACCTCTAAGATAGGTACTCAAGGTATATGTTTGCCAAATTTTAAGTCTCTAGGTCCAGTGATTTAGGCTGTGCGTTGACTGTCAGTCAGTCACGGGTCACGGTACTGTTTTATAGGTATAATAAAAAGAAAGATAGATACTTAACACTTTGGTACTGTCATGCTGTGTAATTTTTTTTGTTAAATAATCAAACCAATTTAGAAAAGTTGAAAAACCTACTTAAGACATTTTCATTTCAAAGTTCCATATCTCAAAAAATGGCTGAACCGGTTTTTCTGACACTTAGCTAAAACCACCGCTAGAAAACACCATTTCACCCGTTTAAGAGCTACGTTGCGACAGACAAACACACACACATAGCGGCCAATCTCATAACTCCCCTCTCTTTTTAATTACAATAATGGTCTTGAATATACGGACAGCAATGCGGCGAATCATCAAGAATCGTTTCAATAACAAAAACAACTCTTACAACAACACCAAATTTACTATCGAGAGACATCACAACATGTATTGTTTTAATTTATAATTATGTAAACAACAACAGTTGTGTACGTAAACACCCAACATCCGCA
Organism: Clepsis dumicolana; assembly: GCA_963691665.1. Taxonomy (NCBI): domain Eukaryota; kingdom Metazoa; phylum Arthropoda; class Insecta; order Lepidoptera; family Tortricidae; genus Clepsis; species Clepsis dumicolana. Next base: position 2,264,538 of record OY829516.1, on the reverse strand, counting down.
CACAAAGATACTGCAACTCGAAAATTATGTGGAAATTTTAAATTGAAATTTTTCACTAAGTACATAATTACAGTCAGCTGCTTTTGCAAAATAGTCAACGATTACGGATATTTCAACAAAAATACGTATGATATTTGTTTGAACTTAGTCCCCGTCTGTATACGTTAATAGTGTTTGCATCTTTTCATTTAAAAAATACGCATCAGTGTCAAGTCAAATGTCACATTCAGCATAAAATAAATAAACAATTTTTTTTTTTTTTTTTTGTTTTACAGTGGTTGTGGCTGGTATTTTACCGAACACGGGCAACTTTACCGTACAAGACCAGAGGTCGTTTGGCAGTGTCTTATCCAACCTCGACATTGGCGGAATCATCGCACTGATCGATGGGGCCATTATTATCCCAAAAATTGAAAATAAACAATGCTTGTTTGAACTTTCCTTCGATATTTATAATCAGGCATACAAATGCATAATGCCAATGCCAATTAACTGTGAGGTTTCTTTGTGTAATTCATCTGCGGTTACATATTGTAAGAGTTAAATGTAACTTGTTTAAAAAAAAATACTTTAAGCCAAGTTTCCTGCGGCGAATTCTTCTTGGCAATCATGATCTTTGCGAAAGCGGTGGTAGACTCAAAAAAATGACGTGTACCAAATTTTGAACTTCAAATCTACGATCCCACGTGAATCTCACAATATGGAAGCGTGACCGAAATACCCTATGATACGAACTTTACCTATGTATTGTTTCTCGCAACTTATTCCCCCTTAACAGTTTTAAATGATTCCCGGTTAATTGCATTAGACATAACGAAAACGGGATATTGACCGCGATTACCTTATAGGTTTGATGAGCTCCCGATATTTCGATGCAGTTGCATGCATCATGATCACGGGCAAACTGACGAAACGAGGGTAGACACTAATGTTGCGCAGACCGGGCTCTATCTACCCGCATTTTTGCGCGCCGACTGCGCGCACTGCCACTACTATCGGTCGCGTTCTCAATTGTTACTCGATTTAACCACAATCCCCCGTAATATCCCGTTTTCGTTATGTCTTTATTCCCCCTTATGCTAAACGTTTAACTCCCTTGTTGACGCAGCACACGTTTGTTAAATCAGGCACTTAATGTGAGCATATTTTCAATTAAAGCAATTCTAATTAAATGGAGTTGCGCAAGTTTGGAACGGGGCACGCGTCGAAATGAAATGTAGATGGAACGAGGGGCTTCCCGGGAGGTATACATTGCGGGCTAAAAAGTACATGTGTTTAAATAAAAACTTAATGTACCTACCTAAATAAATAATACATAAATAAATATCAGGGACAATTGACACCAGTTGACCTAGTCCCAAACTAGGTAAAGCCTGTACTATGGGTGCTAGACAACGGATAAACATACGTAAATAGATAAATACATACTTATATAGATAAAACACCCAAGACCCGAGAACATTCATCATACCTACAAACATCTGCCCCGACCGAGAATCGAACCCGGGACCTTAAGCTTCATAGTCAGGGTCTCTAACCACCAGGCTATCTGGGCGTCGAATACAGAAAGGAAATTCCAGAGTGAATGACTGACTTGAAAGCTAGCAATAAGCTGATTTTTTCCCGTTATAGAATAAGAACAACTAAGTAGCACTAAGCCACAGTAAATACTAAGCACTAAGTATCAGTAGAACTTAAGTGGCAGTGGGCGGGGCACATAGCTCGCAGAACTGATGGCCGATAAGGTCAGAAGGTTCTCGAAAGGCGTCCACGGAACGGGAGACGAGCTGTCGGTAGGCCCCCAACAAGATGGAGCGACGTCCTGGTAAAAATCGCGGGAACGCGGTGGATGCGGAAAGCACAAGACCGGTCTGGGTGGAGAGCCTTGTCCAGCAGTGGATGTCTTTCGGCTGACATGATGATGATGATACTGAGAGGAAATTCCAGGGTGTTTGACTGACTTAACAATCCCCAGGCCCAGAAAACTGAATTATTCATTTAGAATCCCGTTATGATGTGGATAAGGAATAAAGTTGTTTTTTTTATTTCCTCAAGATAGGCATAGGTGATTCTTCCACGGGCGAAAAACTGCAGGCAAAAGCTAGTAAATGAAGTCGGTTAATTATACATATTGTGGGATAACCACTTGTTATAAGGAAAAGCGTTAAAATCTTTGTACGGAACCGTCGTGCGCGAGTCCGACTCGCACTTGTCCGGTATTTTTTTAATTTCTTGACTTTTGGTCGGACTGTAAATGACACACGCAATGAAACAGATCCAGCGGAACGAAGGAACACGGCACCCGAATTGATGGCACTACAGCGGCGCATATCCATTCCTCCCGAATTTTGGCCGAATACAAATGATGCCACTTAAAAGTTTTATGCGTACTGTGTAAATTCCATTAGCGTTCATGGTTTAACATTTCGAGGCGTTCGCTTACACCTTCAGTTTGGAATGTATAAAAATTTAAAAACCTGCGACATACATACCTACGAGAAGTAATTCATTTTTTTTGCTTACTTTCTTTTTCTATATTGTTAACTTATCCGCAGTCGGGTGCCGTACGGAGGGCCTACAAATAGTTTAAATACGGCACCCGACTGCGAAAAAGTTAACATAGTTCCTAGTTGAAGGACCAGGCCCGGAAATTTTGTTTTTTGTGTTTTCTATGGATTTATTTTTTGCCGGGGTTTTTTTTTAATTTCGTTTTTTGTCACTTTTACGTTCACTATTCAAAATATCAACGGACTCCCGGATTCGGGTTCCCAGAACTTAGCCATACTGAAGACATCAACGGGCGCTCTCACATTTGGGATTTGAATTCGACACAACCCACCGACATTTTCATTTCAAAATGTAATATCTCAAAAACAGCTAACCAATTTTGATCAAGCCTAAGAACCATCTCTAGAAAATCTGCTTTCAAATAAACGAAACCGCATTCAAATCGGTTCAAAGCTACGAAAGAAAGAAGAGTTACGGCGCCACAGACAGACACACAAACAAACAGACATACAGACACACGGACACACATAGCGGTCATACTTCCCTCCTTTTGCGTCGGGGGCTACATAAGAGCACTATACATAAGATGGAGCGACGACCTGGTAAAGATCGCGGGACCGCGGTGGATGCGGAAAGCACAAGACCGGTCTGAGTGGAGAGCCGCGGGAGAGGCCTATGTCCAGCAGTGGACGTCTTTCGGTTGACATGATGATGATGTAGGTAGGATGACTATAGGTACATAATAAGGGCTCAACGTACCGTATTCCACAAAGTATCCGACTTCCAATGTCGTCATATTTTTCGCATGAATTGACGCCGCTGTGTTTACTGCATCGACTCACAATTGTTTCTTCGCGAAATTCTAAACAAACAATGTGAACAAGCCCGACATCACAAATAGGAAGGTTGGGAGCAACGGTGGACAGTTGACGATCGAACACGATGGACGCGAGCCGCTGTTTGATTATTTTGGTGCTGCTGCCAGTTGTTTTAGTAAGTCTTTAGTCTTGTTATACTACATATTATAAAAACAGGATAAGTGCGAGTTGGACCCGCGCACGAGGTTTCCGTAGAAAGATTTTAACGCTTTTCCCCAGTGTTTTAAGATTTCCACATATACAGACAGACATAAAAATTTAAGATTTTGAGATAAGAGCTACCTCCATGCCAAAATTGCCGAATTTCAAGTTTCGAGGATAACGGGAAGCACCCTTTAGGGTTTCACAGTACGTTAATTTGTATGGAAGCGTCCTTTAGGGTTTCACAGTACGTTAATTTGTATGGAAGCATCCTTTAGGGTTTCACAGTACGTTAATTTGTATGGAAGCATCCTTTAGGGTTTCAAAGTACGTTAATTTGTATGGAAGCACCCTTTAGGGTTTCACAGTACGTTAATTTGTATGGAAGCATCCTTTAGGGTTTCACAGTACGTTAATTTGTATGGAAGCACCCTTTAGGGTTTCACAGTACGTTAATTTGTATGGAAGCACCTTTTAGGGTTTCACAGTACGTTAATTTGTATGGAAGCGTCCTTTTTACACGATTGCCCAAAGAAAAAGAGTGTATTGTTTTCAGGGTTCATGTTGTTAGTATGTATGTAATTACGTGAGTTTCTTTATTCCACTAAAACTCACGAACCGCTCAACCGATTTTGATGATTAGGTTATCATTAAAATCCTTATGCCAGCCCGAGTAATATAGGTCACGTTTCATAAAATTACTATATGTAGACAAGCGGACCCCCGTAAAAGATATTACTTTTATATCAACCAATATGAGACAGTAGTATATTGGACATTTTTAATAACTAGAGAGCACCCGCGGCTCCGCCCGCGTGGAATATTATATTATGCAGGTACGGTATATTATTTACCTACGTAATTAATCTCAATAGCAATAGGAATGCATCCTCTGGGTAAAAAAGTAATGTTTCTAATTAGTCCGTCAGACTATTAGTCCGACACGTTTTTTTTTGCTTTATGTTACCAATAAAAATTTACATACTTAGATAAAATTTAAAATTTCCGTACACTGCAATGCAGGATAATGAATGGATTTCTTTATCCCTGAACGGCAACACTGGCATAGATAATAGATCACTCGCTTTTGGCTCGAAATTCGAACTCGCGATTTTATTTTGCTTAATATACAAAACTTACACGCCCAATATCATATTTTCTGAAGTTTTTCGCGATTCCCAAGATCAAAGAATCGAATTGCTATAAAAATCCGGAGAAATAATGCGTTGTTTGGGAGAAACGTGTCAAAATGGAGTTGTAGAGCGCCATCTCGCTCTGTCTCGTTTCTTTTATCCCGTTCTGGTTTTTCGATTTTACATATTAGATGATAATTCTTATACAGGCTGTTTGGAGATCCTCCGACGAGGACAGGACACCAGGAAGACATCCGCGGAGGGGTGGTCTGCATTCACACTCGAAACGACACATGCTGCCCGTCAAACAGGAGGTGAAGAAGACGACGCCGAAACCTCGGGAATTAAGGAAAAAGGTTGGTACTTACACTGCCACTCGGTCAAACCATCTCATGACAACCAGGCGTATTTCACCAACTTTACAATTGTCAGTTTACAATGACAATTCGAACTACATTTCTTTGCCAATATGAAGCGCGCTAAAACAAAAGCTACTGTAAGCGAAGCAAGGTCAGCAACTAACACCGAATTGTCATTGAAAAGTGACACTTGTAACGTTGGTGAAAATAGGGGCCAGATGACACCAGGCCCCTGTTTCACCAACTTTACAAATGTCAGTTTTCAATGACAACTTGGTGTCGATTGGCGACTCGAAGTGCTTTTGTTTTAGCGCTCTTCATATTGCCAAAGAAATGTAGGTCGAGTTGTCATTTTAAATTGACAATTGTAAAGTTGGTGGTATAGGAGCCAGATGTCCATCAGCGTAGGTCATTAACCCATACGTTGTTAGTACCTATTAAAGAAAATGCAGGAAGCGTTATCGCTCATCTGTGATGTGAGGGCTTTGGTAATGATGATGGATGTTCAATTGTTCAGCGTTTCAGGACAAATGTCAGTGGGATTTTCAATACCAATTTATATTCTGCCACACTCTTAAACTAGGTAGAGATTAGTCACATCCTTGTGTTTAGTCACATCCTTACGAAAGATTGTGTTTGTGGTATTCGTTTTTTTGACGACTGTGTCAGCACGCACACATACGTTGGAACTCTTGGTGGTACTTTTTAAATACTTTCACAAATGCATTGAGCGTTCCGAATTTCGGAAGGGCGGGTCATGATATAGTAGTTTATCTCTACGTAAATTTTTCCTAGTGCTGTGTCAATTGCGGTTGGTACCAAAAGACAGCGACGGAAGGTAGTGCATACATATCAGAAGGGGCATCACACAGGTTAGAAATAAAGAGGTTTTGAACGCGTCAATTACAATGGGGCCAGCTATAGGTGGACGACTTGAATAGTGGGCGCGAATAGTGTCCCACCGCCCACTTCTATGCATTCTAACTTGAAACTGAAAGTGTTGAACTTTGATGTGTAACCTCTAAAACTCTAGTTATACTTACATTTTATATTTTAGCTTTAAAACAACATTGTCAACAGGATTATGCATGCAAAACGATACTAATCAAAAATCATTTTCAGCCTTCAGGCCACCTCGCACCACTAGAAGATGATGACATGGACAATGACGAAGTTGTTTCCGTCGCCATTGGCCCCCCGCCGATCCGACCGAAATACGACAAAGTCAACTGGAAGCACAACCCCATCAAACGAAACAACAGTTCAAAATTCTACAACAACAGTTACAACAACAATGCGGTACACTTCGTAAGAGATGTACTCACACAGTTGGGCAGGGAATTCCTACAGCACCAAGTAAATGAAGATTATGTGTTTGGACAGTATGTTGGCAACTCAATGAAGAATCTAACTAGCGAAACAAGATTAGCCATGCAACATGAAATTTTAGATATCATAGTGAAATACCAGAAAATAAACAAAGGTGAAGTTAAAGTTGTGAATGAAACTACTGATCAGAAGATGAAAGAAGAGGTGGATAAGTTGACGAAAACGTTCGACCAACAATTGAAAGAAACTAAAATAGAGAAGAAGATTGTTAGTCATCCCCATAACGATACTGAGGAAGGTTGGCCTGATTTCTCCAATTTGGAGAAAATTGTAGGATAAAGTGTTAATTTAATTTTAATGTCAAGTGGTTAAGTCTATAGCAACGTCATGAGTTAGTAACGAAAGAGTATAAGCGAAGCTGTCATAACTAACAGAACTGTATAATGGTTGCCCTTTTCAAATTTGTCAGGTTTTGTTTTATGAATTGTCATTTAGTATTTAAGTAATTTGATTTATTGCAAGAATATGTATTTTTGTAAGCAAGAAGTGGTACAGCTAAGGGTGGGAACGGAACATGTTAATGCTTTTCCAAAATGTTATATCTAACAAGTTTTGCATTTTTAGCTAACGATGCATAGATTTCTTAGACTTAATGTGTAGTTTGTTGGGAGGTGCTACGATAACTTAACTTTTATGCCAATGAAATAGAATACAATCTAATTTTACAAGTTTTTGAACAAAATTGTTTGTATATCCGTATGATCTTGCAAGTGATTTTTTGACCCATATCCTGTAGTCAGATTAATTTCCTCAAAAACTTTTACCCACCCTATTAAAATTATACACCTAACAAAAAACTTATAAATTTCCATCTAATTTAATAATTTGCTAAATTCACTTCACTTTTATCGTTAATTCGGTAAAGCCCTAACTAAACGCTGTAATATCCACAATCGGGTTGTGGTCAGTTTGTTATTTTAGGATCAAACTTTTGTTGTCTTTCACGTTTTGATCGTAATCGCATTATTAAATCCGGTCCGTTGACTTAGGAACATGATAAATAAAGTAAAGTAGTAATTAAGTTCCATAGTATTCTAAATCCTCGACTTTCATAAAGCAGGCAGACGGGAGGCGCCTTTGACTTATCTACACTACAATTTTTTCTGCCAATTTTTGAGGAGGGATGAGGAACACACACGTACAGCACACGTCTGCGCTCATGTCAAAATTTGTTACGTTCCTACAAACTCACACTAAAACAAAACTGTCACACAAATGCCAAAAACACGCACACAATCGACAGACCCTGTGCATCTTACACAGACCTAATGTCGAGTTTTGGCAGAGGGGAAATCGCCAGTCGGCTTTCGGGGAAATAATTAAAATCAAGTTCTGTTCACAATGGTGGTCTTCTACAACGGTTGCATAGGCTTTTTCCATACCCTTTGTACTAGTAAAATAGGTATTTTGAGTTTTCCTATAGCAAGATGATTAAGAGATTTACAATTTGTGAGCATTCAGAATAGGAATCGGATTTTAGAAATACTTCGGTTGACAATGGAGCTTCTCAAGGCAAAAAAAGTGATGTCAATACGAATTCACCTGAACCGGAATTGTTTTTTGGGGTACCTACCCTACACGTAAAGTGGGGATGATTTTTTTTGTCCTCATCTACCCCATACTGTGGGGTATCGTTGGATAGGTCATCATCATCATCATCATGTCAGCCGAAAGACGTCCACTGCTGAACATAGGCCTCCCCCAAGGCTTTCTACTCAGACCAGTCTTGTGCTTGGATAGGTATCTAAAATTATTAGTAATAACAAAATGACCCACACTGCGTAGTCTGCTTAAGAGTAAGGCTCTGCTAACACTGGTTTCGAATAGGTGTGATGAAGACACCTTTATAAATAAGGTATGCAAGGACTTTTTCGTAATCATCATCATCATCATCACCATCGTAATGGCTACGGATTATCCTGGGCGTGTCCGACACGCTCTTGGCCGGTTTTCAGTAATATTTAATTTCACCAATCGCACAACTACACTGTTACAGGTGACCGTAAAACCCAATTCTTTTAACACCGTTACCCTCTGTAGTGGCAACGTCGAATCCCTTCGAAGCGTAAGGGCTAAAGTATCACAACCCAATTACATGGGCGTAGAAATAAAGTTAGGAACTCGTCTAAAGAGAACAAAATACAGTTAGTTGTTGCTAAGCCAAATTGACACCATTTATTCGTTAAATTCTTAAGCAATTACTCCTCAAAGAGAGACAAGTAACTTACCTATTGCTGTTTTATTAACATCTCTAATCTATGCGATAAAGGATAGCGTTTTTAAAACGCTCAGTGCCCTAAGCATGACTTGTCGAATCCTGCGTCACGTAAAATCGAATAGTAAACTATAACGAGTTTGTATGACGTTTGGAACAGCGCCCGCCCGTGAGCGTATTTGGAACTAAAATTTAGTATGAGATTTCTCGATCTCGATACGATAACCGTAACGTAACGCAGGATTCGACAAGTCGTGCTTAGGGCACAGTAGGTGCTCGTGAAACAAGCCAGCTGAAGGAATCCACCAAATCTTTGGGTGCGTTGCCAATACTTCCGTCCTAATTCAAAAGGAAGCAAGTCGAATCAAATTTCACTTTTTAAAATGTTTCGATACAAGTAAAAATTAATCTATCAAATGAAGTTACTGAAAACAAAATTTAATTAGTGAAAATTTTATTAAGAAAATTTTGCACATGTCCAAATACCTATATGCCAATTCCTGAACAACTACTCCTTATCTCCTGTTTACTAATGATTCAAGGACGCATAATCTGACATACGATTTAATGGCTTATTGATCGCAACGAATCGCTTTGAATGCAGCACGTCGAGCACGACTTTACGAATGCTGCGTCACGTGAAATCGAATATTAAACGTTGTTGAGTTTGTATGACGTCTGGAACAGCGCCCGCCCGTGAGCGTATTTGTAACTAAAATTTAGGTTTCTCGATCTCGATACGATAACCGTAACGTTACGCAACATTCATAAAGTCGTTCTCGACCCTCTGTAGCGTCTACTTGTGTCTACCTGTTGACACATAAGACAGTACCGACTCCAGTTTCTCCACGCACCGTAGTAGTAAATTATTATCAGTCATCATCATCAATATCAGCCTATTTACTTCCCACTGCTGCGGTCACAGGTCTCCTCTCACAATTATTATAATGTGGACTGTACGAAGCGTTAGGGGAGCTACAGTGATTGGATTACTCGAAACTCCACTCCTCGTCAGTAGAAATCCGTGACACTACTGCTCTTCTCTAGGTATCTCATCTTGTTCAATATCTATACTTCTATACTAATATCATAAATGCGAGTAGCTCTGTTCTCTGTCTGTTTGTTATCTCTTCGAGGAAAAACCGCTGCACCAATCTAAATGAAATTGGCAAGAATATAGTTTGAACATCGAGGAATAATTAAGGTATAGATGAGGAAATTGTCGTGTTATAAAAAAATACTTGAAACATAAACTCTAAGTCAGTAACAGCTACTTATAAGTTGAATATTTAAGTATTTGGGCTCAAAGCGCCTGCCATTTTGCGCAGGATTAATTTTAATAAGTCGAAATTAACGAGGGTTCGACAAAAGTGGATTTACGGCGGCGGGACACACTGAGAGCGGCTTTAGTTATTAGACCAGGTCTCAGAATAGATCATGGGCACGAGGGGAGGGGGGGGGTAGGGGGGGGGGTGGGGGGGAGGCACCCCCCCCCCCCGGACCCCTGTATTTTACAATCAAACTTCAAAAAAATGTTGTAATAGTATATGAATTAATATTTTTCACCTCACTAACTCTGAAAGGCTATCTTTAAACTTAGCACGAAACCGCTTTTCCGTGGAAAAAGTACTTGAAATTCGAACGTGAAGATCTACCATGTCGCGGGTTAAGAAATGTTTGTACTTTCCCAACTTGCACATCTGTTTAACTGAGACGTTGTCTTTTGTGAAATATATTATACTAGAGGCTCAAATTACTTTAGGAGGTACCGAAACGGCTTTAACAATCTACAATTGTAGGTACTGCAAGCGAAACGGAACTAAATTTGTAGTCCAGTCCTCTATCTCCAAATACCAATGGCTTTGGTACGCCATAAACTGTGCTATCTCATGACAGCGAATACGGGCAGATAGGGTTCGCATATCATACACAATTTTAACAAATGGACGTCGACCGGAAATAACGTATCGATTGGACTGGTCAAGATATTTTTAGTTGATCTGTCATTGTACATAATACACAAAAGAATTCAAAATTTAAATAGCTAAAAGTAGGTAACCTAAAAGTAGCTGCAAAACAAAACTTTTCTATCTCAATACTACACTTAAAGCCATGATAGCCTAGTGGTTTGACCTATCGCCTCTGAAGCAGAGGGTCGAGGGTTCAAACCCCAGCTCGCACCTCTGAGTTTTTCGGAATTTATGTGCGAAATCACATTTGTAATTTATCATGACCTTTTCGGTGAAGGAAAAATATCGTGAGGAAACCTGCACACTCCTGCGAAGCAATTCAATGGTGTGTGTGAAGTTCCCAATCCGCCCTGGGCCCGCGTGGGAACTATAGCCCAAGCCCTCTCATTCCGAGAGGAGGCCTGAGCCCAGCAGTAGGACGTAAATAGGCTGATGATGATGAGGATATGACTACACTTAAAACAATTTTTCTTGAAAATTATTCGCGCCCTGTGTTACCAGTTCAAAACAGCAGGGTCCGAGCAAGCATCCAATTAAGAAACTTTCCGAACGCTTACTAATTAGGCCGGATATCCAGACGGCTAATTGCTTTAGAATTAGAACAAAAGTAATTATTAAGGCTTAGCTAGAATGCTGAATGACTAACGAGAATCCTAGGAATTTTAGATTGAATATACAATGACAATGCAAAGAAAAATCCGTTAAGCAGCTGGACTTGAACCAGCAACCTCGGTAATCCGTACCACGCTCCACCAATTAAGCAACGTTGGTGTACCTAACGAATTTTTCAATGCCTTGTGTCATATTTTTATTTGGAAGATCTCTCCTCAGCGCCATCTATGAGTAGCTTAATCAATTAATTTTAGATTGGCCAAGTGCGTAATGGATCACATAATTAACGCTACCATAAGTTACCAAAATTTACCATAAACGTAGATTTTTAACAAGGCGACTGTGGCTATTCGTAAAAAAAACTTAATGTTTATCTGTTTATTTTTAACAAGCTTTGTCTGAGGTACCTAATTGCCGAGATAACTTTTTAAAGTTCAATAAATTATTTTATTGGATTAAATCACGTCCAATTTTCTAGCCATTATGCATGCATTATGAACCATGCACTCTTTACATGAAATTAAAACAAAAACCAGTTAGGGAACCGTTCTTAGGTCAGATAATCTAGGTATACCTACCTATAAAACAGTACCGTAGCTGACTGACTGACTGACAGACAACGCACAGCCTAAACCACTGGACCTAGAGACTTTAAATTTGTTAAACATGTAACTTGAGTATCGTATAGGTGAACTAAGAAGGGGTTTTTGAAATTCCCACGGGATAGGGCCCATTTTAAAATATTTCACGGGAGCAAAGCCGCGGGGCATAGGTAAGCTAGTTTTGTTATATTTTTATGATTGAGTACAAACACCAATGTCTAGGTACGACATTTTTAGGGTCTGTTGTTTTTGTAGAAGTGACTCGAATAACTCTATTTCTGGCAATAAGAAATTATTGGTATGTCGACAATGTAATATAAATTTGTATTCTGATCTAAAAATTACGTCCACACGACATACCGTTATGAGATTATCATTATTTTTGTTTTTGGCTCTGGTGTAAAGTTGGGTTTGCCAGATACACATGTACGCTCCTTGTTTATTGTTTTCCGTAAAGTAATATAATGATAGTTGCATTATTTTTCTGTAAAAGTGATCGTTTTAGCCGATATCTGAAAAACTTTTTTTTTAATCTTATATTTTATTGAGGCTTTGGTACACCTGGTGTGACCATGTCAGCCTGAAAAACCACAAAAGCTATTTTTTGTTGTTGATATCATCCATGTAGTTTGGATGACAACGCAAGTACAGTCAGCAAAAAAGCTTGTAAGTAGGGGGAAGTCCCTTAACGCCGGACGGCTTACCACCTTACCAGTGCTAAGTGGTTTTATCAGAGAGCCAAGCAATTACCACTCATGTATCGTTGCGTTCCCCGCGCCCCGTTCACCATTAGGTACTTTTAATCAATCGAACTTCAATCGAACTTGGTCTCATTAGAACTAATTCTAATGAGACCACTGCCGACGCTAGGTGCGTCTGGAGTTAAGGAACTTCCCCTATTAAAAATAAAAATTAGCAACATAATATTAACCTTCGCATTCAGTACAATTAGTACCCAAACTCAAATACTTTAAATTAGGTAATTGAGAACGGAGAGTGGCAAGGTCGTAACAGCTTTTGGTATAAAATCTGTTTCAAGTAACAACCCAGGACTTTTATTTCTAAACACTGGTTTCCTCTCTCTGGAATATAATTACCTTGGCTAAAAGAAAGCTTTCAGAGTCCATTTTAAACACACACGGTCCATTAATGTTTGAGTAACGCGTTTTCCACAATAAATTGAGTTTGTAACGTTACTTTGTTTGGAGAAGAAATCCGCTTATAAGAGACACACATTGCATTTACTGCACAAACTTGTACTTGTACTGTATTTCCTTGCAACGACTTTAAAACATTGTAAGTATCAGCTGACTAAGGATCCTACCGGCTGCGCCATGTTATGCTAAGGAACACGTTAATTAAACAACATTGTCATGTTAGGATCAATACTGAAGCTTAGTATTATAAACTCACCTACCCACAATTACAAACTAGCTACAATAGTAAGTATTGTTGGTTTAATATTAATTTAATGTGGTAACACTGTAATATTGCTCTAGGATTGTTTTTGCCTTATCCATGTTCTTTTCCGTTACTGATGTCTCACGGGACACATGTACGCTCCTTGTCGGGGATTAGCAGAGGGCTAAGGGACTCGTTCAATGTGCAAACAGAAACGACTACTTATCTCAATGTCTGTATTCGAACTGAATCAAAAAGACAATTCCAAAACAAAACTACAAAATAATCGGGGGCTTAATTAATTTAAATACAGAAATGTGAAAGCTGTTTACTTATTCATCTCTAAGTATTCAAAAATTCAAAATTCAAAATTTTATTCAGCAAATAGGCAGTTGAATGCTCTTTTACACGTCATTTTTTCGAGTCTACCAGCGCTTTCGGAAAGACCATGATTGCCAAGAAGAATGCGCCACAAGAAACTTGGCACAAAGTATTTTTTTCTAAAAACAAGTTACATCAGATCTTACAATACATAACCACAGATAAATTACACAAGGAAAGCTCACTCTATCATTAAAAAAAAATAAAGAGAAAAAAAATACCGTATTTTAGAAAAAAGTGTAAAAAAAAAAAATTATTAGAATAGCAAAACCAGAACACTAATTTATTGGCACGTTTTAATTGAGCAGGAGATGTATAGGGTCTCCAGGTCAAATATCTTTAGAATTACAAGGGGATGTATAGGGTTCCAGAATTAATACTATAATATGATACTTAATCTAAATGGCTTAAAGATGTATAGTCTCTAGAGTCAATTTAAACTAAATTTAAAATCAGCAGAGGTGTAAAACGCCTCCTCGGTAAGTATAAATGTCATCTGGCTTTCCTAAGTTGTACGTCTGCAGGCTCCATTCTCAAGATCCCCGGACTTCTAACAAGTATCAGCTTGGGAAGGATCATCGTCGGTTTCTTGGACACCGTGTCTACATCCTTTGAAAGTTAATTTTACAAGCAAATGTATTGAATAAATAATATTTCCAAAAGTCTACCGAAATTGCCACCTCAAGACCTACCATAAACTTTATATAACATCCCAGTTATATGCACGGCGGCTCGCGTGGAGCATAATTGCTCACAGGCGGGCCTATAAAATTGCGCCTAAAAGCAAACAGTAATAAAACGGAAAAAAAATAACGTTTACCCTGAAGGGTATGCGGGGCGTGCGGGGTGACAGTTACAGAGGGTTTTCACAGGCTCTAAAGCACTGTTTTTTTAACCCCCGACGAAAAAGAGGGGTGTTAAAAGTTTGATCCGAAGAATTGCAAAATTTAAGTGGCAGTGGGCGGTGCACATTTGCTCGTAGTACTGATGGTCGATGGGGCTAGAAGGTTCTCGAATGGCGTCCGCGGACCGGGAGACGAGCTGTCGGTAAGCCTCCAACAAGATGGAGCGACGACCTGGTGAGATCGCGGTGGATGCGGATAGCACAAGACCGGTCCGAGTGAAGAGCCTCGGGGGAGGCCTTTGTCCAGCAGAGGACAGAGCATCATAGCTCCCAAACGTATGGACCGATTTCGATGCGGCTTTTATAATCGAAAGCTAGTTTAACCAAGATGGTTCTTAGCTAAGTTTCATTAAAATAGATGGACCCGTTTTGGTTAGGTTATTGTATGTTCGTTGTGAGCCCCTTTGGTTTACAAAAATGGCAACCCCTGTACTAGGTACCCTGCTACACACTTTCAAAATACCAAAAAAGACCGAACGAGAACCTACACCACGAGGTACCTACGCGAGAAAAAAAAGTCATCCCCACTTAACTTTTAGTGGAGGGGAGAAACGGAAAAAATAAACATTCTATTCTACCACTTGACGGTGTAATTATATGATAGGGATTATGATACCCATGCCAAATTACAGCTTTCTAGTAGAAAAGTCTCCGAGCTAAGCCGCGTACAGGCGTACGAACGAACGTAATGACTAATCTTTACTCTTTTGACCGCCACAGTCATCTAGTAGTGACAAACAATGAAAAGGCTCACACGCCATGCAACGTCATCAGTACATGACCGACATTCCACTCAAAATAAATCCTTCTACGCCTTACGATAAGATCCCTATTTGTCTACTAGACGGTTTGTTCCGTGGCGTATAGAGAACGACACTTCATTCGTAGTTTGGTCCCTAAAAACGCCGATTGCGCCAAATTTCCCCGCTAACACTTACGCCTCAGCCAGAACGTTTCCAAGAAAACAGAGGATTACAAACTCAGTAATGTACTCACGGTAAATTAATTTCTTTCACTTTGGGAGCAGGCTCTTAATGAAATCTGAGATAAATGGTATTTCATTACAAAAATTATACTCGAAAATGGTAATTGTGACGTTTGTGGGCCAATGAATATCCCCTCAAAATCTTAGAGGGCTTAAAATCTTAAACGTAATCGTTAAGAAACTGAACGAGGAAAAAGATTTAGAAAAAAGTGCTGCGAAATTTCCAAATGGAGTCTCAGTATTTTCTCCCTTTTAAAATGAACTGACGTCCGAGTTATTTGAATGATTGGGCAAACTTGATTGATGATCCGAACTCTATCTAAACGAATTATCACGGCTTAATGGATTTCGGGAAATCATTTAAAAAGACTTTGACGCCTTAAAGGTTGTACTAATTAATTTTGCTTTCTGATGTAAAATTGCGGTGGTTGTTTCAAATACCTACGAACAATTCATTGATAGATGCTAGGTATAGATTTATGTACTGGCCATAAATGCAAAGTCGTGAAGATATTATACATATAGTAGATAGAAGCTATAGTAGTACCTGATTCCAATAGAAAAAGCGACGTTATCCTGATGTCGCTTATTACACGACTGCTAAAATTAGAACAGATTTGTTATTAATTATTTTATTACACTCGGTAACTGAAAGATATACCTATAGGTAGATAATAATAATAATAATAAAATAGAGAGCAAAAATTAACGCGCACATCGTTGCAAACAACATCTTGGCCCCCGCTCAAAATGGATGCAGGGTTGGGTCCCGTGGTACTAAAGAGCTCCTCCTCATAGACATGACCATTTGCCAACGAGTCCAGCAGAATAGAGGGACCCTCTCCGCTGCCTGGATTGACTACAAGAAAGCCTATGATTCGGTGCCTCACTCATGGCTAAGGAGGATCTTAGAGCTGTATAAAGTTGATGCAACTTTAAGAACCTTCTTAAGCACGTGCATGGGGCAGTGGATCACAGTCCTTCGTCAACCGGGAGGTAGCGATGGCCCCTCTGGTCCGCAGGACTTTATAAGGATTGAACGAGGGATCTTCCAGGGTGACAGTCTAAGTCCATTATGGTTCTGCCTAGCACTGAATCCGCTCAGTACTCTGCTGACGGATTCAGGACTAGGTTGTCGGCTCCGGAGAGGGGGTGAGGTCATTTCTCATCTACTTTATATGGATGACCTTAAGCTATTTGCACCAAACAACAAGAACTTGTTGGAGTTACTGAAAACAACAGAAGTCTTCAGTAATGCCATCAAAATGGAGTTTGGTGTAGACAAGTGTGCAGTCATACATGTACAGCGGGGAAAAGTTGTAAATTCACCGAATTTACAACTTTCTGAGACAATGTCCCTCAGATCTGTCTCCGAAACTGAAACCTATAAATATCTTGGTATGTCACAGTCCTTGGGTATTGAAGGTAGGGATATCAAACAGACGGTGAGGGAGCGATTCTTTGGCCGCCTGGCAAAAGTACTCAATAGTCTTTTGTCGGGTGGCAACAAGGTGCGCGCCTTCAACTCCTG
The DNA here is from genome assembly GCA_963691665.1 of Clepsis dumicolana. NCBI lineage: Eukaryota > Metazoa > Arthropoda > Insecta > Lepidoptera > Tortricidae > Clepsis > Clepsis dumicolana. Next base: position 2,247,529 of record OY829516.1, on the reverse strand, counting down.
GGTGATGCCCCTGCTCATATACTCCTTTGGCATACTAAGATGGAATCAGACTGAGCTGAATGCCCTGGATCGAAGGGTTCGTTCATTGCTCACTGCGCATCGCATGCTACACCCGCGCTCGTCTGTTATGAGACTGTACATTCCACGGAAATGTGGAGGTCGTGGTTTTTTAAATGCCCAGGACCTCCACAACCGTGAGGTGTGCAGTCTTAGGGAATTTTTCCTGAACAACGAGTGTGGGATGCATCGCGATGTAGTGGCGGTGGACAAATCCTTCACTCCTCTAGCCTTGGCAAAAGAGAACTGGCGCAGACCTAAGGTATGGAGCACCGAGGACCGCAAGACTGAATGGGAGAGTAAGGAGCTACACGGGCGGTTCTATAAGGCCCTCATGGGGCCCGATGTAGACCTCCTCGCGTCGGTGAACTGGCTACGCTTCGGGGACCTCTTCGGGGAAATCGAAGGTTTTGCCTGTGCAATTGCGGACGAAGTTATCATGACTAATAACTACCGTAGGTATATCCTGAAGGACGGTACGGTCGACATCTGTCGGGCATGCCGCCGTCCCGGGGAGTCACTCAGGCATATTATCTCTGGCTGTTCTAGTCTTGCTAACGGCGAGTACTTGCACAGACATAACCTTGTAGCCAGGATTATTCACCAGCAACTTGCTCTTTCATTCGGTCTTGTGGACTTCGAAGTGCCGTACTATAAGTACACACCTGCACCAGTTCTTGAAAATGGTCGTGTCACGCTCTACTGGGATCGATCTATCATCACGGACAGGACTATTGTCGCCAATAAACCTGATATCGTGCTGATAGATCGATCGAAGCGCCAGGCAGTGCTCGTCGACATCACGATCCCCCATGACGTGAACCTCGTGAAGGCCGAGAAGGACAAAGTCAGCAAGTACCTTGACTTGGCTCACGAGGTTACCGCCATGTGGCCTGTTGATTCGACGATCACTGTCCCGATAGTCGTTTCGGCGAACGGTCTAATAGCGAAGAGCCTTGACCATCACCTTAAAAGGCTCTCGCTAGATGGTTGGGTCAAGGGTCAGATACAGAAGGCGGTACTCCTGGACACGGCTCGGATAGTCAGGAGGTTCCTCTCTCTGTCGCCCTGACCACCGGTAGCTTAGGCCCCGCCTCGCTGCCGGTGGCACCCTAGGTTAGGTTTTTATAATGTTTTTATATTTTGTATTAATGTTGTTTTATTACTTTTTATATGAATATTGTGAAAACCTAGCCTAAGATTATAATAAATATACGGGAATAATAATAGTAAATATTTTATAGATATGAGCAAATTCGCAATAACCGCTCTATACATACCAGGTAATGTAGAATCTCTTTGTTACTATGTAGCTTTCTTAAAGTAGGTACCATCCATCTTTGGCCGTACTTCGCTGAAAATCAAAAGCCAGTGACAAATTATTCGTGTCAACCAGGTTAATCACTGTACCAGCCATTAATTCCGAACTGGTTAAAATCTCACTGCAACCCGGAGTTCAATTTGCAACTGAACAGTGAAAAGCCTGCAATATGTCACCGTCGACAGCTCATTCTCAATAGTCGCGAAATAATAGCCATACCATTATACTACTACACCTAGCGTGTCCCAAAACCGACCTTAACCTAACCGAGTAGAAGCGACGGGGTTGGCACGCAAAAAATAGCTAACACTTGTGACATGTCCAGTGGAAAGTGACCCGCAAAGAGCCTAGAGCCTTCCCCTCGATTGCGTTCGATTCTAAAGAATCGAAAAGGGGGTAGAGGTCAGGGTACTCTGGTGGCCAGGAGAAACACATCACACGTCAGCAAAATCGGAACGTCGAGCTTGAACAAAGTGCATCTAGTTAAAACGGGGGGTACAAAAGCGCCTATCAATATTGCCCCCTCCCCCCTTCAAAATGGCGACGAAGAGCTGTCGTGGCTCGTTCGACACATTGTGACAGCTAGAATGACGCGCTAGCATAGAGTAGGTGAGAGCAGAGGCAGACCTTTGGGGGTACCTAATAGACTTATCATCATGTCAGCCGAAAGACGTCCACTGGCACATAGACCTCCTCCAAGGCTCTCCACTCAGACCGGTCTTGAGCTTTCCGCATCCACCGCGGACAAGCTAAAGCAAGACAAGTCAGACGAAGGACGTTCACTGCTGGACGGCGGCCTCCCCCAAGGTTCTCCACTGAGACCAGTCTGTGCTTTCCGCGCATAGAGTACAACTGTTAAAATATTTAGTGAGGGTCCTTAAAGAGCGAGTGTGATTTTATGTTTTGAATCCTAAAAATTAATGATGATGAAATTAGTCAATGCAAAATATGGAAAAATCGTTCAGTGTTTTATAGTATTTTCATTAAAATTTAACTCTAAATGCCTACAAAAGTTTACACGAGCTTACTGGGAACTCATAAAGATTAAAATAGGTAAGCTCACTATTATAAACTATTTTTATACTCTTAATTTTTACAAGCTTTTGTTTTGTTTGCTTGCAATTGGAGTATCTTTTTGTATTTTTTTCCAGTTACAGTTTCAGTAAAAAAAATGTTACAAAAACCGGTCAAGACCGAATCGCACTCGCACCCAGGGTTCCCCCATCCTCTACTAATATTAAAATTTGTGTTGCTTTCAATACAGCCCGTTTAATGTGGGATAGATGGACAGGCGGACAGGGCCACCGCCATCCTATAGTGTTTTTTTTAAGCAATTAGAAAAGTACTTACGTAACCATTATCTAAAACTATCCCATATTTCAAGTTTCAAGAAGTTCCTGAAATAATCAGCTGTGAATGACAGACAGGCAAACCGAGTCATACCATAAGGGTTCCTTTTTGCCATTTTGGTTTAAAATTCTAAAAATAAGTAAATACAATACAATCTTATTCACTACTCTGTACGTTTCTGCAGTACACACAAATCGCTGGGTGAAACAAAGCCTGCACACACACAAAATCTACAACCGAAAGGCGCACCCAGAGCAGTTATTGATGCTAGAACTGTTTACAGAGAAGTGCTGTATTATTACAAACTGCATTGGATCACAAAAACAGTATGAATAAAAGATACCTATTAATTATAAACATCAACCGTTTGGAACATTATGAAAATAAGCTTGTTGGATAAATACAAAATACAGCCCTTATTCATTTCAGTTACGAACACCCGATGTTCTTTGACGCTGTTTAAACCGTCAATCAGCAGCCAGTAAGACCTTAATTCTACTGAGAATTAAGGTTACTGGCATAGCCCGAAGAATTGCGAAACTTAAGGGGCAGTGGGTGGGGCACATTGCACGCAGAACTGATGGCCAATGAGGTCAGAAGGTTCTCGAATGGCGTCCGTGGACCGGGAGACGAGCTGTCGGTAGGCTTCCAACAAGATGGAGCGACGACCCAGTGAGGAAGCACAAAGCCGGTCTGAGTGGAGAGCCTTCAGGGAGGCCTATGTCCAGCAGTGGACGTCCTTCGGCTGATATGATGATGATGATGACACACTTATTGGATACAAAATACAGCCCTTAGTCATACCAGTTAAGAACACCTGATATTATTTGACGCTGCTTAAACCGTCAATCTGTTCAAGACTTCTTTGAACATACATCCCACTCAACCAAGTTTTGTGACTCGTCAAACTTCTCCAAAATAACCTTTATCACCAACGCCATACAGTCCATAAGCCCAGGTAAAGTACCAGGAGTAATGAAATGCGATACTCATTAAAACTTCTAGGCATCCTTCAGATTGTCACGCTGGTGCGACTCGAAATTTCCGGAGTTTCGACTTCCCTTGCGCGTTTTGAAGGAGCTGTGGAGATGTTTCTGTATAATGATGCAGCGGTCTCTAGGGGACTTTGAGTGAGGAACAGTTGTAACAGTTGATAGGGATGGGATGGTGTCGATAGAGAATATAATTAATTTGATTTACATAAGTCTTAAATGTTTCATTATTCAAATTATAAGGAGAAACCACACATGGATAACAATAGAACTTGTAAATAATACAGCTCGTGTTTGGTTTATCGGTTTAGTTTAGTAAAGCCTCAGTTAGCAACGTTTAATTTTTTTGACACCTGAGAATTAATACAGGCATCGAAATGGTTTTACTTTATTTACATAAATTCATTATGACTATTATTGGCAATATTACTAAGTACTACCGACGAATGGAAAAATACCTGTAGGTACCTTTTTCACTAGTATGACAACGTCACATTATCTTCCTAAACGTCTTTACATTTTTAATCGAGGCATGACTAAGGCAATGGATCTATACTAACGTACCTAGAAAGTGTGTAACGGCAATTCCTTACTTACTGACTTTTTCAAAAAAAAAACTGCACAAAATACATTTATAACACCATTAAGAGAGCAGATTCATGGGTACTGGCGTATGCATCATAGTCCACTTCAATGTGATATCAGAGCTTTAAGTTAAGTGTACAGCATTTTAACCCGGGGACGTATTTCTCATTAAACGACGGATACATACCTAAACAATAACTAGATAAAATGACACCGCCTAGCGGTAAAAGTACTTACGATTACTTGGGTTTGCAACAGGCGTGTTTTAGGCTACGACGACACAGACAGGCACAGGGCCCACCTCTCTACGATCACTCGGCAGTTGGCTCGCTATCGACCATCCTCGACGTGGCACGTATGTGGGACCACAAGTTAAGGTGACTTGACTTCTTCTAGTCTGAGTAGCGCAGGAGCAAAGAGAGCGAGTATCGCGCTACCTCGCCTTATATAGGCTCGTCGCCCAACATGCCGACAGACCCTACGTCACGACACATCGCACGACGAGACTGCCCTCTGACTAGAGCGACGTACAGGTAAAAAACAGGGCATTGATATATTGAAACACATTTCAATTGGAAAAAAATGTCGATACTGTCACATCACTAGTGGCGTAGTGATGGGCCGAAGCGACAAGAGTCCTTACCGCTCGAACTATCGTAACAACTCGCGAACTCGTCACCACAGAACACAAAGGTTCCAACTGCACCTCAGTTTTCGAAAAAAATGTCGATACTGTCACATCACTAATGGCGTAGTGATGGGCCGAAGCGACAAGAGTCCTTACCGCTCGAACTATCCTAACAACTCGCGAAATCGTCACCACGGAACACAAAGGTTCCAACTGCACCTCAGTTTTCGAAGGAAAATTGACCCTGAGAGAACCAGCGTTAGACTTCAAATTGCAACTACTCGAAAATGTTAGTGGGAACGTTTTTGTTATTATTCAGTTCAGTCCTTTGTTATTATTATTAATCTACCCACTTATTATTTTATTATACTTGTAGTATATTAATAATTTCGCTGAGAAAATGATGTTTTGCATAATTATAAGCAAGCACCGGTAGTCATCGACTTAACCCAACGTAGCACGTTTATTTTTAAACCCCGACGAAAAAGAGGGATGTTATAAGTTCGACCTCTGTATCTGTATGTCTGTGTATCTGTGTATCTGTCTGTGGCATCAGCTCCCAAACGGATTTGCCAATTTTGATGCGGTTTTTTTAATCGAAAGCTAATTTAATCGAGATGGTTCTTAGCCAAGTTTCATTACACTTTGAAATGGCAATGTCGGGGGTTTTTAAAGTTTACTAAGTTGGTTAGGTTATTTATTTTAAAAAAAGGTGTCTGGATTCGTGGGTACCGCAGGCTTGCCAAGGACGTCAGGCTACTCTTAGCACATTTATTTTCTCAATAGGTATTGTTGTGGGTAGATTTAAGTTATGCTATGACCCGCGCAAGAAGTGAATAAACCAATTGTTGTCGCACACTCGCCGTGTTTCATTGATTCATGACATGGTGGCAGCGGTTTTACCTTTTTACGGTTTAAAAGTGTATCTTACGGCGCGCAAAGCTGCGATTATATACGATAATTTGAAGTTTGTGCAAAATAAAGTGAAACAATGGAGCACGCGAGGCCACCGCCGGAGCTGAACATGGAAGGCGGTCCCGTGAGCCGGGCCGACTCGTGGAAGCGGTGGAGACAACAATTCGAATTATTTCTGAAGGCGTCCGGAGTGAACAGTGAGGCTCCCGGAGTGCAGGCCAGTCTACTCGTCAACCTAATCGGCCCCGAGGGCTTCGACGTGTATCAAACCTTTGCATTTGACAGCGACATTGAAAAAGATGATGTCAACGTTATAATGAAAAAAATTTACACCTATTTCGGTGCGAAGGTCAACATAACACTCGTGAGATATAAATTCTTCACACGCAATCAAGAGGACGGTGAGTCGATTCAAACCTATGTGACTGCCTTGCGTCTATTAAGTAAGAACTGCGAGTTCGGCACTTTGCAAGAAGAGTTGATAAAGGATCGCATCGTATGTGGCGTTCGGAACGCTACGATAAGTAATAGGTTGCTGAGATCTGATGATCTCAATTTGGATAAAGCAATCAAGTTGTGCCAAGCCGAGGAAGTGTCAAAGGAAAGTGGTAGGCAATTGTGTGTTAGTGGTGAGTGTTCAAGTGTGGTTCAGGTGCATGGCGTGGAGCGCCGGGTGCGAGGCCGCGGCGGCCGCCCGCCGGCCCGCGAGTGCGCCGGCTGCGGTGGCGTGCGCTGCAACGGGCGCGAGTGTCCTGCGCAGTACGTGACCTGCTTCGCATGTGGTAATCGCGGACATTTCGCTAGAATATGTAAGTCTCGGTTTGTTCATAATGACACCAGTACTAAAAAAGTATACGAAGTCAAACAAAATAACTCTTACAGTGGCGAATCAGATAACTGTGAATCGTTTTATATGAATATGATTTCATGCATTAATAAAAAAGAGCAGTGGTCAGAAACCTTACACTGCGAAAATGGGTCGGAGCAATTTAAGCTCGACACAGGTGCAGACATAAATGTTATTTCTTTGGAAAAATTTGTATTGTTGGGTTTCGATCAAAATGTGTTGAAGCCGGCAAAGATTAAATTAGAGTCTTACACTGGTGATGTCATTCCCATTAAAGGCGTATGTGACTTAAAGTGGTCGTATAAAAGTAAAATGTACCATTTATTTTTTGCTGTTGCAAACATTAAATGCCAAAGCGTGCTGGGTCGACAGTCGTGTGAAGAAATAGGATTAATAAAACGTATTAATGCAATACAATTAGATAAGTACAATGATTTGTTTAGTGGCTTGGGTTGTCTTCCCGGTAAATATCATATCGTAGTCGACAAGTCCGTGCCGCCAGTCATATGCGCAAGCAGGAAAATACCGCTAGGCTTAAAAGATCGGTTGTCAGATGAGTTAAAACAAATGGAGCAGTTAGGAGTCATCAGGAAGGTAACTCACCCTACGCAATGGGTCCACCCGCTAGTCTTAGTAGCAAAAAAGAATGGCGGCATCCGCGTGTGCCTCGACCCTCGCGAGCTGAACGTGGCGGTGCAGCGCGCGCACTACCAGCTGCCCTCGCTGACGGAGCTGGCGGCGCGGCTACACGGCGCCGCCTACTTCTCAGTGCTCGACGCCAACTCGGGCTTCTGGGTCGTGCAGCTGGACGACGAGAGCGCTGACTTGTGTACGTTCGCGACACCAATTGGGCGTTATCAATTCCTGCGCTTACCCTTCGGCATCAATTGTGCATCGGAGGTATTTCATGGAAAAATGCGCCAATTGTTGGAGGACTTAGATGGGGTTGATAATTTCATCGATGACATCATCGTGTGGAGCAAAACTAAGCGCGAGCACGATGAGAGACTAGGCGCGCTGTTAGACAGAGCCAGAAAAATTTACCTTAAATTTAATAAAACGAAGTGTAGAATCGGACTTAAACAGGTTACGTATCTAGGGCACATATTTGATGCGAACGGTATGAGACCCGACGACAATAAGGTTAGGGCGATAAAGGAGATGCCGTCGCCAATAGACAGGAAAAGTTTGGAGAGGTTTTTAGGAGCTGTAAATTACCTTTCAAAATTTATACCGAACTATTCTCAAAGGGCGATTCCTCTTACGAATTTACTCAAAAAAGAGAATAGTTGGCGGTGGGAACACAGTGAGCAAAAAGCTTTCGGAGAATTAAAAGAAGCAGTGTGTAGCGCGGGAGTGCTAGCGCTATACGACGTGGCGGCGCCGGCGCGACTGTCGGTGGACGCGTCGCGCGACGCGCTGGGCGCCGTGCTGCTGCAGGGCGGCCGCCCTGTCGAGTTCGCCTCTCGCACGCTCACTGACGCTCAGCGCCGGTACGCGCAGGTTGAAAAAGAGCTCCTAGCGATCGTGTTTGCGTGCGAACGTTTCCATCAATACGTTTTCGGTAAAGAAAAGATTGTAGTGGAATCCGATCACAAGCCCCTCGAGAGCATTTTTAAGAAACCCTTGATGTCTGTCCCGGCACGCTTGCAGCGCATGATGTTGCGATTGCAACACTATGACCTCATTGTTCAGTACAAGCCGGGAAAGTACATGTACATTGCGGATACGTTGTCGCGTGCGCCGTTGCCCGATCTGTATAGCGAAGAGGTACATAAAAATAATTTGTATCAGGTTCAGTTGGTAGTAAACAGTTTACCAATATCGAATGATAAATTAACATTAATTAAAAAGGAGACTAAACGTGATTCAGAATGCTGTAAATTGAGCGAATATGTTAATTTGGGCTGGCCCGAACATAAGTCACAAGTGGCGAGTGATTTAAAAGTATATTGGTCTCTTAGAGAAGATTTTTTTATAGTGGATGATGTTATATTTAAAAATAATTTAGTGCTAATACCAAAGTCTTTAAGAGCTGAAATGTTAAAGATAATCCACGAGGGTCACATGGGTATAGATCGGTGCAAGCGGCGCGCGCGCCAGGTTATGTATTGGCCTAATATGACGCGTGACATTGAAATGTTTGTAAGACGCTGTCATACCTGCCAGGAGCACTCAAACGCACCCGCCAAAGAGCCGCTGATTCCGATGGATATTCCCCAGCTGCCGTGGAACAAAGTAGGTTCGGATATATTTGAAATTAAAAAAAAGTATTTTCTAATAATTGTTGATTATTACTCAAACTATGTAGAAGTGTGTCACCTACCGAATATTTCATCAAAATCAGTTATAACTAGTATAAAGGAAATATTTCACGACAGGGCATTCCTGAACTCTTTATAAGCGACAATGCCACTCAGTATAGTAGTCGCGAGTTCAAAGCGTTTGCGAGAGAATGGGGGTTCCACCATATCACGTCCTCACCGAATTACGCACAAGCCAACGGCAAAAGCGAGCGATCAGTCCAAACTGTCAAATTATTGCTCAAAAAGGCGATGGTTAGCAATGGTGATTTCAACTTAGCACTATTAAATTTTCGAAATACGCCGAGGGATGGCTTGAGCTCTCCTGCGCAGCTTCTGATGGGTCGTAGATTAAGATGTAAGCTACCAGTCCATCCAGAATTGTTAAAACCACAGCCCATTAACCCATCAGAATACCTTACTATGTTACGCAATCAGTCTAGAACCAAAGAGCATTATGATAAAAATTGCAAACAATTAACACCACTTAATGTAGGCGATGAGGTAATATGTGTAGAGGGAAAAGCGAGGACTCGCGCGACTGTCGTAGCCAAGACGGCGACTCCTCGCTCCTATATAATAAAGAATAATGTGGGGGGGAAATTTAGACGAAATCGCCGTCATTTAATAAAATGTGAGCCTACTGGCGAGCCAGAGGCAGAGGCAATCGCGGAGCCCGCGCCCTCGTTGCACAGTGACGAGTTCGAGGACGCGTGCGAGCTTGCGGGTCACTCGGAGGATTGCAAATTTGAACCTAACGACCAAGGCAATACGGTCGATCAAACTAAATCGTTACCTACCGAGCAACCAACACGCTTAATAATGACAAGAAGCAAGGCGAAAAAAAAATAGTAATGTGTAAAAAATATATGTATGCATAATTATATATATATAAATGTGTACCTATATATTATCATTGGTAAGGACCAACTAAATATATGGTCACTATTTATTCAGATAGCAAAAAAAAAAAAAGAAGAAGAAAAAACCGATTTTTCCTGGTTTCTAAATGTCAGTTTTTTTTTTTTTTTTTAGATCCTTAATAAGTACCTGTACATCAGTAGGTACTCAATAGGCACATTTTCTGTCGTGTGAATCTTAGCACCACTAATAACAGTAGTTACCTAATCAACATTAAATTCATAATAAAAAAAAAATAAATAAGAAACATTAAATACATTTCTGTCTTCAGTAGGTACTTACTTGCCTATCTTCCTACAAGACACACACGACAGATATAGATTTAAGTTCATCTTAATGGTGGCGGTTCTAGGTAAATAAGGTACAGTAAGTATAATACATTAAGAATAATTGTCAGACATAAAATATTGTAACTATATTTAAAAAGGGAAGTTGGGCGTGTATATAGTTGCACTTATTAACTCAGTACAATTATTAATTAGTAAGTAGGTAGGTACGTGTAACAGGTAAGTTCAGCCAACTTATTAATTTACTTTGTTGTAGGTAAACTTAATTAAGTAGGTCCCTATTGTTCATAAACTTATTTTTGGGGGACATGTTGTGGGTAGATTTAAGTTATGCTATGACCCGCGCAAGAAGTAAATAAACCAATTGTTGTCGCACACTCGCCGTGTTTCATTGATTCATAACAGGTATTTATAAGAACGGAAAAATCACCTATAAAAAGAGTACGGAGCCACGAGCGAGATTTATGAACTCGCTTTTATATATTTTTCGTGACTATAATAAAGAGATTAATTTCATGAAACATATCCTTGTACTTTCTCAACTTCCCAATATCAGTACAGTTAATTCTATTACCCAAGAGAGGTTGACTCCATAGTTTTTATTTCTGTAATGCGCACGTCCACAATATGTGGCGTATTTTATATGAAGATTAACTTCTTATTTGGACTTCTGTGCTTGAGTTACATACACACTTTGGAGAGAGGTGATCTGGAAAAATGTGGATATTTTGATTCTGAGTTTTTTCAGTGTAAGTATTTACTCGTATTATTATTTTCAAAATTCAAACTGATGCGTAAATATACAAAAAACCCGGAAAAACAAATTCTCGCATTGGGGTTCCAAACCAAACCTTTACCAAACCGTGGCAACGAGCTAATCCAAGAGTAAGACTACTCTCCACACCAGAACACAAATAATAAGTGTTAATAATAATTAGTAATCAATTAATAATGAAACGAATAATAAAAAAATGTAATGTCATTTTAATTGCTGCGCCCAACAGGGTACATAATGTGATCTAGATTAAGTCATACCACCTGTAAAACCATTATGTGCAATAAAATATTGAGTATTGAGTAAGGTCCGAAAATTTATAATTTTTATTATTAACAATTAAGTACCTATTCTCTTTCTAGGTAGTGTGGACAAGACCAGCAATTCCGACGTGAGCGACCTAGATGTTTACTTTTACAACTTTCCAAAACATGATGGAAACCACTTCAAAATCCACAACGCAGCCAACGGCATCCTTACCTTCCCACACCTGGACATCTCGAGGAGATTATTCATCTACGTCGCAGGGTCCACCTCCAACATCACCACCAATTCAATAGGCCTCGTCAGAAATGCCTTTAAAGACATTCCCAATTATTATTTTATAGTCCTTGACTATATGCAGTACACGATTGACCCGAAAACTAACGAAAATAGCTACAAGTTCGCAGTTAATAATTCTTATCACATTGGTAAGGCATTAGCAGATATGCTGTCAGAACTTAGAAGAGGGGGGATAGCAACGAGAAACATGCATTGTCTTGGATACAGTTTAGGAGGACAAATATTAGGATATACCGGACAATCTTTTTATCAAAATACAGGAGAGAAATTGCCAAGAATTACCGCTTTAGATCCTGCAAGACCGTGTTTCTCTGAAAGACCTATCGAAGAACAAGTAGGATCTGGCGTAGCAGAGTACGTAGAAGTATACCATTGTAATGCAGGCAGCTTCGGGACTGATAGGATCTTGGGTGATATAGACTTCTTTTTGAATGAAAGAGGCCAAACTCAACCTGGCTGTGGTACTCCTTTCATACCGAATTGTAACGAGTCTGAGAAGGCGGCTCTGTGTGACCACATCACTTGTGTGGATGTGTGGGCATCGACAGTAAAGCACGGGGATTGGTTCACAGCAGTTCAGTGTGATTCGTATGATGACTTTAAAAATGGACTTTGCGAAGGGAACAATACTACTCGTGCGGGATTCTGGAATCCCGGTACTGCACAAGGGACTTATTATTTTAACACTGGTGAATATGACTCCGCTTTATAGAGGTGGTCTGGAAATGCGATTTTTGAAAAACTTGCTCTGTTTTAGGTACTATTTTAAACACGAAAGAGATACGGATATCAAAGTGCAAAATATAAACGAAATTATACTAACATACAGTCGTTTTGCTTTATTCCCCGTCCGGATCGCTGCCACGATCTTACACGCTAATCCTGCCGCTAAGCAACGGTGCTTGGACAGTAAGACAGCCGGTGTAATTACGGGCACAAGAGGCATTTCATCTTAGCTCTCTAGGCTGGCAACGCATCTGCAAACCCTCCGGGGTTGCGGGTGTCTACGAGCAGTGTTGATCACTTACCATCAGGTGATCCACTTGCTCGTTTAAGCACACAAAAAACACAAAAACAGCAAGTTAACAAACATGTAAACCAAATAAACAAGGATAATGAGGCTATATTAGCAAGGATGAGGCTACGGTTTCCATTGGTCAATTGTTTCAAGAGCACTATTGGTTAGCGGAACCGTGCCGTGAGTCATTTCAGTGACGTGGGATGTCGTGTGGTGTTAATCTATGTTAAACAGAGCGTCTAATAAATAGGCGCATAGATACTAAGTTTGAATTATACTTACTGCAAGAGGCCTTTTCCCAGTATTGGGTCTGTGGGACTCAATTATTGGCCAACAAAAACTGCATGAACATGATTTCATTAATCACGTGATGTTTTTATTAGTAAACCCCCTCCCCCTATCCAAAATCACGTGTATTTTTTTTTGTACAGTCGAGATCTCCAATATCCGTACAGCCGACCGTTCAAAAATATCTAAGTATACAGGCTTCATTGCCAGTCACGTAAGATCCATGTTTAGATATTTATAAACGTTTGCCTGTTCAGATATTGGAGAAAGACGTCCACTGATCTACAAGTAAGTAAGTACTGTACAAAGTATCTATAAAAAATCTGAATATTGTCTTCAAATATAGATCTTAAGGTTGAAGGTTGCTTCAGACTGGCATAAAAACAATAATGTAATACAATGTACAACGTAATACATACACATGATATCTCAGTACAACCACAACCCCCTACCCTCCACGTGATATTTCGTGTTTTTTTTCCGAAACCCCTCCCCCCTTCAGAACCTCACGTGATTAAGAGACAATCCCTTTATGAGGCACATCCTCATACTATCTTATGTCTCTGGTCTCAGCTCAGTTGATCTCATTCAAGTGACAATGTTCAGTTTAGATCATATCACCGGTGCGATGAGTGCTCTGAAAATTAGATATTACGTGATTCTGGTGCTTGTGTGTGTGACTTTTGCCCACGCGTGGGGTAGAGGTGATTTGGAGAAATACGGACCGTTTCAGCTGGCTCTGCATTCCAACTTGATAAAATGTAAGTGATATAACCTAACCTAACCAACTTAGAAAAGTTGAAAAACCCCCGACGTTGTCATTTCAAAGTTCAATATTTCAAAAACGGGTGAACCGATTTTAATGAAACTTAGCTAAGAACCATCTCGATGACACTAGCCTTCGATTAAAAAAACCGCATCGAAATCGGTCCATCCATTTGGGAGCTATGATGCCACAGACAGATACACAGGTCAAACTTATAACACCCCTCTTTTTCGTCGGGGGTTAAAAAACTCATTCCTATGTTGTTGTTTTTATATTGTGGTGGCCCCATTGGGCGCTCAGCTGATTTTCATAATATATATTTACTCATATATTTACTCATATAATAAGATCACTCGAATGTTTTAAGGCCTAATTATGTAGAGTTGCATACATTACTTTGTCTACACACATATTATAAGTACTCTAAGATGGGTTCAGAAGCCGAGGGCATAACAAACCTGTCACGAATTTTTTTTTTTATCTTAGACAAACATACGGAGCCTGACGTTTTGTATCGACTATTTATTATATAAATTATATATAATATATAAATTAGGTTGAGGCCTAATTTATTTGTATTGATTTTTGAAGATGAAAACTGTCTGTCGTAATACTGGTCATTACCTATACGAGTAGTTCTGAACGCATTATAGAGGACTCATGATTATAATGTGTGTAGATAAAAGTGTTTACGACTCAGTAAAGATTGACGACAATTAATATTATAAAGGACTTTCTTCAAAATCTTTTAGGATAAGTGAAACACATAGCCACAGTGTGTTTTCTGTGTGACTGAGAGGAGAAGATAATACTTTGTGGAGACTTTGCGTTTGTATTATATCGTACGCAATGAACCGAGTTTCCTCTCTTTGTCAAAATGATTTATTTATGAATGAAGCGGTGCGGGAAACGAAACAAGTTTTTTTATCGTTTAAAATTAACTAGCTATTGTTTTCCCTGACACATGTTTGTTTTTGTCATCCAACTGAGCAAAAGGTGGCAATGTTTTTGGCATTGTTCGTACTACTTTAATTGAAGGAAATTCATTGATTTTGTAGTTGATCGGAACAGTGTTTGAGCTCTTATAAAATAAATCTTCATCACGTCAGCCGAAAGACGTCCACTGCTGGACATAGGCCTCCCCCAAGGCTCTCTACTCAGACCGGTCTTGTGCTTTCCGCATCCACCGCGGTCCCACGATCTTCACTAGGTCGTCGCTCCATCTTGTTGGAGGCCTACCGACAGCTCGTCTCCCGGTCCGTGGACGCCATTCGAGAACCTTTTGATCCCATCGGCCATCTGTGCAATTGGAGTAATGTGCCCCGCACACTGCCACTTAAGTTTCGCAATTCTTCGGGCTATTTCGGTAACCTTAGTTCTACTGGGTATATAATTTCTAGATTCTTTCCAATTTGTAGATAACAATTTTCTATTAAATCTATGATCCAGAAGTGATGACACATTTATTTAGACTTTCAACGCTTTACATGACACGGTATTAGGCCTAGTCTTCTCATTCTGAGAGGAAACCTATGCCCAGCAGTGAGACTTAAACAAATTGAATTATTATTATTACTTTCCTCATTACTAGTAGTGATACTGAACTATTCAACAGAGAAGAGAAATTGATCCATTCTTCCGTATTCCTTTCAGGCAATCACGACAAAATGCTCGACCTCGACGTAAATGGCGTCACCGTTTACTTCTACGATTTCACAAATAACGAAAATAAGACCTTTCTGATCAACGACGCCGCCGCAGGCATCCTCGCCATCCGAGACCTCAACATCTTGAGGCGCTTTATCATCTTCGTCCCTGGCTACAGGTCCAACATCAACAAAAATACAGAAGACAGAGTCAGAGAAGCTTTCAGAGACTTCCCCAACAGCTATCTTATCATCCTCGACCACTCGCCGTATACCAACGACAAGCCAGGAAACATCAAAGGTTACGAGCGATCAGTCCAATACGTCTACTACATCGGGAAAGCTTTAGCTGATATGCTGACAGGACTTCGAAAGGGAGGTATAACCCCGAAAAACATGCACTGTATTGGCCACAGTCTGGGAAGACAAATGCTAGGGTACACTGGACAAACATTCCTTGAAAACACAGGAGATAGACTATGGAGAGTGACAGCGTTGGATCCTGCTGGTCCTTGTTTCTCCAAAAGTCTAATCGAAGACCAAGTCAGATCTGGCGTAGCAGAATACGTGGAGGTATATCATTGCAACGCAGGTGGCTTAGGAACCACAAGCGTCTTAGCAGACATAGACTTCTTTTTAAACAAGAAAGGCCAGTCTCAACCAAACTGCGGAACACCTTTAGTACCAGGAATCTTTGACTCCTCGAAAGCAGCTAGGTGTAGTCATAAGACCTGTGTCCAGGTTTGGACAGCGACCGTGAAGCACCCTGACTGGTTTTTGGCCTGGAAATGTGACTCGTACAAGATGTTCAAGAATGGGCAGTGCTCAGGAAACGAAGTCACTCTCGCTGGGTTCTGGAACCCTGGTAACGCGACTGGTGTTTATTACTTTTCTACTGAAGGCTATGATTTGGATTTAGAGAAATGATTTATAGTTTGTGAAATTTCACGTATGGATGGCTTTATTTTAGATCTGTTGCAAGAAAGAAGCTTATTATTAGCAATTGTTTTTCTTTTGGATGTTAAGTAGACAGTTATTTATTTTGGAGAAACGTGTTTTGAATGTAGTACCTAGTAGAAAAGACGTACCTAGTGAAAGCCTTTTTTCGAGTATTTTGTGAATCATAAATATTTATATGTTTAACCATGTGTCATAGTTTTAAAAATAATCAAAACTATAAAATGTAGGATTAATGTGATGGAATTTATTGTGACAGTCAGCACAGTGGAAATAAAAGACTAAGTATATTCTGTGATTCATGACGTAGGTAATAAAAGAAAACGTGACTAGACTATAATTTGAGTCACTAACAATGTAAGGAAAACGTTTGTAACGTTTTTTGGGATTTCCGTAAAGCGAATAATCTATTATGTTATTGTGAAATTCAGACAACCTACTTAGATTCATTTTTATCAAGAGGCGTTGTATTATACAAAAAAAACCTTGAAAATGTACAAGGAGTTTGCAGATTTAAAGTCAATTTAAATTGTATCAAAATGAAGAAATGGTTCCTTACTACATTCGTCTATTTTCTCTTTCATCCCACTTCCTACTAAACTATTACCTATCTTTCTACTAGCTGCTGCATGCGATTTCGTCTGCATAGTTTTTGTGCTACTGCGCTGAAAATTTCCAAGCGAACAACTTTTTTTTAGTTCCGTACCTACCTATGTGAGTCCAGTATAGTCCGACATGTTTCAGACTAATCCGTAGTCCTTCCTCTTTGACCGTTACCTTACCTGCTGGGTTTAAATAATTAACCTCAAATAATCTAAAACTGTGTCGGAGTATGCTCGACTGATTTACGCGTGCGATTTATTTCACTATGATTGATCCTCACGGTAGTTTAATGTTAAAAGTATTTATACTTTTAACATTAAACATTCAACTTATAAGTTGATCGCTAGCTTTGACGCAATAATGGTTCATAAGTTTTTATCGGAAAGCCGTGTTTAGACCTGCACGAAGAATCATACAAGTTGCAATACAATGCGAGGCCGTAAAACGAACGAATTTGGAGTGGGCGATCGAAAGCCGCTGCGCAGTGTATTGGAAATTGCACGATTTTTCTTGCAGACCTAAACTCGGCGTCACTGTCACTTCTTCATAAGTAACGCTGACTAAATTTATCTTGAGTGACTGGGCCTAGATACAGTGATGGATTTGGTTGACTTTCAGATAAGATAAAGGCCGTCATAACAGAATGAGTCACTCACAGATAACTAGGTACTCATAGTGAAATAAACGTATCACTCACGTATGTCAGTCGAGTATAGCTCGACATGTTTTCGTCAGTTTACGTCTCGCCACCGGCGTGGCGTGTGCTCCCAGAGGAAGGACTATGGATTAGTTCGAAACATGTCGAGCTATACTCGACTGACATACGTGAGTGATCCGTTTATTTCACTATGGTTGAGTCTCACGGTAGTTTTATGTTAAAACTACGTACTCCTTTCAGAAAAGGAAGGGAAATTAAAAAAAAAATGGTAAATAGCAGAGACAAGTATACAAAGACTGCCAATCTTAATACTAACTTGCGTAGCTCCGAAATACAAGGTTCACTAGTCTAGCCTTTAAAGTGTGAGCGCCGCCCGTTGGCTGTCAGTTCAAGTGATTATGACAAAGAAATTATGGGGGCTATATATGTAAACCATGTATCGTTGGATTCAGCATAAAAGCCCCACATAACTACGGTTTTTGTAGCGAACTTCGCACGAAACGACGCGCTGTCAGTTATTAAATGCCGACCTTGACTTACCATGGAAACGTCTAGCAAGTTTGGATAGCTAATGTACAGTTTGAGCGGTTTTATCGACGCGTGAAACACGACACCGGCCAGAGGCCCGCTGCGGGCTTCTCTCACCTGACGGTAATTTTGACAGGAGCCCGCTACGGGCTTTTGCCACTTCGCGTTGACACCCGCAGCGGGTTTTTGCCAACTGAAGGGCTAGATGGCGTTGTTTAGCATGTATAAGAGTGATACCCCGGCTAAACAACGCCATCTAGTGAACCTAATACTTCAGAGCTACGCAAATTAGTAGGTATGGAGATTGGCAGTCTTTATAATTACTTGCCTCTGGTAAAAACAGGCAGTTAAATACTCTTTTACATGTCGATCCGGTTGAATTTTGGAAACGGTAATGTTGATTTCACAGCTGACTTTTGTCTTAGGGTGCGATGAAAAGTACGAACCCTGGTATTCATAAAATCCAACCTACGAGTTTGTTTGCCACCCCATATCTAGATCATTTAACTTTCAAAGAATCCATTTTGCGGCTAGCTCTCGCGACAATACAGAAAGAATGTGAAGGGTACAAGGAAAGAACATGTTATGTCTAAGTACTTAGTCACTTTTATAGAAACGAGATTTTATAGAAACAAGATTTTAATCTCAAAATCTTCGACTGACGGTCGGGGTGTCAACATCGACGACGTCCGCTGAGGATGCCTCGGAGAGAGGCGAAACACGTGTCCGGTACTGTTTTACTGGTGGTGGTAGTTTTGGTTGTGGGCTTAGTAGCGTTTGCGTTGATTATTTTATTTTTAATTTGCGGAGGGAGGGCGGGAAAATTAGTGCATGAAAATAAATACTCAGCGCAGACGAGGCTATTTTGCATGACTATACTGCACTACTTCGCGGAGGAGCAAATTAATTTAATCTGTTACTTGTAACATGGACCTCCGCAAAGTTACGCCTGAATCAATACAATATTTAATCTCAAAATGTAAAGCACTCAATAATATACTATATAAGTTACCACTCAGTTACAGATACAAATATTTATGTTTGTATGTAGGCTGGATCATGTCTGGTACAGAGGATCAGCATTGTCAAAATTCAAAATTTTATTCAGCTAATAGGCAGTTGAATGCTCTTTTACACGTCATTTTTTTTTAGTCTACCAGCGCTTTCGGAAAGACCATGATTGCCAAGAAGAATGCGCCGCAAGAAACTTGGCACAAAGTCATTTTTTCTAAAAACAAGTTACATTAGCTCTTACAATACGCAACCACAGACAAACTACACAAAGAAACCTCACTCTGTCATTAAAAGATTAAGAGATAAAAAAAAATACCGCATTTTAGAAACAAGTGTAAAAAGTAATTATTAGAACAGCAAAACCAGAACACTTTACTTTACTGGCACGTTTTAATTGAGCAGGAGATGTATAGGGTCTCCGGGTCAAATATCTGTGAAAATTTAAATTACAAAGGGATGTATAGGGTCCCAGAATTAATACTATAATATAATACTTAATCTAAATGGCTTAGAGATGTATAGTCTCTAGGGTCAATTTAAACTAAATTTAAAATCAGCAGAGGTGTAAAACGCCTCCACGGTCAAATAATAAGTATAATAATACATATACATAAACTGGAGATGTATATGGTCTCCAAATGTCAAATAACAAAAATTGATGAAATATACATTTCATGTCATCATGTCAAATAAATAAAACATTATTTATGTCAATTGTATTACAATTAGTACGCAGCGGACAACGGCAACAGAGCCGGACACCATACACGAATATCTTCGGGACGCAGCCAAGTCACATTGATGTCCTAATTATCTTCTGTTTTCAGCCTTGTCATCCAACGTGGCAATGCTGCCAGCCTTCTGGGAACGCTACCAACAAGCAGCGATCTGGGCAAATTTTTATCTATAGTGTTTATATTTAAGGCCAGTTTTTTGTTTTAATACTGTATATAATATAAATTTGTAAATATTAATTAATTTATTTAATGTAGTTAATTTGTCTTTATTATAACTTTAAAAAGAAAAAGATGTACAGACCTCTACGAAAATTATACCTATGAATAACTACATCGTCCAAACTTTCAAACAGCGATAACTTAAAAAGTTCCCAAGGTGACTAGACTAGATAATGTTCTTTTTGTGTACCCTTCATGTACAGAGTACTCTCCTTACACATTTTTCCTTTTAAACCGAAATTCTATCTCCGGGATAGCGAATTAAAACGGGGCTCCGTCACGTAGGTTTGTTTGTTTTTAATTAAAAAACACCCCCAGGGCCCAATGGGAGCAGTTTTCATTAATGTTGCAGTTCTATATCCGAGGAAACTGTTTTAAATATAAAAACATCCTGTATTCGAGCTTCGAGGTGGTTTATGGGCACTTTGCACACAATGTACGCTGTATTACGCCGCGCACGGAATAACGTGGCAATCCAAAGTCACGATTTCTGTTCCAAATTTCAAGTCGATTAGTACTAGCTTAGTAATTCCTGAATAACCAACAGCCAGGCAGGCAGACAGACGGACGGACGCAGTCACACCATAAGGGTTCCTTTTTACCATCTTGATACGGAACCCCAAAAACATAAATTGGAACTATACAGGTGATCATTCGAAATGGATCAGTAGGGAGAAGTTAGAAACTATAAGAGATATGGAAATCTGTTCTTAGGAACCATGGCGTCGATTTCAGATTTAATATAAACGGCATTCATTTTATTAACTCTCACTCATATATATCATCATTCATCAACAATAACAACGAATTAACTTGCAAAATTTCTAACATTGCTTAAAGAAATTTTGACCGAGTTTGATTCCCGGGTACGAATGAGTTAAAAAAAAAACAAATGTAATTTTTAATGAAACAGCCGTAAAACTCAATCATAGTGAAATTAACGGATCACTCACATACATAAATTTGTCCCGACATGTAGGTACGTGAGCGAACCGTTTATATTACTATGATTTGAATGCCATTTTTATTCAATCTAAAATCGACGTCATGGTTTCTAAAAACAATTTTTCCTATCTCTTAAAGTTTCTGACTTCTCTCTACTGACCCGTTTGGATTGATCGCCCTGTATACATACAACACCAGTCATAATTTATCCAAGAACTATTTAACTCGTTTCTTTCACTCGGCAATAAAAATCATTCAGTAAGCTCTTCTATGAAACTTCAGCTACAGGCAAACCGCTTCATACCAAGTTTTCAACGCTAAGCGACACTTATATCAAATAGAAATTCTCCAAACGTTCGGTCCCTCGATATATTTGCAGTTGCCGTCTCAGTTCGCTGAATTGTTATTATATTATTAAGTTTTATGTGGACGACTGTACTAAAGGATTTCTATAGGACAAAATGAAAACCTGGTAAAGAAAAGAGCTTGCAAGTCACAAGCGCGTATTGCCTTTTCATAAAGCAGACAGATGAGATTGATCAGCCTTCGGCTTGTCTATGCACTACAATTTTTCTGCCGCTTTTAGAGGGGGATGAGGAACACACGTACAGCACACGTCTAGGCTCATGCCAAAATTTGTTACGTTCCTACAAACTCGTACTGAAACAAAACTGTCACAAAAATGTCAAAAACAGTCAAAGAATCAACAGACCCTGCGCATTTTGCACAAACTAATGGTCTTATTCATAAACGTCACTCAAGCCTCCATTAGCTAAAACAGGTTTTGTCTCCTTCAACAGACCCTGCGCATTTTGCACAAACTAATGGTCTTATTCATAAACGTCACTCACGCCTCCATTAGCTAAAACAGGTTTTGTCTCCTTCAACAGACCCTGCGCATTTTGCACAAACTAATGGTCTTATTCATAGACGTCACTCAAGCCTCCATTAGCTAAAACAGGTTTTGTCTCCTTCAACAGACCCTGCGCATTATGCACAAACTAATGGTCTTATTCATAAACGTCACTCAAGCCTCCATTAGCTAAAACAGGTTTTGTCTCCTTCAACAGACCCTGCGCATTTTGCACAAACTAATGGTCTTATTCATAAACGTCACTCAAGCCTCCATTAGCTAAAACAGGTTTTGTCTCCTTTAACAGACCCTGCGCATTTTGCACAAACTAATGGTCTTATTCATAAACGTCACTCAAGCCTCCATTAGCTAAAACAGGTTTTGTCTCCTTCAACAGACCCTGCGCATTATGCACAAACTAATGGTCTTATTCATAAACGTCACTCAAGCCTCCATTAGC
This sequence comes from Clepsis dumicolana, assembly GCA_963691665.1. Lineage (NCBI taxonomy): Eukaryota > Metazoa > Arthropoda > Insecta > Lepidoptera > Tortricidae > Clepsis > Clepsis dumicolana. Next base: position 2,225,292 of record OY829516.1, on the reverse strand, counting down.
TAAAACAGGTTTTGTCTCCTTCAACAGACCCTGCGCATTTTGCACAAACTAATGGTCTTATTCATAAACGTCACTCAAGCCTCCATTAGCTAAAACAGGTTTTGTCTCCTTCAACAGACCCTGCGCATTTTGCACAAACTAATGGTCTTATTCATAAACGTCACTCAAGCCTCCATTAGCTAAAACAGGTTTTGTCTCCTTCAACAGACCCTGCGCATTTTGCACAAACTAATGGTCTTATTCATAAACGTCACTCAAGCCTCCATTAGCTAAAACAGGTTTTGTCTCCTTTAACAGACCCTGCGCATTTTGCACAAACTAATGGTCTTATTCATAAACGTCACTCAAGCCTCCATTAGCTAAAACAGGTTTTGTCTCCTTCAACAGACCCTGCGCTTTTTGCACAAACTAATGGTCTTATTCATAAACGTCACTCAAGCCTCCATTAGCTAAAACAGGTTTTGTCTCCTTCTTACTAACGGAAATGTCAATGTCACAAAAAAGGATTAACGAACTTTAACGGCATTTTAGTTGAAATAGGTTTATGAATAACAGGGCTAATTTATTTCCTGCTTTAAGCCTTTGGATGTGTGAAGAACGTAATTGTGCATGATGTGTTAGTGTGCGTGACTATTAGAAAAAGCAGGCACATGCAGTAGCGTGTCTCCAAAAATTCAGTTAAAAAGTCAGATACAAGGTTTTGAACTTGGGCAGCGGATTTCTTAAAAGCGTTTTAAACGAAAACGTGACGTTTCAACGCGCGAGTTGACGTCATTATTGTGTTTATCTCTCGTTATTCCAAGCTAAGTGTGAGCGAGAGACAAAATGGATTTTTGGCCATACTCGAATTAAGTTGATCATCGGAGTTTAGTACACTTTCCAGTTTTTTTTTTTAGGAAATTGTCGGAAATAGTAGGAAAACCTTTCCCACGGGCCAGGCAAAAATTAATTTAACGACAACGACAATGTCATAGGTACACATTTTGACAGGGGAAAGCTTTTCTCACTTTAACTATAGGTTCAACTGTCAAATAGTATGAGAATTGTTTGTTGTTGATATGTGCCACTAGTGGCGCTGCTAATTTGCCCATAGTAATTCAGAGGTAAACGCGAACGCGATCGAAACGTTTTTTTTTTGGCCGTTGATTACACTGGACGCTCAGTGCTCTAAGCACGACTTGTCGAATCCTGCGTCACGTAAAATCGAATAGTAAACTATAACGAGTTTGTATGACGTTTGGAACAGCGCCCGCCCGTGAGCGTATTTGGAACTAAAATTTAGTATGAGATTTCTCGATCTCGATACGATAACCGTAACGTAACGCAGGATTCGACAAGTCGTGCTTAGGGCACAGGTCGCTTTACTCAGCCGATTCTCGTAACGTTTTGTGTGCAGGTTCGAAAATTATACGGTTTTTTCGTCATTTCAGTTTCTGGAAATTAAAAACAAAAAACGAAAACCGTTTAAAAATTAGCTCTCGGAAACAAAAGTAGGTAACAGCAGTTTTAACTGTTTTCTTAGGAAAGAAAAAAATAAAAATGACAAAAAGAAATAGTTGTGAAATTTCGGAAGTAAAGAAAAATATTTTATAACCTATCACCGCCGTAAAGCAATCACCGCCGATCATGGATACCTGCAACACGAGGGGAAACACAGATGTGTAGCTAGCCCTTGAAGGAATAGGTAGGCTAGTTTTTTAAATGAAATGCACCACCAGTCCACCACCCAACATCAAAAGTATTTATAATTTTTACTTAATACCACAAAAACCCCAAAATGCTAGATGTAACCGAAGGTAGAAAATGAACAGAAGTGCCAACGTAGCACGGCGCGCCATTTTGTCGCTTGTCTCGCAGTGCGTCCCTTTCATAGTGACGGAATCAGTGAAGGACACACAGAGGGTCGAGCACGACTTTTCGAATCCTGCGTTACGTAAAATCGAATAGTAAACGTTATCGAGTTTGTATGACGTTTGGAACAGCGCCCGCCCGAGAGCGTATTTAGAGCTAAAATTTAGTATGAGGTTTTTCGATCTCGATACGATAACCGTAACGTTACGCGCGACTAACGTTAAGTTACTATGGTTGAGTCTCACTGCAGTTTCATGTTACTTAACCACATTTATTACTCAAGTACACTCTACATTCTTAACTTTAAGCTACAAAAATGTATGTTTTAATAATGCTTTACTGACTTTGAACACAATGCAAACTCCCCAAGGAACCATCTCAAATGCTTGCCTTGCAGCCGTAATTCAAGGCGTTTAATATAAAAGGGGTCCATCTACATGGCGACATCCGCCGCTGTCGCTCTAAGTGCACTGCACTCCCAAGCGATGCATAATATTTCTTGTTTTTTACTAAGTTCTTTGTCACAAGAAAGTGTTTTAGTGCTGGTTTCAGAGAAATATGAGCGTGTTGGCTTATGGACCAATATTTTTATAGCACTTTCGGACTAATACTTAAGTATAATTCTGTCAGAATGAGAGGCCTCTACGAGTATTTGGGAATAAAACTGAAAATCGCCTTTGTGCTCAGTGACAGTGAGGGATTCTTCCCCAGTGGGTCGAGCATGACTTTTCGAAACCTGCGTCACGTAAAATCGAATATTAAACGTTGTCGCGTTTGTATGACGTTTGGAAAAGCGCCCGCCCGTGAGCGTATTTGGAACTAAAATTTAGTATGAGGTTTCTCGATCTCGATACGATAACCGTAACGTTACGCAGCATTCGTAAAGTAAAGTAAAAATTGTCAGCACAAATCTTATAAATCTGTTTTGTACACGTGGTAAATTGAATGATTGTTATTCATTATTTTTCTAAAGCACAAGTACCTTAAAATACTACATAAAATAAATGGGAGTATACTAAATAATTCCAGCATATTGCGTTTAATTTAATACTGCAGCATAATTTTACAAGTACGCACACGACATTAATAATAGCGTGAATATTCGTGTAACGTTAACAGGATATCTTAAATATTTGATCATCCGACCCGGGCTTCAAACAATTCGGATTATTTGCGCCGATATGCGATGAAATAACTTGTTTCATATAGTATCTTGTTTAACTTATGCCATCATCATTATCGTCAATATATGAGTTATACTCGTAGGAAGCTCAAAGTCACTCCTTGTCCAAGTCCTTGTACTGTTTTGTGGTTTCAATAAAGAATATATTAGAATATATTCATAGATAGAATCAGAAATGATGATATCCGCAGTAGAACTAAAGTTACTGACGTAGCCCGAGAAAGTTAGACAATGAGGACCTTATTCATAAAGCCTCCATTAGCTAAAATAGGTTAGGTCTTCTTCTTCTTACTAACGGAAATGTCAAGTTGACAAAAAAGGACAAACGAACTTTAACGGCATTTTGGTTAAAACTTTACCCCCGTGAAGTATTTAAAAATGGGCTAGTTCCCTATCCCGTGGGAATTTCGAAAAATCCCTTCTTAGTGCACCTATAGGTTACTCAAGATACATGTTTGCCAAATTTCAAGTTTCTAGGTCCAGTGGTTTAGGTTGTGCATACTCTGTCAGTCAGTCAGTCACGGTACTGTTTTAATAAAAAATAATAATAAATAAAATAAATATCGTGGGACAATTTGGCACCAATTGACCTAGTCCCAAACTAGGCAAAGCCTATACTATGGGTACTAGACAACGGATAAACATACTTATATAGATAAATACATACTTATATACATATTAAACACCCAAGACCCGAGAACAAACATTCATATTCATCATACATACATCTGCCCCGACCGGGATTTGAACCCGGGACCTCAAGCTTCATAGTCAGGGTCTCTAACCACTAGGCTATCCGGTCGTCGGTCGGTTTTATAGGTATAGATAGGTTAATGAATAATGGGGTAAGGCTGCAGCTGCTGCCGGTAGCGCCTTAAGCACTATTCGTTTTTATTTAAGGATCAACCTCTAAGCATTAACATAGCACTGCAAAACAGAGTGTATCTCCACGTCTCCAGTCCATTTGCAACAGTACTTAGGTAAGCACAGCTGATCGCATTAGTGGCTTTCTAATGTGATTTTACTTCTGTATTATACGTAAATTACTGCGCTTTACAATAATAGTCGTTTGTGCAACTGCTATATAATGAGGGTATTTTAAAGAAGGGTGGAAGAGTGTGATCTTAATTATGAAACTCGGCTTACGCTCTTGTTTTAAGGACCCTAATTATGTAGAGTTGCTTACATTACTACAATTATTATCTACACACATTATAAGTACTTACTCTAAGATGGGTTCAGAAGCCAAATACACAAAGCATAACAAACCTGTCACGAATTTGACTGGTTTTTTTATTATTATTTTTTAATCATAGACAACATACTTACCGAGCTGACGGAAAAACCGACTCGAATGAATCGTGGCGTATCACGTATCAAATCATAATTTTGTATCATGATATAGTAGCAAAACACGTCCATACTTACCGATCTCGATACGCGTGTCCGATCGCGAACGGGTGGAGTGTTTAATAAACGCGTAGCATACGCGCTTTCGGCGCGTAGCTGATCGCGACCACATAACGACTCCGGTACGCGTCGGTGCTACGCGACTGAGATACGATACGCCAAAATGATACAAACATGGACTTCATCATCGTCATCATGTCAGCCGAAAGATGACCACTGCTGGACATAGGCCTCCCCCATGGCTCGCCACTCAGACCGGTCTTGTGCTTTCCGCATCCACCGCGGTCCCGCGATCTTTACCAGGTCGTCGCTCCACCTTGTTGGAGGCCTACCGACAGCTCGTCTCCCGGTCCGTGGATGCCATTCGAGAACCTTCTGACCCCATCGGCCATCAGTTCTGCGAGCAATGTGCCCCGCCCACTGCCACTTAAGTTTAGCTATTCTTCGGGCTATGTCGGTAACCTTAGTTCTACTGCGGATATCATCATTTCTGATTCTATCACGCAGAGAAACCCCGAGCATAGCCGTCTCCATCGCCCTCCGAGTGACATGGACATAGACTTAGCTTAAAACATTTCACCCACGTCATAGCGTACACGTAAACGTTTCCGCGTCGCGACGTTTCTCCCAAACGCCGCATTACGACGTACACTCGAGCAAATTCTTAAAATTTCCAAAACGTCACGTCTCCCATTGTCGCCGCGCTTGCTATTTCGATCACGTTTTTCACAGAAATCTCTAACTCACTGTCTAAAGAGCTTTGCTACGGTGTTATAGCTCATCTTTAGTGGTGCAAGTCATAAGCGAAATTAGCTTAGTAATGAGCTCAAATAAAACAAAATACTGTCAATGTCTGTACAATACAATACAATGTTGCAATCTTTTAAAATAATGAGCCAGGTTTAGCTAGTTTCACTATAAAGAGGTTTCTGAAACTGATTTTTAAACTTTGCTACAAACCAATCGATTGAACTAGGTTTATCCGTTTAGGAGCTACATTGCCACCTACAGACACACAAATACACCCGTCAAACTTATACCGAAGCGCCGTGCCGGGTGGATTTTAAAACTGTAGACTTCTATGGTTTAATTTGTAAAGAACTTATTTCAATACATAATCGGGGAACATACATAAAAAAAATAAAAATAAAAACATCCCGACCAATTGAGAACCTCCTCCTTTTTTTGAAGTCGGTTAAAAATACGACAACGCAAAATACACCAGCCCCCCGACTACGAAATTCGAAAATCGAAGTTCGTATCGTATCGTCCCGCTCACTCTCGTGTTAAATAATATTAGCTTGAGAGGAACGGCACGATACGAAGTTCGAATTTTGCACTTCGTAGTCGGGGGGCAGTAACATGTAACACGGCGCGCCATTTTGTCGCTTGTCGCGCAGTGTGTCGTCCATTTCAGTGAAGGACGCACTGAGCGACAAGCGACAAAATGGCACGCGTGCTAGCCCCCCAGAGATCTCAAGTTTGTAAATCTATCACCCTCCCCCCCCCCCCTCTTTTTACGTCGGGGTTTAAAAGCAGTGAATATGAACTAAAAACAATTAAGTACTTTGCTCACCCACGACTCAAAGTAAATTGTTTTTAGGTCTTATAATTATGTACCTCCGTAAAGTAACGCCTGATACAATAAATTAGCAGTGAATTTATTCACATGATGGATAATTAATAATCTTTATTCTCATGACTTGACCCGTCTCAAGGTATGAGACGGCAAACACATAATATCTGTTCCGACTACACCTAGCTCGATCACGTAATACAGCTTAGAGCGGGACGTGTCTCGCCCCGCGGCAGTCGGGTAAGCGGCGCGGAGCGCGGCTTCTATGCCGTGCAATAAAACGGCATACAATAATTTTGCACCACTCACGTATGTTGCAGTTGCGGTCGTTTAAGTTTCGCAACCGGGGAAGCTTGTGCTCCCAGAGGAGGGACTACGGATTAGTCCGAAACATTCGGGCTATACTCGACTGACATGCGTGAGTGATCCGTTTATTTTACTATGACTGAGTCCCACAGTAGTTTCATGTAAGATCACTGTTGCCTTTTGAAGGACCTGAACGTTTGGATTTCAACTCGCTAATTATAGCCTTTGTATTGTGTTCAAAGACTATGGTAATTATCGTAATAACGCCCGGATCTCTACCACCATCTTACTCGCTAATCTTACCGCTAATCAGCAGCCATGCAATTCCACACCGATTGACTGAAGTCGGTGTCTGTTTCCTCCGAGCCCGAGTCCCAAAAATACTTTCAGAACTTGGGGAACAGGCTGAATGCAACATACAATGACAATGCAAAGAAAAATCTGTTATGCAGCTGGACTTGAACCAGCAACCTCGGTAATCCGTACCAACCGGACGGATACCCGGATTCGGTGGTACGGATTGCCGAGGTTGCTGGTTCAAGTCCAGCTGCTTAACAGATTTTTCTTTGCATTGTCATTGTATGTTGAATTTCATACTATGAATGTTTCATAAAAATAAAAACAAAAATAATCGATAAATCGATTATTTTCATTGAACAGGCTGAATTATCAGAATCACTTGAGACTTGAGACTGACGACTTGATCTTCGATCTCGTCGCTTTAAACTAAACAGTTGTCGCTGTCTCAAGATTGAAGAAGTCTGAAGATTGTGCTAGCTTTAAGCACTTGTCTTTTAATAATTTATCGAATCAGGCGTTACTTCGCGGAGGTCCATGAACTATTAGAAAAGTTGAAAAATCCCCGACACTGTCATTTCAAAGTTCAATATTTCACAAACGGGTGAACCGATTTTAATGAAACTTGGCTTAGAACCATTTCGATTACACTAGCTTTCGATTAAAAAAAACCGCATCGAAATCGGTTCATACGTTTGGGTGCTATGATGCCACAGACAGATACACAGACACACAGATACACAGGTCAAACTTGTAACACCCCTCTTTTTCGTCGGGGTTAAAAAACAACGCGGTTGTGGTCGCGGTTGAGCAAAGTAATTGTTTCAAGTTCATACATGTCTTTACTTGAAATATGTATAACATGACCATACGTCCGGGTTTTGCCGGGACAGTCCCGGTTTCAGGCAGTCTGTCCCGCTGTCCCCGGCGAACCCAACGTAGTCTCGGTTTTGCAAGCAGACCCGACGATAGTTTTAAATTTATTTATGCCGCTCGAAATGCGTGGCACAACGCCCCGCACGCACCAGTCGAAAGAGTTTTTTCCCAAATGAACAAAATATGGACCAGTGATAAAACACAGTTAAGTGCCGCGGTACTGAAAGCTATTCTGATTACGAAAATAAATATAAATAAATCATGTACTGAGTTACACACGTATCTAAAAACCAGACCCGATTATTAAAAAAAAATTTTTTCAGCCGACAAATACAAAAATACGACTTAGAAGTCACGCCACTACTGGGGGCTTAGTTAGTAAGTCATGCCAACTTAACTATTTTGTGTTCAGAGCTTTGATTATTTTGTGTTATTCTATCTTCTATATTAAAATACTTGTAAAAAACGAAAAACTTTTTTTTTTATTATGTATTTCCGCAGATGTTTCCCGGTCTGACAAAATAATTAAATGGTCACGATACATATGTAGCCCAGTGTCGATATAAGAGTGTTTCTATTTTACAGACTAGTTGAACAGGGCATTAGACATTTCGCGACCCCGTTCCTCTTCAGTGCCCACCTTCTGGGCTATGCCCCATTACTGTATACTCATTAAAATCCTTTGAATGAATGCTAAACATAATACCTATATACTAATGATGATTTGAAAGGTTGGGTCCATGGGGCCCGGCGCTTACAAGCTTATTTCAGAGTTGCAAAAGCGCTTAGTTGATGCAACTTGTGACCCAAGGGCTGGCAGTTTTCTTTCTCAAAGAATCAGCATCGCTATTCAGCGAGGCAACGCTGCCAGCCACCATGCCACGGGGGCCTTATTTAGATTTAATTTAGTTTTAAGTTTTAGGTTATTTAGTTTTAGCTTAGATTTAATGTCATTGTAAACTGGTTTTATTATGTAATAAAGTTGTTTCATATGATGAATTTGGGATTATATTAGGAGCAATCATTATTTGTTATTTTCAGTAATTGGCAATTGCGACTCTGTTGAAAATATTTGGATTTTTTTCATATTCTATTAATAAAAGTCCCTCGAGAGAAAAATATTCAGATTTCAACAGACAATTAAGGAAAAATTATTTTTCTCTGCAGAAAACTCATAATTAAGGTCAGTCCAGAGAGAACGCCGGAGAGCAGCAAAATATTAAAATTTAAGAAATTTCACAGGTTTATCTTTTTTTATACTTTAAAAAAAGTACCGTGACTGACTGACTGACAGACAACCCTCAGCCTAAACCACTGGACCTAGAGACTTGAAATTTGGCAATCATATCTCAGAGGGGCACTAAGAAGGGATTTTTCGAAATTCCCACGGGATAGGGAACTAGCTCATTTTGAAATATTTCGCGGGGGCAAAGCCGCGGGGCACAAGCTAGTCTTTTATAAAGTAAAAGTCCCAACGTTGGACACCTCTTTACAACACCTGCGTTATTGCAGTGCTGGTAACCGGTACATTTAACTCGGTTAGAAGAGTTCAAACAAAAATATATCTATGATGTGACATAAACACATTATACATTATTATGATACTCGGGACTTAATCGCGTAAAAAACATATATTTATATTTGAATTTAAATACCGCGACGTAAGATTAAGTCTCGAGTATCATAATAACGTGTGAAAATCACGAAAGTTTAAATGTAAACACATTATAGTCTATGTTTTTAGGTTTTTACTCCTCAAAAGGGAACAACGGAACACTTGTAGGATCACTTCGCTGTCTGTCAGTCAGTCTATCTGTCAAGATCCTTTTTCTAGGTGTCTTTAGATTCGTCTCAGTGCGGGAGTGACATAGGATATTTGTTCGCCGGAATTGCAGTCGTGTTTTCTGTTTTTAATTTTAAGTTGGTTACTTTAGTTACCTATTGCCTTGATTTCCCTTTCGTTATATTTTTATCAGTAACTTTACATGTTTGAAGTGTTATTTTATGGAACTTGCTAACTATGTAAACAAACCACCACAGATAGTAAATTTATTATTCAGAGACAATTCCAGTATGGTGGTTTGTTTACATAGTCAACAAGTTCCATAGAATGACACTCTATACCAATCCTGAGAGGGTCGAGCAGCAGTTTTCGAATACTGCGTAACGTAACATAATCGAGAAGTAAGAAATAGAAATTTGTATGACGTTTGGAACAGCGCCCGCCCGTGAGCGCATTTGGAACTAAAATTTAGTATTAGGTTTCTCGATTTCGATACGATAACCGTAACGTTACGTATGATGCGAAAACTTCGTGCTTGGCCTACAGTTGGCTGCAGGAGAAATGCGAGAAAACGTATCCGCTCCCGTCTTTGGCGTTTCTCTCGCTAATTTCTCTGGCGGGGAAGAAAAATCGTTTATAATAATACATTTTTCCGTCATAATGAGACGCTATTAAAGCTGTAAATAAATAACACGGCTTGAGTAATGTCGGAGATTGCGCTATTGTTTGCCGAACGCTCCGTGAATACGTTTTTGCGGTTTTTTAATGAGTTAATTAATACTGTATTCAGGTTACTTTATTAAAATTGATATTAAAAACTGTAGGCATTCTCTGTTTAAAACTGGAACAGTACCTACTGTACTTTCATCATCATCATTGAGATCGTCCTTGTCTGAAGTCGGTTAAAAAGACGACAGACGACTAGACGTTGTGTCGTGTCTGTACTGTAGGGCTAGCACGACTGGCCGCGACTTTGTTTGTCGCGCGAGATTATATTGCCCGTCCCGTTGCATTCTGAGGGATAGAAAGACGGGCAGTATTGCTCTTGCGCGAGATAGAAATCGCACTGTGAGTTGTGCTAGCCCTACTGGAGGCAAAAGAACGCGCATTGGAAAGAACGGATTAGAGGTGGAGGTAACTGCATGGTATCGAAAATTCTATTGACTCTGGTTTACCGCCGGCGAAAGCATTTTTTTTTATTGAAAGAGGGGGGCAAACGCAAGCGTGTCATCTGTTGGTAAGCGATGAGAACCACCAACCACAAGAAAGTCACTAGTCCGTTACCGGCCTTGGAGGAATAGAGGAAGGGGGGGGTGTCGGGCCCCGGCACTCTCTCTGTCCAAACGAAACGCAACAGGGGTGCTGTTGCTTCACGCCGATTTTCTGCGAGAGGGTGGTAGTTCCATTCGTACGGTGGCAGGAAACAGCTATTATACAGAATGGCTCTCCCACTAGAAAACATTAAAATAAGACGATGAATAATCAGACTAATTATAGAAACACACAGTACAATAATCGATGGTTTCCCTGCCCACCGGGGAACAGTGGAGCGGCAAATTGTGTGGTCCCTGGGGCTTCCACGGATCGACGGAAATGCCATGTTTGTTTTTCTATACACACGTAACTGATGACTGGCTGTTGTAAAAAAATGAACAGGTCAGGAACGAAAATATTTTTTGTGGTACTTTTCAAAGTCAGATAGACGGACAGAGCCATCTATTGTTCTATAGTGGCACTAATGTAATTTTTGATGATTTCTGAAAAACTGTGCTATTTAGAGACATCGTTTTATTTTTCTTGTAACTTTTACATAAATTTCTATTATGTGTAGGTGATAATTTCAGATTTTTCTCTCTGTAAACTTCAGATATAAGAGGTATTTCCTAAAATATTTTTTATTATAATCCTTAAATATTACGGGGCTTAAAAATAATAAAATGTTTTAAAATGTGTAAACCGATCCCTTTGAGACCCTGTTGCAATAGAAATAAATTCATGTTTAATTATTTACTATTTACTATTATACGTACAGTACGATTACTCTGAGCTTACCACTGACAGATAGGTTGCCTTCATTTCATTTTCAAACTTAATATCGTACAAATAAAGTACTTATTACAAAATCTGTCAAACATGTTACAGATTTTGTAATAAGTACTTACTTTATTTGCACGACATTAAATTTGAAAAGTGCATAAGTGGTAAACTTGGATTAATCGTACTGTACCTTGTTCCGCTCTTTTGCGTTCTTTGTAATGAATAAAAAAATATCCCCTGCCCTTCGAGACCATGGACGCAACGTCGCGTCCGAAACGTCGAGGTTCCGGAGGTCGGGGTAACTCCAGAGTACACATATAATGCATGAAAAAAATCAGTCAGTATTGTGCTGGTGCGCTGTTTTAAATTTAAAGAGTTTTTATAACCTAGCATAAGCCACCCACTTGTACCCCTTAAATCAATTCTCGGATTCCTCAATAAGGCCCACATTTTCCGCCCCCCGGCCCCCGTCCCCCCTGCGATTCCCCGGTACCCCTCTCCCCTGGGCACTCGTATATTTTCTTCCGCCATTGTTTTCAGCCAGATAAGCCGTCACCCGATTTATTTAACGCTTTTAAACAAGTCTGCGGTAAAAGGGATTTCTGGTCTGAAACGGAAAGTTGGGGAAGAAAATTAATATGGTATTTAAAATTAAAATTAAAACGGGCCGTATTACTAAGACACCGCTGTCTGTCCGCTTGTCATGAACTGTGATAGTTAGACAATTGACATTTTCACACAATAATGATGTATTTCTGTTGCCGCTAAAACCAGAAAATACTAAAACTAGAATAAAACAAATATTTAAGTGGGGCTCCCATACAACAGACATTAGATAATGGTACGGAAGCCTTTGTGCGCGAGTCCGACTCGCACTTGGCCGATTTTTTTAAAATGCTTCTTTCTAAATGAAATGGCAATTACCTTATACCTCGTATGCTTAGTCACGGATCCGTGCCAAATGTATGCCTATTTTTTTCTGTTTTTTTTTTGCAATCTCCAAAATTAAGCGTTAGGTAAAATACAAGGACTTGAATGCAGTTTTTTTTACTTCCCGCATACGATGCGGTAGGTACAACATAAGTACATACGAGTAAAAAGCCCTTTAGGCGATGTAGTAATTAAGTTGATTGATTGATTTAATATATTCTTACTAGCTCTACGCAACTCCGGCTGAATATAGTAATTATAAGCTTGCCGATTTCAACACCTAATAAATCGAGAACAAAATTAAATAAGTGTCTCGTAAAAATAATTACGAATCCTAAAAAAGCCACAAAGTATTTAATGAAATAATTATACAACAACAGAGTCCGCAGCGGAACGCACTCCCCCAAGGCGCCACAGTAGCCGTCCATTACTGGGATCGTTCCCGCACATCCCCGAATCTCTAACCAGCCTTAATTAACTCAACAATAGCCTGGATGCAAAGTGCTTTATTTTATTTATTTTCCCGCTGTTGGTATAATCGACAGAACTCGGCAGTTTATTTACTGCCTGCAATTAAATTTTCCCGCGCGGCGTTTTCTTCTTGGAATCCCGCGGTTTTTATCTTCTTCTCTTCTCTTCTTTCCCTTTGCCTTGTTCCCTTTATTTGGGGTCGGCCCTCCTGGTTCTCATGCGCCAGGACAGTCTGTCCTGGGTTGTCACTTCATGTAGTTGGGCTTTAACTAAGTCTCTGGACACGGTGGACCACCACGTAGCCTGAGGTCTGCCTCTGGACTTAACGCCATCTGGAAGTGCGAGTGCCCTACGCACTGCGTGATCCTCGTTTCTCCTCATCACATGTCCATACCATCTCAGGCGATGTTCCGTTAGCTTCTCTACGATGGGCGCTACCTTAAAGCTGCCTCTGATGTGTTCGTTACGAACTCTATCAAGTCTCGTAACGCCTCCTGCCCACCGCACCATTTTCGTTTCGTTAACATGTAGCTTTTTCATTGTTCATGCACCTTTTTAACGGTCCAACACTCTCACCCGTACAACACCGCCGGTCTCACTGCGGTTTTACAGATTTTTCCCGCGGTTTTTATCCCGTGCGAAATTACGAAAGAATTTCCTTGGCAACTTTATTCCGGGCGCCAGTGTCGACCAATGGATACCCCAGAGGTCAATGAGCCTTACTACGAAGGGTAATTGGATCTAAAAAAAAAGAAAAGACGTGAAAAATCGTTTTTCTTAATACAGTTGCTCAAAAAGTGGTACTTTTTGTGGCTATGTATCGTGCTGAAAGTTGAATTTTTCGCAATAGTGGAATTGTACTTTTCCAAGGCGCCGGTGGGTGCGAACGCGCCTGGCTCACCGTACTTGCTTTCGTTGACATTTTGTCGCAAACAATCTTGTTTGCTAAACGTGCGGAAGTATTATTTTCACTCGTCCTCATCATACTTTTCTCACTTGTATCAAAAAATAATACCTATATAACATACCCTTAATTTGGCAGTGAACAGCATGATGGACATAGACATGTACTGTCTGTCTGTACTGATAAGCACAAACGTCATCAATTGTTTTTTCTGCTGTTCAAAATTATGTCATAATCCAAAGTCACTGAATGTCAAATATCATTAGCAATAGAAGTTTACTTAAAAGATTTTTGTTTTGATCCATCATCAATATCTATAGCAGTCAGTATTTTTATTTTATTACACATTTTAGTAGGTATAAAATCAGAAGAGACTAGAATTCAGGTTCTCACTTTTCAGTTCTGCCAAATTAAGGGTTAAAAACAAAACCGTTTAAAACAGTGCAGTCGAAACCTCGCCTGCCTTAAAGCCGCCCAAAAAGAACCTCTTAAACTTAACTTTAAATATCTGAAGTACCTAGATAATCTCTCAAGCATGCCACATAACGCAGGGTACAATATACCCCGCGATTATTTCACACCATTACAGCATACGAATGGGGTGTTCCAGCAAATTTATGGGTACAATAAGTACCAGACTAAATTATTCGGTGCATAACGAATGCATCTAAACAAGAGCCCAGACGTTGCCAAATTGCATTGCACCTGCATTCCCTGCTAATGCTTCCGAGAATATAGGGGCGTCTTGAGAGGATATTGCCTTGTAGAATTAAATTATTGAGAGATACGAGTCTAATAAGGGAGAATGCACATGAATCTCGAGAAAATAGACGACGATTGTTCTACAGATAATAGGTAGGTATTATGAAGAAGTAAGACAATTTTACACAGTCATGTGAAAACGCACGAAGTGGATTTAAACTTACGGTAGCGTTTATCTCAACAACCGCGCATTTTAGCGTTTACAATCTTTCTCGTGTTGCAAGTGCTCCATCAGGTGACCGGCTTCCAGGTTTTCATTCCTTGTCCAATTGAAAATTAATACCTACACTCAATAATTCATTCATTTATTCGATGCCATTCACATGACAAGGTGCAGCACAAACATATGAAACCCGGAAGAGCGCAGCATTTTAAAGAGAGATAGACCGACTTTACATCAGGACTTTAAACCAGGGACTAGGAAACTGATCATGTTCCTTAAAGCCCGACTTTAAACGTCTTAGAAGTCCAAAACCCCCCGACGTTTGCATTTCGCCACCACTTTTGATGAAACTTAGCTAAAAACCATCTCAATTACAGTAATTTTCGACTACAAAAAACTACATCAAAATCGGATATGATGTCACAAACAAATAAATGCACACGTCTAACTTAGAACACCACTCAAATTTTTCGGCGTGTCGAAAATCCAGCCATCCAGCTGTATTGGACACTTTGAACGTAATAATAGCGCATTCTACCCGCCGCAAGTACGAGTATGATCTCAAGAAGTGTCTCTCACTGTGGGGGGATAATTTCACGCTCTGCTCGCGACATATCTCAAGAGCTGGCTCGACGTAACGTCACGATGTACGTCGCTGGGAAATGGACAGGCTTTTGTTTTTAAGACATTGGTTTGCTGGTATACTGCCCGCAGCTCGAAATACTTGATAGCTTGATACTAGATTTAACTTTTAAGGGGCTTCTCTGAGCCAGACGCTGAAATGGCTGCTTTTTAGAGCCATTCTGTACATTATTTAAACGATAAAAACAAGATATTATAAATACATTAAGTATCTTAATATATATAACAGTATATCTTAACTTGTTTTTCAGTTTAATTTTTTTTCGTGTTTAATACTTATGATATCTGCATCACAAGTAAGTCAAGTCGCAATTCATATTCTGTTACTACAAGACATCATAAGCATAATTTACTTTGACTTGTGACATACTTACACCAATGTATAGAGAATTTAATAGGCTAGGATTTCTATGTTTAACATTATTATAATAACTTTTTATAATCATCATCATCATCATCACCATCATTATCATCATCATCATCATCGGCCTATTGACGTCCCACTGCTGGGCACCACGCCTTTATTTATAATATTAAAAAAAAACTAATTTACGTATTCGGTGCGAATTCTGACCGATTTTTATTTTCGAAAAGACGCGTTATTTGTGATAACAATGTGTAAAATGAAGTTAGATCGATATTTAACCAAAAAAGAGCAAACTTTTTTTAACGTTCTGTCGCAGTTGAAATATTCCTTTTAAACTATAAAAGTACCGAGGCATGCCTGGCTGAATAAAATATTTATATTCAGATTTTTTTACAATCATATTTGGAGTACCTACTTAAGGCAGTCTTTAATATCAAGACATTCCAAGGGTCTCAGTACAGGTAGAAAATAGTAATTTGACTGTTTTTTTATCATAAATAAACATACCGGCTGACGTTTCGTATCGATTTTTATTTAAATTGAAGTCTATTTCTTTAAATTATATTGGTTTTTGAAGATGAAAACTGACTGTCGTAACGATGGTCATTGCCTACGGCTTTTGAACGCATAATAGATTACTTATGAGGTGTACTTAGATTAAATAATTTTTCAAATATTGAACTATACATAATAAGTAACCTAAAATGGACATGGATAGCCCAAGTTTCCAAATAGCATCTTAATAAAACGAGATAATGAATCTCGCGTGCGCACCTCTGCCATATCACTTAGCCTTTGCCAAGTATAGACCATAAGGTCAACAGTGCTCATGTCAATGTTTTGTCTCATTCGTGTCTTGACCGCGTCGCCAGTGAGACCAACGCAATGAAGATAATAACTTTAATTGTGTGCGTTTCGTTTTTTGGGGCAAAAGCAGAGTGGGGCACGTTTCATACTATTTTGTATTCGGATTATATTACATGTAAGTTTTTTTTTTTATCTTTAGTTAGGTACTTTATACGCTTATTATCAAGTCAGTATGTTTTTCAGTTTTTATGGCTAAACTTTCGAACAGCTGTTTGTTGTTTTGATACATAATTAGTATTAAAATTATCGGGTTTTAATTATAATTTTGCTAACTAAAAACGCTCTTTCACGCATTATTTTTTGAGCCTACCAGCGCTTTCGGAAAAGCCATGATTGCCAAGCGAAACGTGCCGGAAGAAACTTGACTTGCCACAAAGTATTTTTTTCTAAAAATAAGTTACAATAGACAGCTAAGAAAACTCGCTAAATCATTAGAAAAAGAATGTTACAGTAGGTATTATAGGAACCACATACCCCATCTCTATTTTATCAAACAGTAGCATTTAAGTAGGTAGCATCAATACTTATTTGGTTATGCATCCGTACCTACACGACGAAATAAGTAGTGCCCCGTGGCTTTAATAATACAATAGCCCATCAGGCGTAATAAATTACAAGATAAATTCACGATACAATACAACCATGTACTTTATCTGTTTAAGGAAACATTATTTCCCACAGTATAGTGACCTTAACCAAAGTACCTACAAACATAGCTTAAGTAAACAGTAAACATACATATAACTCGTATAGCTAGTTTGTAATCAGACAGTCCATTTGGCAAAATAAATGAGTTTTATATTGTGTTACAGACGTAAATAACACTGTTGCACAGATTGATTTTAAATGGTTTGTTATAAGTGACCTTTCAACCATCTACCTACACTTATTTTTATGCGGAGAGAAATAGTAAAACTAGGCGCTTAACACAAATATGCTAGCAGCTAGCTCTTCTACTGCTCTTTAGATGGCTAGGCTAGGCTAGGCTTAACCTTTGTCTGAGAAATCTGCCACTAATTAAGACTCTATTTATTTAACAGATCTATTTTCAGTGAAATATACTCTAAATTGTTTCTTATTCCCTTTCAGGTGACCACGACAAAACTCTCAACAGGGATGTAAGCTCAGTCAAAGTCTATTTTTACGACTTCAAGAACAACTTCAATATGACTTACCCGATTACCACAGCTGCCTCCGACATCACCAGCTCCATCAACCTGGACGTCACAAGACGCCTGATATTCTTCGTTCCTGGTTTCAAATCACACATAGGCAGAAAAACCGAAGAACTAATTCGCCAGACATTCAGAGATGTACCTAGCACGTACCTGA
The DNA here is from genome assembly GCA_963691665.1 of Clepsis dumicolana. NCBI lineage: Eukaryota > Metazoa > Arthropoda > Insecta > Lepidoptera > Tortricidae > Clepsis > Clepsis dumicolana. The sequence goes on along the minus strand of OY829516.1, from coordinate 2,207,535 downwards.
TTATTATAGACCATTCCGCATACACGTCTGTGACTGGAGGTAAAGCGGAAAGCTATGGCAGATCAGTTTCTTATGTCTACCACGTAGGTGCTGCGTTGGGAAAATTCTTAGCCGACTTAAGGGGAAAAGGATTCCCATCATCTAAAATCCACTGCGTCGGCCACAGTTTGGGAAGTCAGATGCTGGGGTATGCTGGAGATGCCTACCATAACATCACTTCAGAAAAGGTGTGGAGACTCACTGGCATTGACCCCGCCGGTCCCTGCTTTTCCAACAGTTTCATCGAAGACCAAATACGTTCCGGCTTAGCGGAGTATGTTGAAGTTTACCACTGCAATGCTGGTGGCTTGGGAACGACCAGCGTGTTAGCTGATGCTGACTTCTTCCTCAATAAAGGAAGCAAACAACCTGATTGTAGTAGCGGAGTTATTCCTGTTAAAGGCGATTCTGATCAGGCCAAGTGTAGTCATAAGGCGTGTGTTACGATGTGGGCGAAGACTGTCCACCTTCCAGGTGCATATTTGGCCTGGTCGTGCAGTTCTTATAAGTCTTTCTCTGAAGGCAGATGTGCTGGCAATGAGGTCACTATAGCTGGCTACTTCAACCCTGGTAATGCTACTGGAGTGTTCTATGCTTCCACTGATGGGTATGGCAATTGACTATAGTTTGTGTGTTTTAAAACTGTTGTTGGGTGTTTCTGGATATTTTTAACGTATCCAGCTTTAATAAAAGTTTGGTTATTGTGATGTGTGAATCAATGTTTTGTTTTAAAGCAAAACCAAGTAAGATTTTTCCCGATGTTTGACACATTAATTCCAATAATTGACACCCTTGTCACTTATATTGCTATGCATTTACATTGAAGGTAATTGAAAAGGAAAATATTGGGCCAGTGTCGGACACTACGAGAATTACTATTATAATCAAGTAGCAAACGTACACAAGTAGCAAATACACTGAAACCTTTTGTATATATTCATGGGATCTTAATTTACTTATATTAGGTAAATAAAATACGAAAATTACAAGACTATTCTATACCTAATCTATCTGCTTAATAAAAATATAGCCATGGATAATAATAATTTCACTCTTGGCAATACAATAAAATAATGCAGCCACGACTGAAACGCTTTGAAATATGGAAATCGTCCGCTCCGGGAATGCAATTATAGAATGGCCAAGGATGGGGAACTCAAGGAATCCGATAATGAAATAAATAGAGTGGGGCCAATTGCTGTACCTTGCGGGATAACTTTATATTTTGCAGATTACACTTTGCTTTGAAAGTCATGGTTTCGCGTTACAAATAAGAATTAGCGAGTGTTTGAAACAACTATAGGTTTTTTTACATAATCTACTCTCTACTTGTGAGCAAAGTGGCTTAGGTTGATGATATTCATGAAACCTGCAAAAAAGTCAAACAAAAAAAACTTGTTAGAACAGGAAACGTGTGGAATTTACGAATAATGACTCTTTTTTATAGAGCCTTGTTAAAACTAGGACCAAATAATTATTGATGCACAAAATTTCTTTGCCGTGACAGAGATTCCCAGGCTACCCGTGAAGTTTCTGAGCAAGTACATGATTACAATACAGATACCGGAATTCCATATGGACGAAGTTTGTCATACGTCAAGTTACCAATTCTAGCGAAGTTGCTAATTTCAGGTAAGTTTACCAGACTGTCTCTTAAACTTGCCACTACTGTCTGAGCTACGAGTAGACTTGTATTCAGCGTTCGAGGCAGTTTCAATACCACTTCATACTTCGAATGTTATTAACCCGTCATGCATTCGAGTAGAGATGCGACATTAATGCAACGTAAATTGGTTTTACTATAGTAATTATGTAAGACTCTCTTGTCTTGAATAATTACTTGTATAAGCATGAGAATTGGTTGCGTAATTCTTCGACGAAATTAATGTAAGCCGAGTTAAGAGACTGTAAGACTGTTTTTAAGTTGCACGTTTTTAATAGTAAGTACATTATGGCCTGGGCCTGGAAGCATGTAATTTTATTGTTGGCTGTGCATTGGTTAATACGAAGCCCGCAATTGTGGTTCCACCCGTGGTGACAATGCTTTTTTCAAAAATCAGAAAGTAATAATATCAGTAAGCAGTATTTCCTCTTTATTGTTATTTTTTATTGACAGAACTCCTATTTGCATTTTACTGGGTGCCTTTTAGCAAAATTGACAAGCATACTTCACAGGACAAGACAGGCACACAAATTGGAACCTCTAGTATAGTCAACGGCCAAAAATACGTCTCGATCGCGTTTGCGTTACGGGTGTCAAATAGTATGAGAATTGTTTGTTGTCGATACGTACCACTAGTGGCGCTGCTAATGTGCCCTTACTAATTCAGACGTAAACGCGAACAAAATTCGACATTTTGTAATTATAATATACAGTGCTTCCTAAATCATATACCTACGTAATGCTCAAGGTAGAATAAGTAGTTTATATTTCAACACAATGTTTTTGTTCGCCAATGGGCAAAACATAGTGCAACGCTTAAAAATGTACCTAACATCTCTGTATTTTATGCAGCCATCACCTATGTTTAAGATTCGCCACCCTGGGCATGTCACGTTTGTCGCCCCATATATATTAACGGAGATAGACTTATTTTTTTTATCTATGTTTCTATTCAGCGACGCAACGCTGCCAGCCTTTTGGGCACTATGCCACGGGGGCCTTATTTCGATTTAATTTAGTTTTAAGTTGTAGTTTATTTAGTTTAAGCTTAGATTTAATGTCATTGTAAATTGCTTTTATTATGTAAATAAAGTTATCCACTGTTTTACAAATAAAACACTTATGACTTATAACTTATGAACGCGAACGAGATGTTTTCTTGTGTCAAAAATCACGCTAGAGACTCTAGCCACTTTTAATCCCCGACGAAAAAGAGGGGTGTTGTAAGTTTGACCTGTGTGTCGGTGTATCTCCCTGTGGCATCGTAGCTCGCAAGCGGATTTACCGATTTCGATGCGGTTTTTTTTGTTCAAAAGCTAGTTTAATCGGAATGGTTCTTAGCTAAGTGTCATTAAAATCGGTTTACCCGTTTTTGAAATACTGAACTTTGTAATGAAAATGTCAGGGGTTTTACAACTTTACTAATTATAATCAGAATTCCAATTTGCGTTTTAGCATGCTTCACCAGACAAGCGCACAAATCTCACCGCTGGCGTAATCGTCGACCAAAAAATACGTCTCAAACGTGTGCGCGTTTACATGTCAAATACTATGGCAATAGTACCTACGTTGGCGATACGTGCCGTTGGAGGCGCCGCCGATTTGACGGTAGTAATCGAGACGTTAACGCGAACGCAATCAAGACTTTTTCTTGTGTCAAAAATCACGCTAGAGGCTCTTAGCCATTTTTTAAAGCTTATTCTTTTCAACTTGTAGGAACATGGCTCGTGCGAGGCGTCTCACACTGACGCACGCCGTAATTCTCTCGCACTTCGTCTCGTGACTTATGGCCGCGATTTATTCTTCTTATTCAGAATATCTTATGGAGATTCATAAATTGAGAGCAATATCTCAACTGGGACAGTGTTGTTACGGATTTTTGTCATATTTCATTTCGGATGTGATCCTGTAGATTAATGCTGATTTAGCATTGTGTGTGACGCGCCGTTTTTTGCTTCGATCGTACACAAAAGGATTATGTTCCTTATTTTTATTAGCCTCATACAAAGTTAAGACAGATTGTCTCTCGTCCAAGAATTTTTAAAATAACGGAATACAGTTCTATAATGTATCTCCCCGGGGCCGTCTAAAGATATCTAGCATAACTTAACTAACTTAGAAAAGTTGGAAAAGCCACGACATTGTCATTTTAAAGTTCAATATTTTAAAAACGGGTGTACCGATTTTAATGAATGTTAGCCAAGAACGATCTCGAATATACTAGCTTTCGATAAAAAAAACCGCATCTAAATCGGTCTATACATAGACAAACCCCCCTTTTCGTCGGGAGTTAAAACTGGGACGCATTCTAGGAAACGTAACATTAGTAAAAGCCACTACGAACTAAGACTACCTACTTCTGCAACTATTACTGCTAAGCAAAGCAATACACCTCGCCTTGCAAACAAACACATTGGCATAATTACGTAATTTGATTTGTCAGAACGATTTCCAATTAAACTACACACATTTAATACCTAATGCGCCTATAATTGCTTGTTTTTATTGCGTGACCACTATTTTAAAGACTTCCTTATGTTCAAATATCGTCTCAGAAAATCGTCGGTGTTGTGTCGGTCTAATGGCAATCCTAGCGAAGAAACTAATATAAAGACCAAGTGAGGGTAGTTAGAACAACCCCTGTAGCTGAAGATGTTGATACCCGCGTTTTCAGTCCCTTCGAGACAGGGGCATATTTACCCTAGGACCAAAAGGGCCATGACCCGGGGCGGCGGGCTGCAAGGGGCGGCGCAAACATATTTCATATTTCTTTGTCTGAAAATAAGTCTATCTCCGTCAATATATATGGGGCGACAAACGTGACATGCCCAGGGTGGCGAATCTTAAAATATGCCACTGTGTAATACCATGGACGTAACGTGACGTCCGAAACGTTGAGGTATTTAAATAACACATTTATTTTAAAGTGACAAAAATAACGTGATAAAAAAACATGGTATGAAATGTGGAAAAGCAAGTTGAGATGTTATAAATAGTTAACGTATTTTTGTATTTTGTTTTTATCGTTTATGTAATGTACAGTGTGGCTCTAAAAAGTTAAAAAAAATGCAGTCTATTCCAGCGTCTGGCTCAGGGGAGCCCTTAAGTCCCATTTTATCATAATAATGTGGTCTAGTTTAGCTGGGAGTCTCTTTAACGGATAAGTTCACCTTTCTGTTTACTACCTTATTGTATTCCTACCTTGTTTGCTCCAATAACGAATTTACAAACTCAATGTTCAACAAGAAGATCTAATAAGTATGTTGTTTCCAGTTAATTAATTTAGCGACAATACGATGCCAAAAGGCATCGTTCTCATTAACCCACTATGTCACAAACACAACGGGGTTAAACTCACCGTAAAACAAGTTTAATCTCGATACAAACATTCCAATTACGCCAAAAACGTGGGGCGAGCAATTCAAACGTTATTAATATGTGAGTGACCTCTCATTATAAAGTTGGGCCGAACTATTTGCTCGGCTAACGAGACCCTGTCTTGTAATGCGGAGTCGAATGCTGGCCGTACTATTGTTTCCATTGTTAACAACTTCCAGTATTTTTATTTATACTTACAAACTTTTTTGTCTGTGGACTTTTTTGATTGTGGCTCGAGACTTTTGCCTTATGCAAAATCGTAGAGATGCAAAAAACTCGAACTGGTAGCGTCGCAATGTCCTCTGGGGACAAATGTCCCCCAGGAACAAAATATCCCCTAGTAGCTCCCAGAAACAAATTTAATGTCCTCCAAGAACAAATGACCACTTAGAACAAATGTCCCCCAAGAACAAAAAATGTCCCTTGTAACAAAATAAATACCCCTAGAAACAAGTGTCCCTCTACTAAATGTCAACCAGGAACCAACAACCTCTGTTTTTGCTTCGGAGGATAAACATATTGAAACCCTTCAGTATGTTTATCCCATATGTGTATATATGTATATATGTGTATATATGTGAATATGTGTATCCACACGGAAAGAACATGGTCTAGTCACTATTTTTTTAAAACGAGATTTTAATCTCAAAATGTAGGCATAGCACTCAATGGATTAACTTGTCTATTTTATCACTTTAAAAAAAGATGTATACGAAAATTACACGGATCATCGTTCCAAACTTTCAAATCACGATAACTCACAAAGTTGCTAAGGTGACTAGACGTGTTCTTTCCGTGTGCCCTTCGTATGAAACATCCCTGGATACAACCAGTAGTAGTGGTCCGGTGGGTACGTTTGAGAGAAAGCCGCAACAACTGCTCTATACCGCTCCATCGGTTATTCAGCAAATGTGCAAAACTGAAGTTCCGAGCAGTGTAGCTACAGTTTTAACTACTAACTGTAGTTTACGATCGATTTACTAGTTAAAAACTACAGAGGAGAAGTATTAGAACTCGAAATGGTAGTAGCGGTATTTGTAAGTTTACAGGAAAATTGTAAAAAGTAGCCGAAAAAAGTAATTCGCTTACCATACGTGAAACCTTTTCCTGCAAATGTCACTGTGACATAGGTACCATACGTTTGCCACGGAAGTTTTGCTTTATTGATGGTGAAAAAGTTCGACAGAGTCTAAATTTGAATCCTTATCTTTATCAAGGACGATAAAACCAAGAGGACTGCCAATGGCTATACAATGTCGCGTTCCTGTAAAATAATGAGCCTGCTGTATCTAGTCTCACTATAAAGACGTCTCTGTACCATTAATTTTGTATGACACTTAGACCTCTGGCTAACACAATAGCGCTATCTATGAACTGAAAGAAAAAACGAGTTTAGATGTGTTAGCCAGAGGTCTAAATGTCATACAAAATGAATGGTACAGAGTCCCCTCCGTAGTAAAACTAGCTACAGCAGGCTTATTATTTCAAAGGAACGCGATATCGTATAGTATAGACACTGGCAGTCCTCTTGGTTTTATGTTCCTTGTCTTTATTAAGCGAGGTCTAAGTGCCATACGAAATGACTGGTGAATGACCTCTCCTAAGTAGTAAATCTATTTGTAGGTACAGACCTACAGCAAGCTTTTTATTTTAAAGGAACACGACAATTGCATGAGTTACACTGGCTGTCCTCTCAAAGCTGCAATAATTAGTGTACGCAGAAGAAGTCGCCGTAACCGAAAGAGGTGTATAGATGACATCACTTTACCGTGTAAGTACTTGTAACACTACATGAATGAGATCTCTTATATTTATTATTCATTCACGGTTTTATTTTTAGGAATAAAATATAATATTATTTATTTACGTAATAAAAGCAATTTACAATGACATTAAATCTAAGCTAAAACTAAATAAACTAAAACTTGAAACTAAATTAAATCTAATTATGGCCCCCGTGGCATAGTGCCCAAAAGGCTGGCAGCGTTAAATTGCCTCGCTGAATAGCGATGCTGATTCTTTGAGAGAGAAAACTGCCAGCCCTTTGGTCACAAGTTGCATCGACTGCTTCTTAAGCGCTTTTGCAACTATGAAATAAGAAAATGAATTAAGTAAAACAACCATTGTGAAATAAACGGAGCACTCACGTATGTCAGTCGAGTATAGCTCGATTCAGATTTCATTCTTCAGATTTCAGAATAAATACATGTGGCGTACCACAAGGTAGTGTTTTAGGTCCCCTTTTGTTCTTGATTTACATCAACATTCTACCACGAGTCACTAGTCACCCTATGGTGCTTTTCGCTGATGATAGCACGGTTGTATTTCAGGGACTTAGAGACATACGAAAGTGACATAAACAAAACTTAAGAATTAATAATTGAATGGCTGGATAGAAATAATTTGCGTATTAAACTGAATAAAACCAAAATTATGAATTTTAGACAAAGAGTTAATAAAATCCCAGATTTAAATGTAGCTTATTAAGAGCCATAGAATTGACGAAACATGTATCACAACATTTTTAGGACTTAATGTAGATGATAAGTTGACATGGAAAAACCAGATTGACATTATATGTAATAAACTAAATAAATTTTCATATGCATTGTACAATTTAAAGAGATTGTTAGTCAAACAGCAGTAATGACTGCCTATCATGCATATGTTACTTCCACATTAAGGTATGGCATTATTTATTTATTTATTTATTATCAAAACAATTTTACAGCATTACAGCAAAGCCAATGCGAATGCCGATGCCAATTATGTTTTGGGGAAACTCCACAGATAGGGAATTGGCATTTAAACGGCAAAAGAAATGCATAAGATCTGTTTGCGGTATTCCACCGACCGAGTCATGTAGACTAAATTTTATTAACCTAAAAATACTGACCCTACCATGCCTTTATAATATTTGAATGTGCGATGTATGTAAAACATAATAATATGAGCAATTTCAAAAGCTTAGACCAACAAGATAAAATACCTTCAGCACATTATAAAACAGCCCTACTTCGAAAGAGTGCATTCGGAATGATACCTAAAATATCCTAAAATATAGTTTCTGACCAGCCTAAATTAAAAAAAAAAAATGTTTAACTTTTTAGTTGAAAAGGCATATTACTCACTCCAAGAATATTTATCGGAAAGATTGTAAAAATGTATATGGAATGTAGATATAGTTACCTTATAAGATTATGTACGAAACTTGCATGGCTATTTGTATGCCTCAGCATGGTGGTACTATTGTAAACACGTAAGACCTGTGTATACAAAGCTGTAATTACCTATGTTTTTTGACAAATATAATACTGAATTTGAATTTGAATTTGAATTTGAACATGTTTCGGACTAATCCGTAGTCCTTCCTCTGGGAGCACACGCCACGCCGGTGGCGGTGGCGGTGGCGGTGGTAGTGAGTGATCCGTTTATTTCACAATGATTAAATCTCACAGTAGTTTCATGTTATAAGTAAAACAACATTTTAAATTAATGAAAGAAAGCATGTTCATACTCGTACCAGGTGACCGGACGAATTTTGGTTTTCTGCGCTTACTTACGCTTTATTAGTGGCCAGAGTTTAATACCGAAAAAACTGGTTTATCCAAAACATTGCCAGATTGTAGCTCAGTGATTTGGAACTCTTATACTTTGGTAACCACCTTTGGTTACCATAATTATGACAGCCGCTTTGACACAATTTATTTCGTTCGCCCCAAAAACAGTCATCAACAAAAAAAATCAAAACGTCTCGACTAGAGACCGGGAAAATCCGCTCAAACTCCTAATTAACTCGACTTAATCACCTGGGGCGGTAGAAGTTTTTAATTGACTTTTCGTCGGCCCCCGTACTCTCACCTTGGCTCATTAATCTCGATCTTGGATCTGATAATTGCTGATCCAACATGGGCCCAAGAGGTGGGTATTCTATTTCGAAAATTTATTTTTCAGAATATGCAATTTCGCAAGTATTTTTATTTTGAAAAGTAACCTACTTACTTACCTACCTGATTGTGTGCAGTCAGCAGCAAAAGTTGCTAAGCAGCCGAAGCGGTCACAATGATCTGAGCACGGCTCTATTGTTATAGACATAAGAGCTTGGTGCAGATCATTGTGACCGCTTCGGCTGCTTAGCTACTTCTGTTGCTGACTGTACAATACCTAAATCGAAACTACTTACAATTAATTCTTCGTTTTCTTTAGCATTTTTGAAAACAGATTTCAAAAGTCAATTCCCTTTCCGCTAGTCGCTTCTCATCCGAACTATTAACACCTCCAAGTTAACTTTCCTTAATCCTGATAATAGGAAACTGAGCAGTTAAGGCTAAGTTGAATAAGTCCAGTTAAGAACTTATAACTTTAGTAATGTATACCTACTTGAAAGTTTTCAGATAAAAAAGGTAGGTACTTCGACAAAGTTGAAAACTTATTACAAGTGGAGTAGGTAATTACTTAACTGTTAGTATGAAATTTCTGTATCAAAATTCTGGTTATATCGGCACTCATTCATATTTATTATTAGGTTACCTACTTATGTCGGCACTTCACTCGGTCGTATCGTATTTGGCACACATTCGTGTAAGTGTCTCTTTTCCGTTTTTCACTAGAATGCCAGAGATGGAATGACAAACATTATCTACTGTGGAATGTACGGCAGTCTTCTAATTAAATAAATGGAAAAGATAAGTAAGTACGTACTTACTGTCAAAATTTTGCTCGCACCTCAGATGGCACATATTTATGGCCCTCGCCTTCAGCTCATACAGAAAACCTGCTTTCTAAAACATGCCTACCATTTTGGTGTGTAACGTACTTTTATGCTCCAGCCATAGACCACGAAACTCTACCCTTATAGGTAGGTACCTTATAATTTTCAACCGCCCACTTGACATTTCGACGCCATTCGCAGAAAACGCTTCTGTGGACATTTCCGTTGATGAATGTTAGACTATGTCATTTCTCTTTGAAATGTGGAGTTTTATGGGTGACATTTAGGCGAGTTGGGGGCGATTTTACTAATCACAAGAAAAACTGCCATGTCATGAACTTGAAATACTGTCAAGTAGGAGAAAATTACCGACCTAATAATGTCCCTAAATTAGGTTAATACGAAACTCGAGAATTCAATCATGGCGAGATCACTCATGAGTCAGGTCGAGTATTACCCCCTTGCCCGACTGTTTCGGACTAGGTAATCCGTAGTCTTTCCTACGACCTATCACCAAGTTCCAAAGGACTGCGGATTGTTCCAAAACATGTCGGGCTATACTCGCCCGTTTAATAATCCGTTGTAGTAATCCGTTTATTTTTCTACCTATGTAAATGTTTATTGGAATTAGACTCGTGATTGTTCAAATTTGAGGCAGTGGGATGATAAGTTGGTCACAGCAAGTTTTTTTCGAAATACTGTAGGTTCATTTCGGATTGTTGTCAATGTCAATCTATACTCTGTCACCGGGCTTTCATACGAAAAGTCGTGTATCCGTTTTTATTGAAGAAAATAATAAAAATAATTTAAAACACAACTTTAGTGTCTTCCCTCTTCTTACGCCTCTCGCAGCTTGAGCCACTAGGGCTACACTCACCCAACGGCGGTGCCTAAATAGGCACCAGCTCAGTACATATCGCTCGTAAAATTCGTACGAATGAAGTACCTACTCAACTATGACTTAGTTTTGTTAAATTGCACAAATAAACGTGTCCGATTAAAAAATACAGTCAAATTCGTGTTACAGGTTTGTTATGCCTTCGACTTCTAAACCCATCTTAGACTACTTAAGTATAATAATGTGTGTAGATAAAGTAATGTATGCAACTCTACATAATTTAAAGCTTAAAATACTTGTGTTTTAAGGTCCCTCATTATGTAACAGTTGCATAAACTACTATTATTTCATAAAAGGACCTTCTGCAAAATAAGTCCTGATTCAATTAATTGTAATAGGTAGGCCGTAGGCGTAGGTATATTAAATAAAAGGTAATAAAAACGCAGAAAATCTTTCAACTACTGTATTTGTATATTTCGGTATACATTGAAGTATAATAGAAAGGGTTCTAACCTTGACACGGCAATTTATGGATTTTTCATTCTAAAACTAAGGAAGTCTTTATAAGTTTTTTTTTTCTGTATAGTTATGCCATGCCAATATAATTACATTATCTGTCGAAATATTTCGATCTACAATAGAAAAGTTACAATAGATACTACATTATAGATAACTATACAGGTGGACTAGAAGAACTATATCACTATACTTTATTTTTTTTAATAAGGGGATTTATAAATTCGAAAAAGGACACGTAGTTCAGATATAAGACTTAGCACCAAATTTTGGCAATCCTTGTAAAATATATAATGATACGTATAGTCAAATACGCATCAAAAATGTCTAGAGACCAATTATTGCTTACGATTTCTTCCGAGACATTCTTAAGAAATGTATAAATATAATTATATTTTACTACAGGTAAATTAAAGCCTCATACATATATTATATATCATGTATCCGCTATGTATCTGTGCATATATCTGTGCCTCTGTGTATCTGTGCCTCTAAGTATCTGTGGCTTTGTGTATCTGTGTCTGTATGTATCTGTGCCTCTGCGTATCTATGTGTATCTCGCTGTGCGTCTTCTTGGCTCGTCGTAAGTTGTAAGAATAAGTAAGTAAATAAACACTTTTATTACATTAACAGATAATAAAAAAAAGTTACAAACAATCGGATTAGAGTACAGTCAGCACCAAAAGTAAGTAAAGTTAAGTAAGACATAAGAGCTTGTGCAGATTATTGTGACCGCTTCGTTTGCTTAGCTACTTCTGCTGCTGACTGTACAAACGCGGACTTATCCCTTTAAGGGAGGGAGAGGGGGGAGCTTAGCACTAAGGGTCGGTCCTCCAGCCCCGGTCTTTGGGGGTGACGGCGCAGTCTCTGGCGGCGGCGCCCTCGGCGGCCTGCCGCAGCGCGGCGAGTGGTCGCTGAAACAAAACTCCCTCTTTGGCATAAACTTTACTTACCCAAGGATGATTCAATCAAATGCCTTTAAAACGAACGTCAGGATGTTTAAGGTTCCGCACCTCAAAAGGAAAAACGCAACTGTTATAGTTCACTTTGTTGTCCGTCTGTCTGTCTGTGGAGACCCTTTATCTCGTAGAGGTAGCAAGCTGAAATTAATATCAAATACTCAAACCTACAGTCGATTGAAGTTGTGAAAAAAATCGAGTTTCTAAGTCAACGCAATGAAAAGATTTATGCCATGATTCATAAACGCCACTCAAGGCTCCATTAGTTAAAAAAAAAAAAAAAACAAATATTCCGACGTATTGAGAACCTCCTCCTTTTTATGAAGTCGTTTAAAAATATGTTTTGTCTTCTTCTTACTAACGGAAAAGTCAATGTGACAAAAAAGGACAAACGAACTTTAACGGCATTTTAGTTAAATTAGTTGCATGAATAATAGGGATAGTCATTAAAATAAAAAGAGTGTTTCTATACGAATTGCAGTGGTTTCAAAACCTGTATGGTATTTCCAGTCATCCTAGAAACTTAAAATTTGGCATAAAGGTAGCTCTTATAGCACAATCAATTAAGAAAGTCTGAAAATGTAATTTATTTTTGTCTGTCTGTATCCAGTACAAAATAAACCCACATTTTACTTAGGAGCAGGGCTCTGCTAACAATGGACAACTTTACATTCGGGAAAAGCCGGAAAAATCTTCACGACTCGTTTCTCATGATAGACGAACTATTAACAAACTTGTGCGGAACCCTCAGGGCGCGAGCCCGACTCGCACTTAGCCGGTTTTTAACCGACTTCAAAAAAAGGAGCAGGATCTCAATTCGTCGGAATATTTTTTTATAATGATTAATAATCAGGGAAAAGTAAATTAGATATTTTGGTTTTACCAGCGTCGGCAGAAGGAACGATGAAAGCCATTCCCGCGCGCTGCGGGACCCCAGCACGCCGTACAGCTGACGCGTTAGCGAGGTCTGCAGGGCGGTCAGTTCTAGAACAAGTCTGGAACGAGGACGGAAAAATAAATAAATAAATAACATGGGAAAAATTACACCAATTGACCTAGTCCCAAACTATACTTCGTTTATTTTAGCATCGAGAAGGAATCAATTTTGATTTGACACGTCTTTTTATTAAAAAACTCTTTTAAAAAAATAGTTATTTGTTATACAAAGGTGCAAAGTTGTATTTTATCCGCGAGTGTGGAATTGAAACAAAAGCAAGCGAAAGGGTTCTAAAATAGAATCCTGAGCGTAGCGAGTGTTTCAACACACGAGAAGTAAAATACATTTGCACATACATGTGTAACACAAAACTTTTCACCTCACTGTAGCGAGGAAAGCGCAACATGCAAAAAACAGCTCATTAAAATAATCTTCATCACTGGAATCACTATTTTTTTTACGATATTATAACTGAAAACTCTGGAAGTTGTGTATTTTTACGTGAGTCGGAGTAGGTGAGAATTTTTTTTTTTTGACGATGCGTTTTGAAATTGCATCGACTCAACTTGTGCGTTCAGAATTATATTCAACATCATTATAAAAAAAATGTTTCTTATGGAATTTTAAGGACCATTTATAAGGCTAAATTTGCTTTTTTTTTATTAAATTCTCAAACAATATAACATTTATTTAATGAGAATTAATATCGAACGAACCATTATTATGAGCGTTTTAGGTTTTGTTATCTGTCAAAAGCTACTTAAACTCGCTCCAAGGTCAAATTACTTTCCCCACTAGTGGATAAAATGCAATTTTACTCGCTTGTATTAAAGGATTAAAAGACGGCTTTCCGAGGTAGTGAGGGGAAAACATTTTTTCGATGTTATCAAAATCATATTATAAATTTTAGATTGTCATTTTATTGAATGAATAAATAATTAATCTAATCTTACTGCTGTGCTAATGCTGCGAGGCCTTCAACTTGCAGTGGGTTTGTGTAACCGTTTTCTATTTGCCAAGGGTTCAACCAAGTTTTAACTCTGAAATGCAAATTGTATAACATAAAAAAAAATATATCATGGGACAAATTGACACCAATTGACCTAGTCCCAAACCAGGCAAAGGTACCAGACAACGGATAAACATACTTATATAGATAAATACATACTTATATACATATTAAACATCCAAGACCTGAGAACAAACATTCGTATTCATCATACAAAAATCTGCCCCGACCGGGATTTGAACCCGGGACCTCAAGCTTCATAGTCAGGGTCACATTACATTAGGGGGGACATTAGCCATAAACATAACAAATCTTATTTATACTGCACATATTCGTAACTTATGTTTCGCTGTAGGACGATAAATTCAACCGAGCTTCGAAAATACAAAAATAAAACATAAAAAAAGCTTATAAATGTTGCAAAACCCCCGACATTTTAATTTAAAAGTGCCATATATTTTTTTTATACGACGAGGAAGGCAAACGACCAAGTGGGTCACCTGATGGTAAGTGATCACCACTGCCCATAGACACCCACAACCCCGGAGGGTTCGCAGATGCGTTGCCAACCTAGAGCTATGATGAAATGCCTCTTGTGCCCGTAATTACACCGGCTGTCTTAATCTCCACACCGGAACACAACAGTGCAAGCACTGCTTCTTAGCGGCAGTAAAAACGGCTGAATCTGATGAAGTAAAGTAAATCGGTCCATCCGTTTGGGAGCTATGATGCCACAGCCAGATACACCCATATGATACACACATACACACTTCACACACACAAAATTATGAAAGATAAAGGACCGGGCGCGGAAATTTAATTTTTTATAGGTTTTTTTTTTAATTTAATTTTTTTTTTTTTGTCACTTTAACATAGCACTTTAGTACAGCACTTACCTAGATATCAACGGGCTCCCGGATTCTGATGCCCGAACTTAGCCATACTGAAGACATCAACGGGCTCTCACGTTTATTATTTGAACTTGACAAAACCCCCCCAATTTCATTTCCAAATGTAATATCTCAAAAACGGCTGATGAAACATGTCTATGAACCATCGCTGGAAAATCTGCTTTCAAATAAAAACAACCGCATTCAAAACGGTTCCACCGTTTAAGAGCTACGGTGCCACAGACAGACACACATGGTAGTGAAATTTACAGCACCCCTCTTTTTCGTAGTGGGTTAAAAAGCAGTACTCACGAGTCACCGTGTACGAAAGCGAAGCATCGGTCGCGCAGTACGACGAAGGAATGTATGGAGCGCGCCAAGTCTTCGCCCGGCCACTGGGCAGAGGGCAGCACCTCGCTCACTACACTTTCTGGAATAATTATACATTTCTTTAAAAAAACCGGGGCAAGTGCGAGCCGGACTCGCGCACCGAGGGTTCCGTCCAAAAACGTTCCCCAGTTTGTAACAAATAGGTGCATGTAACAATTAGAAACTTGTAACAAATAGGCGATTGTAACAAATAGGTGCATGTAACAATTAGAAGCTTGTAACAAATAGAAGGTTAACAGTTTTAAATGATTCGCGGTTAATTGCATTAGAAATAATGAAAACGGGATATTGACCTGGATTGATATCAGTACCTACCCTCGTTTCGTCAGTTTGCCCGTGATCATGATGCATGTAACTGCGTCGAAATATCGGGAGCTTATCAAACCTATAAGGTAATCGCGGTCAATATCCCGTTTTCATTATGTCTAAATAGAAGGTTGTAACAAACAGGTGCATGTAACAAATAGGTTTGTGGTCTCGGGTGAGCAAAGTAATTGTTTTTGGTTTATAAACAGGTGCATGTAACAATCATAAGCTTGTACCAGATAGGTGTACGTAACAAATAGATGCTTGTAACAAATAGGTACCCGTACCTAAAGGTGTGTCGTCTGACTTGGTCCAAGCTTTGAGACAACTGGCAAGACTGGGCAGAGCCACTGGCAGCAGTTCACACAGCGTCGCGTAGTGATCGAATCTGGAATTAAAACAGTTAGTAACTACATAACCTAACCAACTTCATCATCATCATCATCATCATTATCAGCCTATTTACGTCCCACTGCTGGGCACAGGCCTCCTCTCAGAATGAGAGGGCTTTTTTATTTCATTTTTTATTTATTTTATTTATTAAGGAGAACAACAGCGTTACAATGAAACATATTCTAATTTTAAAGTGATACGTAAGGCCAATAACAGTTACTCCATGTATTGTACAATTAATAGCTTGAGTTGAATACTTAAGTTTATTTTGTTAACAAAAACTTAATCTTATTTTACCTTAATCTAATTTTAACTTAATCTAATTTATGAAACTTATTTCACAATTTATTTAGTTACAAAGTTAGTGTGTGTGTGTGTGTGTGTGTGTGTGTTTTTGTGCGTGCGTATGTGTGCATGTGTGTTCATGAGTGTCTGTGTGTTTTATGCATTTTATTACTTTAGTACTTCTTTTGTTATTAAGAGCTTTGGGGCTTAAGAGGGCTTGAGCTATAGTTCCCACGCGGGCCCAGTGCGGATTGGGAACTTCACACACACCATTGAATTGTTTCGCAGGAGTGTGCAGGTTTCCTCACGATGTTTTCCTTCACCGAAATGCTCATGATAAATTACAAATGTAATTTCGCACATAAATTCCGAAAAACTCAGAGGTGCGAGCCGGGGTTTGAACCCACAACACTCTGCTTGAGAGGCCATAGGTCAAACCACTAGGCTATCACGGCATATAACCAACTAAGAAAAGTTGAAATATCCCCGACATTGTCATTTCAAAGTTCAATATTAAAAAAACGGGTGAACTGACTTTAATGAAACTTAGCCAAGAACCATCTCGATTAAACTACCTTTCGATTAAAAGAAACCGTATCGAAATTCGAAACCGTATCGAAAACAGTGCCAAAATACGTCTCGATCGCGTTTGCGTTAACGTGTCAAATAGTATGAGAATTGTTAAACGCGAACGCGATCCAGACGTATTTTTTGGCCTAGTCGGCGATTACACTAGGTACTCTGTGAGTTCTGAGACGAATCCAATGCACGTATGAGGTGTCATTGGATTCGTCTCAGTTGTGGGGGTGATATAGGGTATTGTTACCCAGAAATGCAGTCGGGTTTACTGTTTTTAATTTTAAGTTGGTTATTAGTTGTTGGATATCATTACTTTAGGTTAATTACTAATACAGGGATTTATAAGAAACAACGGCTGTATTCATGGAAGAGCACACAGACAAGACAGAGCTGTCAAAACAGATAATACTATAGTTAAGACTCTGTACACAATATCAACTGAGAATGAAAATGTGTTGCATTCATAATCTAACAACGGTATTAATACCAGCTTACCTCGACCATCCCGTCAGTATAATGCCAACGAAGTTAATGGTATGGCCATATTTCTTAACCTCCAGTCGCCACGCCTCTTGGTTGCTGACGTACCGACTTACAGGTGACAGAATCTGGAAAAACATTTTGCGTAAAGCACGAACCAACCACCCTCTGGACACCAAATGTCAGGGCGAACGTTTCCGAAAAGCATATGCTCATTTGCACCTATAAATTTCTCTAGCTACCAATCGCTGCTCACTTTCGACCAGATGACAAACGAGATGACAAGCTCTGAACCAATCACGACGCGTTCCCCCGGCCCGCTTACCGCGGCTTTTGTCGTAATGACTTTTCAAGTAAATTATAGAAGATGCGGTGTCCAGAGGGTGGTTGGTCTGTGATAGCACCCCTTAATTGACCGAGCGAAAAAAAAACCGTGGTAGCCCAGTGGTTTGACCTATGGCCTCTCAAGCAGAGGGTCGTGGGTTCGAGCCCCGACACGCACCTCTGAGTTTTTCGGAATTTATGTGCGAAATAATAATTGGAATTTATCATGAGCTTTTCGGTAAAGGAAAGCATCGTGATGAAACCTGCACACTCCTGCGAAGCAATTCAACGGTGCGTGTGAAGTTCCCAATCCGTACTGGGCCTGCGTGGGAACTATAGCCCAAGCCCTCTCATTCTCAGCAGTGGGACGTAAATAGGCTGATGTACGTACTTATGAAATTTCGTGAGCAGGTTCCATAATTCTGGTGAAATAAAACGGATCACTCACGTATATAAGTTGAGTTTAGCCCGACTGTTTCGGACTAATTTGTAGTGTTTCCTCTGGGAGCGCACGACCCAGCGGCAGCGAGACGCACACTTCGCGCCGCGGCTCTGCTCGCGCGACTACTAGGCGCAGCTCACAGCGACACACAACTACCCTCGACAACATGTCGGGCTAAACTCGACTTATAAACGTGAGTGATCCGTTTTATTTCACTATGATTGAGTCTAACGGTAGTTTCACGTTAAAAGGTTCGATAATTATATAGATTTTTTTTTATATCGATTCAGCTTTTGGAAATCCCATGATTTTAATTATTTAATGGGGCATACTCTATAGGTTTTGATGTACTCGGGATTAACAGACAGACGGTATCAAGTATATTATTACAGTACCTGGCAACTCCCGTTGGCCCCCTTGAACGCGGAACCCACCCAGACGTTAGGGAAAAACTGACGATAAGACTCCCACATGCTTGGGTCCATGTTGAAATACTCCAACGCGTTGTATTGCCAGACCACAGGCTGTACTAGCTCTCCCAGACGAGATGCTGAAAAAAAACAGATAACGTCATTCTTTTTTTAAACTTCGTCAAAATACAAATTCAAAATTTTGTTCAGCAAATAGGCAGTTGAATGCTCAATTATACTTTTAAAATACTCACTGAAACATGAATACATAGAAAAAAAAGATTTTAACGCTTTTCCCCAGTGTTTAAAAAAGTCCAGTGTAAGCAGAGCCCTGCTCCTAAGCAAAATGTACGTAGTGTGGGCTCAACTTATATTGGTCTGTGAAATTTACAGACATAAAAATTTAAGATTTTGAGACTTTTTGGGGTGGTTCTGCTATAGCTACCTTCATACCAAATTTCAAGTTTCTAGGACAACTGGAAGTAATAGTAACAGTAGTTTATTTGTCAAACATAGGTGTATACCTATGTTTGACACTATGTACTATTGTATAATAGTTGTACAAGTTTCATGTGAGTTCCACTATGTGTGCCTAATGGCGCACAAATAGCATGCACTAATGGCATGCAGCATGGTGAAAATAGGGAAATGAAAATGAACATAATGTTAATGAAAGTATAAAAATTACAATAAAATTTAAATCAAGATCAAGATGTCATGTTAATGTTTAATATAATAACAATAATATTTAAATTAAGGTTAAGTATTCTTGGATGGAATAATAAGCCTTAGATGCTAAGAACTTAAACAGTGCATTCTTAAATTCCTTTATGTTTTCCAATCTTAAAATTGTGGCTGGTTGAAATACACTTTAGGTTTTTGGATTTCGTCAATTTGTATGGAAATGGCCTTTTTAATTACTGTATCTTTTGATTGCGTTGACTTTAGAAGGTTGATTTTTTCACAGCTTCAAGGGACCACAGGCTTGAGTATTTGATATTAATTTCAGCATGCTACCTCCACGCGTTTCAGAGAAAAAGGGTCTTGACAGACAGACGGACAGACAGGCAGACAGACGGAACCCTAAAAACAGAAAAATGCCAACCCCGGGAATCGAACCCGGATCCTCGACATTGCGTGTCGCGTGCCTACCCTACCCTTACATCAAAATTGGCACATTATATACAAAAATTAGGAAAACTACGAAAAGATACTCCAATTGAGTTCATGAGTTAAACGCTCTTTTACACGTCAAGAAGAATGCGCCGAAAGAAACTTGGCACAGTATTATTTTCTAAAAACATTTTTACAGCGAAACAAACGCGTAGGCGAGCGCTCCCAGAAGAAGGACCACGGATTAACATAAACATACCGTGAGATTCAATCATAGTGAAATAAACGGATCAATCCCGTATATATATTAAATAGCGTGTTTGTTTTTTTTTATTTTTTAGCAGGTTCGATTCCCAAATTTAGGTAACCTTCTCGAGAAATCTGTGAATACAGATGTTTCTTTTCAAAAAATAAAAGAATGTTTCCTGGAAGTTAAATTGTAAGGGCCCCTCCTGCTCTTGCAAGAGAGATAGCATTAAGCAATAAACACTGTGTTAGAGTAACACGGAAGATTGAAAAATAGATGTGTTAAGAAAATTTCTGCTTTTCATTATAAGCACCTTACATAACAATCTATCATAAGGATTTAAGGATTCCAGGGCTCACAATTTTTTCCCACCCTTTATACGTGAATGGTCCGTCAACTATCTCAGTTAGTTTCGTGTTAAAGTTGGTAAAAATAGTACTGTACCATTTAAAGTATCACGTCTCATAGTCCGGAGCATGTCATCCCACATGAGTACAGTCAACTCTGGCCTCTTCTGCTTTAGGAATAAGGCCAGCTCTCGTATGTGCTCGAGGTACAAAGTAGCTGTACTGTGAACGCTGTTAGCTGCTCTGCTCTGGCAGTCTGGACATACTGCTGTGTGCCATACCTGAAAAAAAAAAGTATTTTGAAAATACAAAATAAATTTAAATTATATTAATTTTTATTGCAACAGGATCTGAGAGGGAATTTCAAAGTGGGGTCATCGTAATGAAAGGGCACTTTTCTCACATTCTAAAACATTTTTCTTAAGCCCCATATGAAAAACTAGCTTATGCGCCGCGGCTTTGCTCCCGTGAAATATTTCAAAATGGGCTAGTTCCCTATCCCGTGGGAATTTCGAAAAATCCCTTCTTAGTATACTCAAGGTATGTTTGCCGAATTTCTAGTCTCTAGGTCAAGTGAGTGGGCTGTGCGTTGTCTGTCAGTCAGTCAGTCAATCACAGTACTGTTTTATAGGTACAGAAGATGTTCAGTAAAATGTTAGCATAACATAAGTCCCGGAATCCCGGGGTATATCCATATTAGCATAATGATAGAGGTTATTAACCCCGTGTTGCACTGGGAAATCTGGTCACTGATCATTATCAATGGGTCTGAAGGGATTTTCCCTGCCACCCTCACCTCATCAGCCCCGATGTGCAGGAGAGCAGCATCCGGCTGCACGTCCAGCGCTTGCTCCAGCATCATCTTGACCAGCGGCAGCGACTGCGGCCGCGACGGGCACAGCACGGCTGGGGACCGGGGCAGCTCCCGCAGGCTGTGGTACGCTGGGTGCTTCAGGACGAACTCCAAGTGCCCGATGGTTTGGACTAGCTGGATCTGAAGAAGATTAGGATTTGACAAGATATTAAATAATATTAATCCTTACTTCCTTACTAATATTATAAATGTGAAAGTGTGTTTGTTTGTTTATCCTTCTTTCACGTCGAAACTAAGCGACGGATTGACATAATTTTTTGCATGAACATAGTTGAAGGGCTGGAGAGTGACATAGGCTACTTTTTACCACAAGTAAATATCTCATTCCCACGGGAAAACACGTAATAAATCTTATAATAATGATAATGATGATGATGATGATGATGTGTTCCTGTAACCCCTCAGCAGGAACCTAGGGCTCGCAGTAGGGACTTCCGTGCATCACGGTCCTGTGCTGTGGCTTCAAGGTCCCTGCCAGTGACACCCGATTTGGGAGATCTCTTTCTCAACCCCAACCCTTAATTACTGTCATATTTGTAGTTCCTCTAATCAACGATAGATGGCGCTACTGTAATGTTAAAACATGCTAGCTTACTTGCTTGCCTGCATGTGTTTCCCTATTTACATGCTTGCTTGCATGCTTGCTTACATGCGTGCTTGCATGCTTGCTTGCATGGTTGCTTGCATTCTGCAGTTGCAATTCTTGCACTTCATGCGTGCTTACATGCGTGCTTACTTGTGTGCTTGCGTGCGTCCTTGCGTGCGAGCTTGCATGCTTGCTTGCTTGCTTGCATGCTTGCTTGCATTCTTGCTTACATGCGTGCTTGCGTACGTGCTTGCATGCTCGCTCGCTTACATGCTCGCTCGCTTGCTTGCCTGCATGCTTGCCTGCTTGCTTGCTTTCTTGCGTGCTTGCTTGCAATATTGCTTGCAAGCTTGCAGGTTTGCTTGCTCGCTTGCTTGCTTCTTTGAAATGCTTATGGTTCACGCGAGCGAAGCCGCGGGTAAAAGCTAGTAAATAATAAAAGACGTTTACGCAATAGTTTGTAGGTATACAGATTAAATTTGTGTACAATAACATTATTTTTACAGCAAAAATGCTTAATTATTAACAAAAACAATCAAGCAAGCAAACAAATTAACAAAAACAAATCAACTCAAATAGTATTATCATCCAGCAGGGGCAATGAATGCATGGTTAAACATTTTTTTTTATATAAAGAAAACCATCTCGACTTGTTCTATGAGCCTTCTGTGTTTTATCATAGGTCACTAGGAAGTCCTGTATAAATAATAATAGATAATTAAACAGTTAAATAATTACTGATTGTGTCTTCTTCAACCTCAACATTGATGGAATCTCTGATAATATTGACGGAGCAATCAATACTTTAAAAAAGTTGAATTTAATAGATACTTACTGGCTCAAGCCCATTATCTTTAATGAACCTCAGCAAATGCCGGACTTCCTCCAAGCTGTACATCCCGTCCCCACCACTGCCTCGGACACTGCCGATGTCCGCCAATGCTGCAGAGTACGGGAAAGTGTCCTCCCATTCGAGGAGTACACCTGTTGCACCCCATGACTTGGCTGCCAAGAGGACCTAGAGTTGCAGACATAAAGAGTTTAATTCAAATATTGTGCCTTTTATAATACCTACTTATTATTTAACATATAAGACATCTGAAACCTAAGGCCTAATAATAACAAAATGACCTATTCTATAATCCTCCATCACGGACTAACCACAAAATGTCAGGGCGAACGTTTCCGAAACGCATATGCTCATTTGCACCTATAAATGTCTCTAGCCACCAATCGTGGCTCACTTTCAACCAGATGACAAGCGACATGACAAGCTATGAACCAACCACGACGCAGTCCCCCGGCCGCTCACCGCGGCTTTTCTCGTAATGACTTTCCAAGTCAATTATAGGAGATACGGTATCCAGAGGGTGGTTAGTCCGTGTCCCCCATAATGATCTTGTAACTAAGGAGATAAGAAGTTTGGCCTTCACCCACCAACTGTTCTTTACTGTGCATAATTTAGCAAAAATGTTAAGTGAATGATGACTAGAAGGCAGGCAGCTATTTCGGCCAGCGCCTGAGTCTGGCTATCCAGCATGGTAATGCTGCCTGCCTCTTGCGAACCATGTCTAATAGAGACAATTTAGATTGTATATTTTACTTGAAAATTCCTTTTGTTTCTTAGTTTTATGTGATTCGTATTCAAGTGTCTTTTGATGCTTTCAAAATGCCAAGTTATGTTTAATGTAGGTATTTTATGTAACTGTTACTTACTACCTACTGCAAGACTAAATATTGATCGTGCATATTGTTCAAATATAACTCTGCTTGCTGAGATAGGTAAGTATATAGTTTTGTATCAAAGTAATTTAATAACTTAAATTTTTGTTTTAAAACCCATTTTCTTAAGACCTTTTTAAGTACAGTTCAATACTAACCTTCTCGAAATACTGTACTTGCAACGGAGCGCCTTTTAAATCGAAGTGCACTATTCTAAAACAAATGAGAGTTTAATTTCAACCGGCTGATAAATGCTGAATTGTTTTCGGGTTCGTATTTCGAATTCTCAACACCAACCTATGCATTTTACTGCCAGTACAGGGCTTTTATTTACAGACATAGACAATGACTTAATTTCAATTTTACACGAAAAAAACGGATGTATCTCTTAGTAGTCTTGCGGATGTTATTTAATTTTAAAGATAATGTTAATTTTACAATAACTTTGTTCATTCAATTTCTATGAGTTTGACACATGTTTGTTGTTTTTGTTATTTAATTCATACCATAAGGGATAGGCAAAGGAACTGAGCCCATACAGCCACGTCTGATGTGTTTTGTAAATTTCTGTATATTAAAGTCCTGTCATCGTCAGAGTTGTGTCAGTCTGTCCTAGTCACGTCCTGTCAACTGCTCATGCCTTCCGTAAAGCGATAGTGTACTTTACCACAGAGTACCTTTTTATAACTACGGCGAGCAGCAACCGGCGGATATTTGGGGGTCACAAACAAAGGTAATACGCGTTTTCACTTGAATTCTTCATTTGCTGGGCACTTTCACGTCAATTTGTTGTATAATACACTATCTTTATTATCCACTAAACAACATTATGCACAGAAACTAAAATTCAATTAACGACACGATCCACTCTCATCGGTTTCCCGCCAAATTCCCCCTGACGAAATATGTGAAATATCACTTTTGCCAGCCAAGTCTCTATGGCGGTTTTTCAAGATGAATAAAAATAATAACATTGTGTTGGATCGTGGATAAATTTCTTGGTTCCATTCCATTCATTATTTTTAATTATACTGTTCGTCGACACTATTTTTAGGGAACAAACTCTTTAAAGTGCAGTCTCTGCAGAGTCTACGTAGTGATTATATCGAGGGGTGAAAGGCTATTTGTTTTAAGCGACACTTTTGGCGATATTGAGTTATTTAATTCTCTTTGGAGTCTTTAGGGTAATTTGAAAACCAAAAAATAAAATTTTCACCTGCTTGCCAGCATCAAACTTTAAAATTATCCCCTAATGTACGGGGATTAGGGAGGGGGCATAAAGTACAAATTGAGGTGAAATAAAAACTCAAATACAAAAGAGCAAACTTTAATTTTGTTATAAATCATCGTACATAGTTTAACTTATGTAAATATTATGTAAGTAGAGTCAACAAACTTATTACCTAAAAATACTTTAAAAACCGCTTTCATAAATAGTAAATTCATTGTTTACAGTGTCATTGACAATAAGGCAAGTATAATTTGATTAATTTCTAGTAAAACCGCTGCTGCATCTGATCCTTTCGTCTTTAATTTCAGAAGTTTAGTGATGACGTTTAGCTTCATGAATGTGATAGTAACACTAGGTTCATGGTTAATGACGACAGGCGCAGGTGTAGTCCGAGAATCAGTAAGAAATTATACTACGAAATTTCTGTCAAAATACCTAAGTATCTAACTTAATAAAAACAAACATTTTCAACTCATAATTAAAGATATGATTCATCAGTTTTACACTAATATACTGGGTCCATCCTTGTCTAATTTTCATCAATCAGCCATACATAATCCCAAAGCAGTTAGGTAAAACTAAAATAATGTCTGGACTGCTACAATATCTATGTTAATAAAAACATGAAACTAGTACACAAATCGTAAACTTACGAAGAAAATACTCAAACCTTGCAAAAGGTTTTTCAAACAATAAATAGATAGCTATAAAACTGAATCCATCACATGTAATTGTTAACTTAATCTACTTAATTCCTCATAAAAGTTATAAATGATTATGCATTTTGTGTCTACTTATCGTACGTAAAAGCAAACTGAAACTGCCTACTCTAAGCGTGATTTTATATTTCGTTTAAAAATTAAAAATAACATTGTTTGAGTTATACTTTTATCAAAACTCATTCCCATATGCATCAATCTTTAGACACTTACCGCTTTTTTATACTTAATATTTAGCTACCTATAACTTAATGTTCAATTATTGGTTACACACGGTGAGTCTGAACTAAAGTAGGTCTTTTTTAACATGAAACTACCGTGAGACTCAATCATAGTGAAATAAACGGATCACTCACGTATGACAGTCGAGTATAGCTAGACATGTTTCGGACTAATCCGTAATTTTTCCTCTGGGAGCACACGCCACGCCGGTGGCGAGACGTAAAGTAGGTCTGTAAGTGTACCTACCAAATAATAAGCTCGCCAAAACATTGTTGTCATGCGGTATACTCATAGCGAATTCAAAATAATAAACCACTTGTAAAAGAAGTTACTAGGTGTTAGTTTTAGATCTATAATTACTGGGTTTCATATAGCTACACACTTTGATGCAAAATTTGGACTAAGTATTTTTATGTATCTTGGCTTCTGGTCCTGACGGTTAAAATTTTAATGTGCTATGATGATTCTAACTCCTGGGTCCGGCTCCACAGCGACATCCTTAGCCAGCGGCGCACTGCCACAAATTCTGAAGTTCTTCGTATAAGGTATGACACCCACTAGAATACCAGAGATGATCACCCAAATGCCAGCCACGTAGAAAGCAGCGTCCCATTCACCAGTCGTGTCTTTCAGGCCACCTGAGAAAATAAATTAAATCTGTTGAACTTTGGAATCAATTTAAATACTGATGGAAACTGATGGAGTGATACCTAATAAACAACTCAGAGTCGATAGCATAGTGTCGTGCTGTCGTGACGTCTTCGTGCGACGAAAGTAAAGTCCAGTGGCTTCTGGCCAAAAAAATACAATAAAGTGGAAGTTTAGGCGCCCATTTCGCAAGCCGAAAACAGTTTGGGAAGACTCTTTGTGTTTTGAGTTTAAATTGTAATTTTTGCGTTAAAATCGTCATAAGCTTTGGTCTTAAGATTTACTGACAACGTTATTGCGTAGTAGTTGGTAGTAGTCCATTTGAAATAGGGAGCACCAATACAAATATTATTAAATGTATGTACCGTCAACCGGGGTCAATAGGGATAATTTTGAACTTTGAATGCGATTTTACCAGAATATTTTCATTAGTGCTATCAATGTTAAGGTTTCAAAACTTTAGTCTTGTGTTTGAGAATCCATTTGTAATAATATATTTCATAATAATTTAATCTATACCCTCTTTTTGTTAAAAAAACTGGCCGTCCCTATTCATACTGGAAATGGGGGCAATAGAAACGAATAAGGTACGAATAGGGAAAAATGCTTAGGGATGTCACAAACATGGCAAGCTGACATAAGTACTTAGGTGGTGCTGATCTACCTACTTATTACTCTGAATGTAGGTTATTCAATGTACACACAAAAGAACATTGACCCCAACAGCTGTTTTATTACTAAACGGGATTTTTTGCTTCCTGTTTTCTTATCTATAGATGTACCTAACTAAGAAGGAAACAAAAGTCGAAATAAATAAACACATATAAACGAATTCAAAAATTTGCCGTTTTTATGTGTATTTAATTTATATATACTTACATCTATAAATCATGTAACTACAGAAATTAAAAATATATTAAACACCTGCCTGCTTTTGAACAAATACCTACTACCCACACTTATAACCTATGACATACGACTTAGAGGATGACGACACCTCGCATGTTAAAATTCATCAAGATATGTACAAATTCACACAAACATACATTCATACACACACACACACACACACTTATGCATAGTTAATAAATACATACATTTATATTCACATATACAAACATTCACAAACATACGAACACATTAATACAATACCTACTCACTCGAAAAACATAATCTCCCGTCTATCACAGTCGAGTAAAAATCATCTACCAACGTATTTCAAACCTACTATTCTAGTATTATTTTCAATCACCCGATAACATTTGTGTTTGGTAGTTTTTAAGAAATTATCAGGTAAATGTCATTCCCGGTTTTCGTCCCTATTCACCTCGCCATTCCTATTCACCCCGTTTGACGGTACTTAGTTAATAATGACGTAAGTTGACTTAGATAAGGATTAAATACTATGTAAGAGTTCGGGTTAATAACTTGTAAAGTTGTTTTCACAGCCTTAGCAAGACTTGTCGAGATTTTCCAAACAAATTTATGTGGATGGAAGTTTTCTTCCATCTCAAATAGCTTTGGCAGGCAGCCAAGAACCCATTATGAAAAAATATATCATTGCTTGACTATAAATGCTTCCGCCCATGCTAAAAAGAGCTAAGAATAATTGATTGAAATTGAATCAAGCGTACATCAGGTGGATTTGAGCTAAGAATCTGGAATCAAAGGGATTAGGGAACACTTCTAAATATTAGTTAATAAACTATACTCAGAAAACCTTCCTCTTGAATCACTCCGTCCATTGGTGAACACCGCATCAAACTGCGTTTGGTAGAGGCAGATTATCGCGGAGGGAGACTTAGTTTTATAATGTAGTGAAATTTGAACTCACCAGCCATAGGGGGTCCAATGAGATGCCCAAGGCCCTGGCTCAGCAGCACCAAACCATACGCCATAGTGAACCGCTCAAGAGCTATCAACTCCACCAAAATACTTGGCGTGTACGAGTAAGAACTGGAAAACATCAGGCCGAACATCACAGCATTCATTGCGAGTATGTAGAAACTGTACGATTGGGTCGGGTCCATGATGCGTATGAGCACTGGAAACAATATGATAGTCACTCCGCATAGCACGAGGCATAAGGCGTAGGTTTTTGTGACGTTCACCCATGGCAAGTCGCCCATCCAGCCTAGTCCCACCTGAAAGATAAATAAATGTGATGATAAATTTTGATGGCGTAGGGAAAATAATGGTTATTTAAAAACAGATGGGAAATTTTTGCAAAACGTTATTGGACGTTGGCGTCGTAGCAAGACGCGTATAAAGGAAATTACGGGTTTTGATACTGGAGTACTTCAATTCCTTTATTTCCTCACGCTCTTTTGACTGAAACTTCTTGCTTTCCTAGTGTAACTTTTCGTGATATCGTGATTTTGTTAACTAGAACAAATTAAGTAGTAATTAAGTTAATTGGTTATAGTTCATTGATATGAACCTCTGCGTAGTAACGCCTGATTCAATAAATTATTTGATTACGTTTATCAAAGATACTAAAAATAGCAGTTTATAATGAATCATTAACGCTAAACTCCCAGTACATGGTGAGCTTTATCTACCAACAACCTAAGCATTTTTTTCGCCCATTTATTTTAAACAACCTACTTATGAGATCGAGCCGTGGTAGCCTAGTGGTGTGACCTGTGGCCTGTCAAGCAGAAGGTCATGGGTTCGAGCCTCTGAGTTTATCGGAATTTATGTGCGAAATTACGTTTGTACTTTTTGGTGACGGAAAACATAATGAGAAAACCTGCACACTACTCAAAAGCAATTTAATGGATGTGTGAACTATATAGACCAAGCCCTCTCATACTGACAGGAGGCCTGTGTCCAGTAGTGTGACGTAAACAGGCTGATGATGATGGTTTAAGAGATACTTACAATACCAATAATAGTGGCAACACCGAACACAGACAGCATCAGGGAGCCCTGGGTATCGGTATACCCTGTCTGCTGCATGAAAGCGGATATGTAGAAGTAAGGCACGATGAACCAGATGAAGAGCACGAGGGTCGAGAGGTTCATCATCAGGAAATGGAACTCGGTGAACATGTTGAAGTCGAAGGTTTTGTTGATCACGTCCAGAATGCGCTTGCCCCAAGATCCAGTCTGGAAACGATGAAGAAATGATTGTGTAAACTTATTATGCCAGGTTCCTTAAACTATGTGTGACATAAAATCATTCTATAGCCCACCACTTAATGAGTATAGATTCAGAGTGTGGCTACTAAAGGATGACCTAGTCAAAACGCGGCAATAAATTGCAAGAACCAACCAATATTAAGTAATATGTGACTCAAGAGATAAAAGTAAACTGACTAAATATAAAAACAATCGTTTTTTTTTTCAAAACTGACCAATAATTGATAGGGATTCTGATGGTAAGTAAATATAAGGCCGAAAGCGTAGATGATTGGTTCAGTATTTAGGAATGGTTACCTCACTTTGGTCACCCAACTTCATTTGGCAGCATTTTTCAGTCATGACGAAGTGATGCTGTCTAAATAGTAGGGTCATCTTTCGATAGCCAGACTCCAGTTCAAAATGAGTATCTACTTGTAAAATTAATCCTCACAGACTGAAAGTTATAAACAACAATATTATGTACAGGTATACCTGAGGTTCCTCCATCGACCACATGGAATTTCTGTAAATATCAGGGCAAGAAGATGCGCGCAGTTGGTACTTGGCAATGTTCATCATAGCGCCGCGATGCATGATAGAATTACGGTGTACTCTGATGCCCCTCAGATAATGGTGGTCTGTGCCAAACTGCCTCGTCAACCAATCTTGGCGTTCCGGCCTTGCAGGGATCACAGCGGTCTTGTTCTCTGGAATAGGCTGCAGAAGATGCTCCCTTACAATGTCAAGCTTCGTCTCAAAGTCTTTCTTTTCCTTTCTGTTCAGTTTTATCTTCATTGACATCTTGACCGGCTTGCTCTTTGACACTTCTGCCGCTGGTTCCACTGGCAGCTTCTGCTCCGAATTGCTTCTCAAAGCTAAGAGGGAAGGATAGTTTTGCAGGATGATATTGTAGAGGCGCTTGTTGCTCGAAAGTTGATCTAAAACTTCCACTGGCACCTATAATTAAAATAAAAGCATATTAAGTACCTTAGTAACACCACTATAAAGGATTATTATTGTTTGGTGCTACTATTTTAGTATAAATACATACCTTTTCACTTTGACGCAAAAATGTCGGTAAGTTGATAACAGAGCTGACTTTGTGACTCTGCGATAAATCTGCATTCATCTTCGTTGCTGCCTCAAGATTTTCCGCTTCAGCTATAGAAGCGACTAGCGCTGTGAGTATATATTCAGGAGTCTCACCACTCTTCATTAAGGTTTTCAACTCCTCTGCGCCGGGGTACACCGACTCGCCTCCGCCTGACTTAGCGGATTTGGCTGATATAGATATGGTACTAGACGCTCTCTTAGCTTTGCTTAATTTCCTATTTTTTTTTTGTTCCAGAATTAACCATTCTGGGTCTCTCATAACAGCGCCACACACGCACACATTAAGTACTGTTCCGGCTAATATTAATAGAGCACCCCTCCATTCATATTCTTCTAATAGATACGTCGTTAGTGGAGAGTAGAAGAAAGTACCAAACCCGACGCCACACGAACCGAGGCCAACAGCCAAGTTCCTTCGCTTCTCGAACCAATACGCTATAGACACGACGGCAGTAACATACAAGAGACCCATACCCAGACCAGCCATAAGACCATATGTCACATACAGAACTTCCACAGAATTACTGAAAGAAGCAGCAACAAAACCGATTGTAGAAGCTACACCTCCTACAATTGTCATTTTTCTGCATCCATAGCGATCCACAAGTGCGCTCATAATAGGCCCGGCTATAAGTGGGACGGAAATAAACAAACTTCCGATGAGCGAAGTTTTGGCTTCCGAGGTCTCGAAGTACGCTACAAACTTTTCGTGTATCAATCCATATGAGAAAGCTAAACCGTCGGCGACGGTCGCGATCAGGAACGAAGCGAACACGACTACCCATCCCCAACCACCGTCAGGTATCTGCGGCGCTTGATCCTGGGGCGGATTACTTGAGCATATACTGTCGTTGTCCCCCAAACCCAAGAACTTAACACCTTCGTTCGTCGACGTGGCGTCTTCATCTTTCTTACTGTAAGCCACAGACAAATTGTCACTGTCCTTACTATGGTTGGCATTCGTTTTCATAGAATTAACCGTATTAAGATCTCTTTTATGTTTATCTACGTCATCATTTTTGAGCTTCTCGTCTACTGCCGCATCTATATACTTGATGTCGTCTGCCTTGTAGAGCAGCGGAGACGTAGTCTTCTCCTCTTCAGACGGTATTTTTTGTTCATACTTGAATGCTTTCTCTTTCCCTGGAATTCCATTTGCGTGGGCTCGTTGTGAGTCCATTAGTTTCTAACGCGAGCTTGTTAAGTACGGAACTAAGTACGTACTTGAGTGCTAATTCACGCTCCTAGGGCCTGATTTCTACCAGATTAGGGTACAAAACCCGGGAAGACGGCTTACGTCCAGGAGATCGTGATTTCTCTCGACCAGTGTCTTAATCTTGGGTCTCTGGCTGAATAGCGACAGGGTCTCTTTGAGATACAAAGTGTTAGGGCGCAAGGGTTGTAGCTTGTCGGGTTCATCAAGGACCGGCTAGTCCTCGATTTCACACTTTCGAAATGGTCACTTTTTTTTTCTTCACGCGTTCTACTCCTGAACCCGCGAAACCTTATTGACATGAAGATTTAAAGTTTCAATGTGGCCAACATTTCAAAATTGTAACTGGTAGGAGCACAATCTGAAACAATAGAAAAACATAACATTAATAATTTGTATTTTATTTATTATTTTAAATCTTGTGCATCTTGTCTAACTTGACCATTAAAAACCGGCCAGGTGCAAATCGGACTCGTGCACAATGGTACGGATACCATTATCAATAAAAACGGCAAAAAAATCATATCTGTTGTAGGGAGTCCCACTTAAATATTTATTTTATTCTGTTTTCAGTATCTGTTGTTATAGCGGCAACAGAAATCATCTGTAAAAATTTCAACTGTCTTAACTATCACGGTTCATGAGATACAGCCTGGGTGATATACGGACAGACGGACGGACGGACAGCGGAGCCTTAGTAATAGGGTTTCGTTTTTTACCCTTTGGGTACGGAACCCCAAAAAAAAGTTGCGAGGAGGGGAATTTTCGTTGCTACGGCAACTCTGAAACTTTTTTAATTGCTGACAGTAATGGCGCCGGCGCCAAATCTAATCAGTTTAAAGTAGGCAAGTAATCAAAGCAACTAATTAAGTGGGTAAGTACATTATAATTAATAATCGCATTTGTTTTGTTTTAGGTACAAGTTTATTTTGACCCGATAATACAAGTATAATAACTGAACCGGGTGGCATCGACCGACTCATGATAATAATGATTAAAGTTTATAACCTACAACTCGTAAATAGGAAACAACTTGGTAGAAGTGCAGTTAAGGAAATAAATACCAGTTTTTAATCTCAGACTTTACTGTGCCTACTTATTTATCACGAAATGCAGGAGTCCGATTTATATCCTTCTAAGAAAAACCTCGTTTTTTGTCGAGTTTTTTGTGGTGTTTTTAGGTGAGGAAAAAACTGGTTTGCCATGTTTTTCCTAAGTGTAACGCGGGCATTAGCGTTATCCCGGACGCACCCACATCGCCTCTCTCGCTCGCTCCGCATCGCTCTCGCTCCGCATCGCTCTCGCTCTCTCTCTCCCCGGCTACCGAGCCGTGCACGCCGCGCGCTCTGTGTTTTCTAGCTATATTAAATTCTGTAAGAACTCAATTAACAAGAACTGTAATAACTCAAATGATCATATTACCATCATCAAGAGTGTTTTCATCCTTACATAAGTATTAATTGTGTATGAAGGAGTTTTTAGTTAAGTATACGCTAATGGTTACTGTAAGTACTAAATGTACAAACATTCTGTTTGGCCGATTTAGAAACTGTCAACTCCCATGTTTGTTGGTAGATTTGCTCTTTTAGGTTAGAATTTGCAACACAACATCTCCGTTAATAAAAAAATAAACGAGTTTTGTTTAGAATCGATTAGTACTTACCTATACTTAGTGCCTTAAGGTCGCCTTGCCCCGTGCTGGGTCAGACTCTAATCCTGGGTTAACGTAACGCCAAAAGATACTAAGTCAAGTTAGTCCCAGAAGTCGGCCTAAGGGGTCAGTAGGCTGATCACGAGTTTACGAATCCTGCGTAACGTTACGTTATAGTATCGAAATCGAGAAACCTCATAGGTACTAAATTTTAGTTCCAAATAAGTACGCTCACGGGCGGGCGCTGTTCCAAATGTCATACTGACAAATTTCTCGATAAAGTTACTACTCCATTACGTTACGCAGGATTCGAAAACTTCGTACTCGACCCTCTAAATGCAGCAGCAACGCCTTTAAATTAGAATCATTGTTTGTTTACCTAATCTGAGTGCGGCAAAAATCAACGAAAAAAAAACTAATTTGTAATAGGTACCTAGGTAGTTAGTACCACAGTCAAGTGCAATAACATGGGTGCATACAACTTACTAAAAAAAAAAACCGGCCAAGTGCGAGTTGGACTCGCGCACGAGGGTCCAGTGTAAGCAGAGCCCTGCTCCTAAGCAAAATGTACGCATTGTGGGGTCAACTTATATTGGTCTGCAAAATCTAGAGACAGACAAAAACAATTAAAATTTTGGAACTTTTCTGAGTGGTTGTACTATAAGAGCTACCTTCATACCAAATTTCAAGTTTCTAGGACAACTGGAAGCACCCTTTAGGTTTTCAAAATACGGCAATTTGTATGGAAACGACTTTTTTAATGACCGTATCTTTTGATTACGTTGACTTAGATGCTTGATTTTTTTACAGCTTCAAGGGACCGCAGGTTTAAGTATTTGATATTAATTTCAGCATCCTACCTCCACGCGTTCCAGAGAAAAAGGGTCTTGACAGACAGACAGACAGAATCAGAAATCAGAAATCTTTATTTGCATAAAACATGGTACAGACAGACAGACAGACGGACAACAAAGTGATCCTATAAGGGTTCCGTTTTTTCCTTTTGAGGTACGGAACCCTAAAAACATGTCCATGTGGCTCTTATGTCGACGAATTAAGGTTGTGGAATTGTTGTGTGTGTTGTGTTACCGTACCTCGGTATTTAATTATTAATCATGACAGTTTTAATTGCCAATTATATAACGATAATAGGCCGTCCTCAACTGTAAACAAATGCTAAAAAAGTCAGATAATAACTGGCATGTTTTATTCTACTTATTTTGTAGTTTTTTAACAATTTGTTGCAACAATAACACACGTCAATCATAATGTTGCTGGGTTGAGTAACGATTTATTTTTATTGTTTCATCATTTGTCTTGGTTGAGATTTATTACTAGGTTATTACTAGGGCATTATAGTCCGGTTCTGGAACATGTTAATTACCCCGTAAACTCATAAAACTTACAAGTGGCCAATTTTTTGTAGGCAGTTAGAATTTACTGAATACTACTTGTAAAAAAATAAATAACAGAATTTGACATTGCTTTTGGAATTGTCTAGGTATTTGTTAGTAACACTCGTAAATCCCAAGAAAAAATATGCTAGTGTAAATTTTCTCTGCTAGATTATTGTATTTAACTATTAGAACAACACCTGTCATTTTCTAACACTTTCATCAAGAGCTTACGCCAGCATTATTAATATCACTTAAAAAAATTATAAATCTCTAATAAAAATTACAAGTAAATGATGGCTGCTGAAATATATTTAAACCTGTTAAAAGTAACCACAATTTTAATTTCTAACAGATTTATCAATAGCGCGTTTTTTTATAAGCAGTGGAATTTTCAAAGCGTTCTACTTTACACAAAAAAAAATCTCACGGGTGAACTAAGCACACGATTGAGACTTTCGCTAGCTATTCACACATTAATCTGTATCTTTGTAAATGTAAATTGAATAATAAATAAATGAATAAAATAGAAATAAGTAGCAACTAGCGATATTTTGCCTATCCGAAAACCCTCAATATCAATCATTGGATGCCAGTATTTGAATCTACGAGTCTTTTTACTGATTCCCAGGGTCTTTAAAGCCGGCTTTTGCCGCGGGAATAAAGCACATAGGTATAAGAACCATAAGTATTACCTAAACCTAAACAGATTAAACATTGCATTTTAAGGCTCGAAAATGACAGTTCTTGTTATGTACGGTCGGGGAAATAAATTCCTTACCTACCATGGAACCTTACCTACCTTTCCACAGTAAACGTCATAGTGACATCGCATAGCTCGACAAGGAAAATCGTTATGACGTTTACTATGAAAACGTTCTATGGTGGGTCAGGAATTAATTTCCTCGAATGTAGGTGTAAAGTAAAATAAATATCAGGGACATTTGACACCAATTGACTTAGTCCCAAACTAGGCAAAGCCGGTGCTATGGGTACTAGACAACGGATAAACATACGTAAATAGATAAATATACACATATCCAAGACCCGAGAACAAATATTCGTATTCATCATACACACATCTGCCCCAACTCAAGCTCCATAGTCAGGGTCTCTAACCACTAGGCTATCCGGTGTACGTTTGTAACGTTACATTTTTATTATGATGATTGATGTTTTTAAAGATGAACAATAAAGGATTTAAACTGGAATTCTGCGAGGAAGCCTGTGCCCAGCAGTGGGACGTGAGAAGGTGACGATGATGAGGTTCGTCTCGATAATATTTGGGAGTTCATTCATACACATCAAAACTTAAAGACACGTTTGAGAAAAAGCCTAAAAATCTACAGAAATTTTGTCTTTCCTTGTGTCCTCATTATAATATTAACTCGATATTTTTCGCTACCAGTATTGCCAATGTCACTGAAAATGCTTAAATAGGTCAGACTCAAGGCCCTTTCAGGCCGTTTTCAGGTGACGATCAATCTTTTCTGAATAAATCACATGAATTTATGGATCATAGTGCGAAGACAAAACGTCAAAATAAAGAATCAATATAAGTAAATATAGATGATCAGAGACCCAAGCACGAATATTTCAACCCTGCGTAACGTTATCGAGAAATTCGTATGACATTTGGCATTGAGCGTGTTTGGAACTAAAATTTAATATGTAGTTTCTCGATTTCAATACGGTAACGTTACGTTACGCAGGATTCGAAAATTCGTACTCGGGCCTCTGGCACACAATAAGTACATAATAGTACATCCAGGTAAAGCGGGACTCAGCATGTCTTGATTAAATGTAACGAGATTTTGTAAGTTTCAGATAGTGAGTTAAAAGTGAAGTTTTAAAGTACCTATAATTTTTATAAGTGAAGTTTTTATAACTATGGTTGTTACATTAAAATGTTTATAATAGTAGTTTATGTAACTGCTACATAATGAGGGTCCTTAAAACACGAGTGTGTTTTTATGAAACGAGGCGAAGCTGAGTTTCATAATAGGATCACACGAGTGTTTTAAGGCCTAATTATGTGGAGTTGCATACATTACTTTATCTACACACATATTATAAGTACTCTAAGATGGGTTCAGAAGCCGAAGGCATATATCATACCCATACCTCTCACGAATTTGACTGTTTTTTTTATTCATAGACAAACATACCGAGCTGACGTTTCGTAAACTGTTTTTTTTTGGCAAAAAAAAGGTATTTCACATTATTAATTATACATGTAGAACTGAACTCGGCTTATATACGTGAGTGATCCGTTTTATTTCACTATGATTGTAAATTACGTTGGTCGTCAAATTCGAAACATAGAATTCGATATCTATTACTTTACTGCTGGACCTCCTGGTGGTGGCTGTCGGCGAGAAGGCGTCGTCGTGCTGCAATGCTGGTCATTTTCTACGGTTTCTGAACGCATTATAGAGGACTTATGATATGTGTGTAGATAAAAGCATATTTCCGAGTCAAAAGCAGAATCGCATTCGCTGATTATATCATAACGTTAAAGAAAACTAAAACAAACGCACATTATTGGTAAATAGGTTTTGCTCGTGGAGTTGCTCCCGTACCGTGGAAGTATAAAGAGAAGGTCTCTATCTCGTGGAAATTTAAAAAAAAAACCTTTTTTTTTCTCGTCTTTATCGTAAAAGCAACCTCTATGCAAAATTTCAGCTTTCTAGATCAAAGAGGTTAGGCTAAACATAGATTAGTCAGTCAGTGAGTCAGGATTATTTAGACCCATTTCTTATCATTATAATATCCTAATGTATGTTAGGATCATCTATCGAACATACCCCACTGATAACGATGAAAAGTTTAAACAAAACAAGAACCAAGTATTAATGACAATTAAAATCAACTCTGAAAGCAGCTGCGATCTACAAAACTGCAACTTAACAAAACGTACGAACAGGGCCGGCCTTAATCATCTAGGCGCCCCGGGCCAGTCATGCACTTGGCGCGCTTTTGTAGACAGTGGTGACATCATGCCGGCGCTCGCGGCGCCCTGTGTAGACCCCGGCGCCCTGTGTAGAACCTGGCGCCCCGGGCGGTCGCCCAGGTCGCCCCCCCTAAGGCCGGCCCTGCGTACGAACTTTTCTGCGGTAAGAAATCAACTAATGGACAACTTCACATATATTTTTGTTATACTTATCAACATTTTATCATTTACCAATCGATATATTCTGATAGGGCTGTGACAGTACAATCACTCAGTAATCGGGTTATGAGCAAGTACTGTGGACGTAAACTGACGCACTCTGTATTATTATCTCTAAAACATAACGTAATAACATAACAGAAAAAAATGAAAAATCCCCGACATTGTTATTTCAATGTTCAATATTTCAAACACGGGTCAACCGATTTGAATGAAACTTAGCTAACAACCATCTCGATTAAACTAGCTTCCGATTAAAAAACCGCATCGAAATCGGTATATTCGTTTGGGAGCTATGTAGCCACAGATAAATAGATACACAGGTCAAACTTATAACACCCCTGTTTTTGTTTCGGCGGTTAAAAATCTAGAATTACCAGACTATAAATGGGAGTTAGAAGTAAGAATTCAACGTTTTATCCTTCCCTGGAACATTTATTCGTAGCTAAGTGGAGTCAAGCATGCCCACTGTATTATAAGATGCCTTTTTAAACCGACATACGTTCGAATTACACAGCGGCGCAAGCCAGATTTTCCTACTCTTTCATGATTTCCCTGGCTTGCGGTTTCCCGCAATTACATAATGAATCAAGAGCTTATGGACAGGATACTAGTCATTTTACTCATCATCATCATCACCAGCCTTTTTTACGTCCCACTGCCGGGCACAGGCCTCCTCTCAGAATGAGAGGGTTTGAATAATTTAAACTAAAAAAAGCAAAGCAAAGTAATTGTTTTTTAGTTCATGAGAGGGTTTGGGCTATAGTTCCCACGCGGGCCCAGTGCGGATTGGGAGCTTCACACACATTATTGAATTGCTTCGCAGGTGTGTGCAGGTTTCCTCACGATGTTTTCCTTCACCGAAAAGCTCATGATAAATTACAAATGTAATTCCGCACATAAATTCCGAAAAACTCAGAGGTGCGAGCCGGGATTTGAACCCACGACACTCTGCTTGAGAGGCCATAGGTCAAACCACTAGGCTATCACCGCTTCTCGCAGTAAAATAATGCTATGCCTACCTAGGTATAAGTATAATTATGTATACTCAGCTCCCAGAGTTTCCAGGCCACGGTTAAGGCGAAAACAGCCACTAAACATCGTGAAAGGGTATAATTTTAAGGGGAAGGGAAAACATAAAAAACGTATTTTTGTATCTCCAAGTCTTTAATAATAATCAGATGATAAAAAAAATTATGAATTAATTATTTTTATAATACTATAGTTTACCAAATCTAGATGTTCACATTTTAAATTCAATGACATTTCCTTAACAAATCTCTGGCAAAATGGCGTGGAATGGTGTGCGCGGGGGGAAGGAATTAAACTCAGCCAGTACAAGGTCACTGGAAGCTGCGTTCGCCTTAAATAAATTCAAGTGGAACTAGCAGAGCGTAACGACCGTGGTAAATCGTCATGTAAACAACTGAATGGGGTAAAGTAGTTAAACTGCAAGGCCGGGCAAAATCTAATCGTCATTAAAAACCGGTTCGAACCAAACAAAATCACTTAGAAACGTGTCAATGCCTAGTAATTGTGACAATGAGAGTTACCTGAGCGGGAAAAAAATTACTGACACTTCTTCCGAGAGGGTACGGTTTCCTACGAGTACCTAAGTTACATACTAATTCGAAGGTCGCACTTTTTTTTGTAAAACAAATAAGGCAAACTAGAATATATTATGTTAATACCTGCCTACCACGCGTTTTTTGACAAAATTATTGTAGTCACACAACGTTTTAATTTCTATCTCGATAACATGCTGTTTCCTACCACACGTACTTAGCTAAAGCTAAAATGAATGCTATTTACAATTTACATTACAGTCAAATGGAATGTTGTTATTTTTTATTTATAAACATATTTCATCGTAATCTTATCGATAAATACCATTGGTATTGTGATAACTCAATATAGAATCCATCGATCATTAGATTTCGTGAACGCATTGCATAAGTGTGGGGTGCAATAAATCACACTTGTAAACAGGTTTTTATCACAACCATTGTATTAACTATTTAAAGTTATCTTGGCGAATGATGATAAGTATTTGCTTTGAAAGGAAAGCGGGAAAATCCATATTATTTATACCGTGAAAATCACAAGCACAAGAGGCATTTCATCTTAGCCCTCTGTAGGTCTAGCACAAGTCACAGTGCGACTTCTATCTCGCGCGAGAACAACTGCCCGTCCTTTTCTGTCACTCAGAATGCAACGGGACGGGTAATATAATATCGCGCGACAAACAAAGTCGCGGTCAGTCGTGCTAGCCCTACTGGGTTGGGAACGCATCTGCAAACCCCCGGGGTTGCTGGTGTTTAGGGCAGTGGTGATCACTTACCATCAGCTGACCCACTTAAAAGGAAACTGAAGGACTAGCGCCCCGCGGAAGATGCGGCCCTCAGGTTGGCCTTCAGCACCTGCTTCAACTCCACGGGCGTAGCCAGGGGGTTTTTGGGGGTTCGAGTTCAGTTACACTAAGGGCACTGTAGGCCGAACACAAAGTTTTCGAATCCTGCGTAATGTACTCGAGTTGTAACGTTATCGTGACATTTGTATGACGTTTGGAACAGCGCCCGCCCGTGAGCGCATTTGGAACTAAAATTTATTATGAGGTTTCTCGATTTCGATACGATAACGTAACGTTACGCAGGATATGAAAACTT
The DNA here is from genome assembly GCA_963691665.1 of Clepsis dumicolana. Lineage (NCBI taxonomy): Eukaryota > Metazoa > Arthropoda > Insecta > Lepidoptera > Tortricidae > Clepsis > Clepsis dumicolana. The sequence goes on along the minus strand of OY829516.1, from coordinate 2,166,942 downwards.
CGTGCCCGGGCCTCTGATCCTAGTAAAGTAGAATAATGATATCATCATGTATACCGTCTAATTGGCAACAGCTGATGTAAAGTTCATGATGTATAACCACAATAAGTAAACGATTACCTACTGATTAATGTTATCTTATCAGCCAGTTAAACTAGATAAACTGACAACTGCACTGAAAAGTTCAAGATTGAGACGTTACTTGTAGGTAAATTTAACTTGTTCTAGTTGTAGAACAAGAGAAGAGAACAAGAGAAGAAGAGAGGTAGGCCAGGCAACGAAAAGGTATAGAGGGAAATGCTTAGAACGCAATTTCGGACTTCGTAACTTTGTTTGGGCTAGTTAGGAGGTGAACATATCAAAAGTCCTCACTCGTAGCCCTTGAGCCGGGGGGAGGGGGGGCTTCTAAAGTCCAAGTTTTCGGTTTTTCGCTTACATCTCTTAAACTACCTATGCTTCCTAGTGACATGACCACTATATTATACAAAAGAAAGCTTAAATTTGCTACAAGTTCTGCAAATACCTAGTTAATGATAGAAACTGACAGCGTTTTGAAAAAAGCACTTCTTTAAGGTAATAGTATCTTTCTAAATACCACATTTATCTACGCGGGTAAGAAAATTTGTGTAAGATACATTGCGAGGTCGTGATGCGAACGAATTAGAAGTGGTCCTTCCAGCACCGCATTGTAATTAACATTACACAAATTTCTTCAATTTCTCTCATCTCCGCTGGTCTGCTAAGTATCTCTCTGACTGTGCAAACAACATTAAATAACGTATAATATTTGTAAATAGTACGTTAACATAAATGTCTAACGCTTGCTAGAGGGCCTTAACCTCGTTAGGACGTAGACGTAATCCTACAAAACCTTTGGCTTCTCAAGCTAATGCTATTAATAAACCTTCCTTCTCCCTTTGTCTTTTGGATTTATAATATGCTATCCCTTTCCAAGACAATATCATTGAACAGGTTTTGTAACTTGTGTCTTATTTGTAAGACGTCTAGAAATATCAAGTTCCTCAAACAAATTTTCGAACTGCAGACGAAATACAGAAAGATGAGTAATAATATTTATGACAGTCTCAAGTCGACCTTCGGATCGTCCCAAAAAACTGTCTCCTCTAAATTTAGACAAACCTTCGGTCTTCGGTTTACGTAAGTCAGAATTTCTGTAAAACGAGACGACCGCCGAGACTACTGGCCAGCGTCCAGGTTTTAAAACCGTACATTTCGAGATTTTACTGATGATAAACTGGATCTTACTCAATAAAATATTGTACACTTTGTTGATTTAGAATGTTCCTAACGTCCGACGGGAAAGAAACGGGCAGAAACAAAACACACGCGTAGCATAGTCAAATTAAAATTAACCCGACTCAAAATCTGTGACAATGTGGATGACTGATGACTATCCAAGATTTAGATTCGAAGCACTTCCAAATTCCAATAGTGATTGATATTTTTAACATGAATCTAAGGCACGACTTGGAGACAGCGAAACGTACATAGGTACCCTGCACGACAGTTCTACTCGCGCCCTAGAGGAAGGACTGCGAATTAGCCAGAAACTTACGGTCTAAACCTAACTTATATACCTTTATCTTGAAAAAGGCAGTGTGTCCAGCTGATGAAAATTATAAGACCGTAAGCAGACAAACAATTTTTTCTCTAACTTCTCCATTTTATATCGTACAGTCCAGGAAAATTAATTCCTGACCCACCATAGAACATTTTCATAGTAAACGTCATAATCTTAACGATTTTCCTTGTCAAGCTATGCGATGTCACTATGACGTTTACTGTGAAAATGTTCCATGGTGGGTCAGGAATTAATTTCCTCGACCTTACATAATTTAAATTTAAGGTTGCAATTATGCAATAAGTGTTTCTCTTTGCCGCAACAGTACAGTGTACATGTTTACCCAATCACAACAGACTTAAAAGTCTTAATCATCAAGAATTTTTTTAATGCCGACGTCATTTAGTCTTGAAGTGTCCATCTCGAGTTACGACAAAACAAATGTTTGCGTCAATCAACGTTTGCTGTTGCCTTTTGAAGAACCATGAATGTTTGGATGTCAACTCGCTAATTATAGCCTTTATGCTGTGTTCAAAGACTATGGTAATTTCGTTGGTGCCATCACAAGTTGATGTGCGAACCGAGTCTCTAGTATAATTTTTGACACAAGAAAACAATGACATTACATAGTTTTTTATTAAAAAGAGGTAGATAGTGTCATCAGCCAGCGCACCGAAACCGAAGCGCAGCACATGTAGCCAATTGTGGAGTGAGTTCGTGCGCGAACAACCATCACTAACCACGATCATCAGTCATGATGGACACGACTAAGAAGAAGTAGCCTCTTAAATTGTTTGGCTTGAATGCATATTGCATGGCTGCAAAGTTGTATAACGAGATACCTGAAGACTACAACAGGCTACAAACACATCAATTCGGGAAAAAAATGTTCAGGTGATTGCTTGATAGATGCTTTTATTCTGTTACTGAATTTTTAAATAATAATTGGTTTGGGGAAAATGTATTCTATTAAATATTTATAATGCATAGTAAAATAATACAACATGTGTTATACCTTTGAACTAAATATATTATTTAGATTTAATTTAGTTTTAAGTTGTAGTTTATTTAGTTTAAGCTTAGATTTAATGTCATTGTAAATTGCTTTTATTATGTAAATAAAGAAAAAAATATATTATTGTTTATTATAATGTCCAAAATATGAATAAATGTTATAATTAATACGCTGTACTCTAAAACATTTCTACGCCAATGGTGGCAGAATATGCCGAACTAACACATTTACTATCTTATGTTGTACCATATTCTTGGAAATAAATGATTGATTGATTGTTTGATTGATTTTGCCTCCGTCGCTCTCGAATAAGGTTCAAACTTGCACGCAAATGTGCTGCTTTTTTTGTGTGTGTGTCGAATTTGTGTGAATAAATGTGTGCTGTATTAGAGAATAAAGGTGCCCTGCGGCCCGCCCGCTTCCGTATTGTGACGATTGACGTCAGGGCGGACGGACGTACCGCATAAGTACAAACTCAAATCGGTGTTTTATTTGTGCACTAGTTAAGGCACCCAGCGTAGACGTTACAAAATGTATCTCTCTTTCTCTCTCTCTCTCTCTTTCAAATGTCAAAATGTTGGAAACATTTTTTTCGATTATTGGCAGCGCCTCTAGCGGCACGTGTTGGCAACGTATTATTCTCATAGTATTGACAGATTAACGCGTGCATGATCTTAACGCTTACGCTTGTAGTAATTTAGCACCTAGTGTAATCGCCGACCAGGCCAAGAAATACGTCTCGATCGCGTTCGCGTTTAACATTTCTCATACTATTTGACACTTTAACGCAAACGCGATCGAGACGTATTTTGTGCTTTTTGATTACACTAAGGGCGCTTGAATCAATGGCCAAAAAAAACGTCGCGAACGCGTTTGCGTTAAAGTACTACGTGACACTTATGAGAATTGTTTGTTGTCGATACGTGCCACTAGTGGCGCTGCTAATGTGCCCAGAGTAATTCAGAAGTAAACAAGAACGCGATCGAGACGTTGGCCGTTGATTACACTAGAGGTTTTGAATGAGCCGACCCGTTGGCCGTTAGGTACAGAGTTTAGTCAAGTGTCTATCTATAATCAAGAAAACCTTTGATTTGTAAGTATAAGTACATGAATTAATGAATAAAAAATAATAAGGTAATTAATTATTAACTATTTTGCTAAAAATTAAAACTGAGAAAGTTGAAAACACTGGACCCTTGAACCCTGAAAACCGCGTCCGTAGACCGATACGTTCAGGCCCCTTTTTCATCAACTTTACAATTGCCAGTTTGCTCATGACAATTCGCACTACATTTCTTGGCCAGTATGAAGCGCGCTGAAACAAAAGCTCATCAAGTCAGCAAGCAATTGACACTAAATTGTCATTGAAAACTGACATTTGTAAAGTTGGTGAAATAGGGGCCAGAGGCCCGAGTACGAATATTCGAAACCTGCGTCACGTAAAATCGAATAGTAAACGTTATCGAGTTTGTATGACGTTTGGAACAGCGCCCGCCCGTGAGCGTATTTGGAACTAAAATTTTGTATGAGGTTTCTCGACCTCGATACGATAACCGTAACGTTACGCAGGATTCGAAAACTCGTGCTCGGCCCTCTGGTCCTAAAGTTTTCACAGCTATGATGCCACAGACAGGCACACATACACAAATTCATACGCGTCACACTTAAGTCTAGCATCCCTCTTTTTCGTCGGTGGTTAATAAACGCACTGACGTATTGTTTACTAAGAGATTGCTTTACTACGTAAACTAAAAGGTTCTCGTTTACCCATCGAACGCTTAGGTCTATTTTAAGTAACAATCAATGTGTCAGTCACCCGGCAGTTTCCGCTCTAGATTAGCTAATGTATAGTTTCTTACTTTAACTAATAAACCATTGATATCCAAAAATAAACAGATACGCCAACGCTTCACCGCGCGCGGACAAGCAATTAAAGTGAATAAGTGATGCGGTGATGTTCGGTTCCCGTGATGTTTGACATTATATCGTCTAATGACAGCTAATGAGTGAGGGCCGCACTTTGTCAGCGCTGAACAGGTGCGTGGCCTATCTTTAATGTTTTGTATATCGATGTAATAAACAAATAAGATACATAAAAAAGCTACTTTATCAATTTTTCTGGCTCAAATAAAAGTTTTAATTTATTCAGAAAGTCTGCAAAATGTTTATAAAAAGTGAAGACGACGCTAATAAAAAGCAATAAAATGTGCTATTTAAAGTTGCTTCAACACATTTATATTTGGTTTAAAATGTTCCACAATATTTGGCTGTCTCCCTGAATATCGGACCCACACTGTAAACATTGCTCAGATTCACACCGGTCGGTCACCTCCGTGATACTTAACGCATGATTAGATCGATAGGATTAAGTAGATTAGATTAGAACTTAACGCATGTATAGGTACGATTTTTGACTACAAAATTACAGTAATGTCAGGTAATACACTGAATAAATGCTGCTTGTGTCGTATCAGGAGGTGAAAGAACTTGCATTGCAAAGAACGGACTGGAGACAACTGCATCGACAAGAGTAACACTCTTAAATAAGATGATGACTGGATAAACAACGCAACGACTAACTGCATAGGCACGCATGTAAAACTAAATTAATTGCTTACCTATGTTGTGTGTCTCAAATTATAAAAAATAAAGAGTAATTTACTTAACTGTTATAAATGATCCTAAGAGTGACGTAAACGTAGATTACTAGGTTATTCCAGGAAAATGGATAATTCCCGCGGGAAGGCGATAAAATGAATTCCGCAGAAGCCAAAAAAACTGGTTCTTTTTTCTATTTTATTTGATAAAGTGTTCTGGTGGTCGATAAAGGGTTTTGTATTGTATTGCATTGTATTAATATCATTTTGCTCAACTTGCATTTTATACCTCTACATAAAATAATGCATTATTGAAATATTTACGATTCATTCTCTGACACCTGTATAAGTATCGGTTTATTTGCTCAGCTATTCCTGTAAACGTTGTCATTGCGAATTTTGCCATTACGTAGAATTTGAACAACGTACGGAGTTTGCAAAATCATAAACAATATTGTAGACAGCGGATCGTACTGCCAATGTTATCAAACAATATTCGCGTTACAGTAACACACACACACGTGTGGTCGAGTCTGTTGCTATGGGTTTTTGTTTCAGGCTATACTAATATAGCTAACAATGCAACAATGGGCGCATGTTTCACGCTAAAAACTCGCTAAAACTAAGTAAGTATTAACATGTCCCTGTCTTTCCATTCACAAGGACTCGCATCGAAACAATTGAAAGTCACAATGTACTGTTTGATTTGACTTACTAACACCATGGACTTTGGGTCTGATACAAAATTCACGAAAAATGTGTCCCAGTACAACACGGCATTTTTCGATGACAGCCATACGTCATAGCGCTGTCGTTCGACCAAACTAAGACTGACTGACGCTCGATTAGTGGTCTTTTTTGCAAATTAGTGGTATTTTTGGTTCGGACGTTTTCAAGCGCTAACCCGAAGTCCATGGTGTTGGTAAGTCAATGAATGTTTGTCATATTGTAATTTATCACTAGTCGTAATCATAAGTAACGGTTTTTTTCTCTGAAACCATCAGGATTATTACAGTCGGCAGCAAAAGTAGCTAAGTAACCGACGCATTCACAATGATCTAAACACGACTCTATTGTTATAGACATAAGAGCTTGTGCAGATCATTGTGACCGCTTCGGTTGCTCAGCTACTTCTGCTGCTGACTGTATAGAATAAACCTAACCTAACCTATACAATTCTACAGGATAACCAATACAAAAGTCCTGATTTTTTTACGACTTCAGAGAAAAAGAGTTAGTACGACTAGTGATACATTTACGACAAACATTAAATTATGACTAAAAATTTTCAACGAAACAAAGGACACACATACAGGGTGTACTATCGAACAAATTGTATTCTGACCCACTGTGGATTCTTTTCACAATATGCATCGTTACTCCAGCGGCTGACTGAAGCCAAGATTTAAACAGTTACTTCACTGACTCTGAGTTAACTTTACGTCAGACGGCACAGCATGTCAAGTTGACTGCTGAAGTTTACACTGTATGGCATACAGTGTAAACTTCAGCAGTCAACTGGACATGCATACAGTGTATGCAGATTAAAATTATGTTTGACCTTTTTCATTTATGCGAGTTTTTATAGCGTACGTCATATAATCAGTGTCGGGCCATTGTGGTGGACGGATGCGAATGCAAAGTGCATTATTATGCGCATTCCAGCCATTGTCAGTTAAGTATGAAGGTAGCTCTTATTATATAGCACCAATGGAATAAGTCTGAAAATATTATACTTTAATGTCTGCATGTCTGTATAATCTGAGAGACCAACATAAAATGACCCTACTCTGCGTACATTTTGCTTTAAACCAGAGCTCTGACATTCAGGGAAAATTATAAAAAATCTTCGGGACTCGATTCCCGCGATAGATCGACTATTCACATACTTACAATTTTGCACGCACCCTCGGTGCGCGAGTCCGACTGGCATTTGACCTGTGTTGTTGTTTTCTGACAGGTTCGGATTTAACCAGCATCACACCTGGAGCGTTATTACCTCAGGGAAAGCATTGCGTTCACAGCTGTTTGCCTTGTTGTTCAATATTAAACTGTACAGTTGGAGCTGTTAATCGGATTACCTTTCATCGGTAAGTAGTCGGTGTCCTAAAACATCTATGCACTAACCTAACCAACATAGAAAAGTTGAAAAATCCCCGACATTGTCATTTCAAAGTTCAATATTTCAAAAACGGATGAACCGATTTTAATGAAACTTAGCTAAAAAACATCTTGATTAAACTAGTTTTCGATTGAAATAAACCCCATCGAAATCGGTCCACCCGTTTGGGAGCCATGATTATAACAGTAATTATAACAAACCTCCTTTTTGCCGGGGGTAATTATAACACCCCTCTTTTTCATCGGGGGTTAATTATAACACCCCTCTTTTTCGTCGGGGGTTAATTATAACACCCCTCCTTTTCGTCGGGGGTTAATTATAACACCCCTCTTTTTCGTCGGGGGTTAATTATAACACCCCTCCTTTTCGTCGGGGGTTAATTATAACACCCCTCTTTTTCGTCGGGGGTTAATTATAACACCCCTCCTTTTCGTCGGGGGTTAATTATAACACCCCTCTCTTTCGTCGGGGGTTAATTACAACACCCCTCTTTTTTGTCGGGGGTTAATTATAACACCCCTCCTTTTCGTCGGGGGTTAATTATAACACTCCTCTTTTTCGTCGGGGGTTAATTATAACACCCCTCCTTTTCGTCGGGGGTTAAAAATGTTACACACTTGGTTCCCATAGAAATCGGTGAACCCTTTCCTTCTTTCTCGATATAAATGTTCTGTGGACTTAAATAATTACAATTTAAATTTACAAATATATCAGAAACAGAGTTGCCGATAAAAAACACTTGAAAAAAAAAAACAATAATTCAATTTGGTAACTCATATGTTTGACACAATATGGCGACAGCACGCGAAATGATAAGCGTTCTAATTGAGAAAGTGGCAACCAATTAACTACACCCACTAAGCTTAGTGAATGACTTTTGAATTAACATGTTGTTATCGTTTATTGGCCGAGCGAGCGAAACGAGCGAAGCGTCCCGTTTCAGCTTAGACAAAAATCTGTCCGTCTGTCTGGCTGTTCTCCTCTACAGGCCGCATTTCTCAACCGATTCTCGTGAAATTTTGTGAGCAGGTTCAGTAATTGTATAGATTTTTTTTTGTCGATTTTTTGTTTGGAAATAAAAAAAAACGAAATATTTTCAAAAATGAGCTCGCGAGGTCTACAGCCCATTAAATAATCGAAGATAGAGGCTCTGAACTGACGTCATAATTTTCAGTGTTCGAACCGCCTCAGTTTTCTACTTTTTCTTAAATTAAAATCGTCCAAGTTGCAGTAACACGTGAGACTTGGGGTTTTCACCAGTATTTTCGAAAACCTGATTAAGTATTGTTTTGATTCAGGCGTGACTTTGCGGAGGTCCGTGGTGCAAGTAATAGATATATTAACCTGATTAAGTGGTTGAATAAAATTATTTTATCCGACATCTGTCAATCACCCGATTCCAAAGACTGCTCGTTCGCACATCCACACCGCCAAGTGGACCGACCTTAATACGACCCACCAACGCGTATGAAGTACAATCAGCTCCCAACACTGTCCTATAGGTAATTATAATTTGCTCCAACGAGATATCAATTGAAAGGAAATGCCAATAGAGGTTCGAGTGGTCCCAATAGAGTCCATTATTTACTGATACGGGCCTGCTAACTTGACGCGCATCGTCGTTGGGCCAACGTAATCTGAACTCTTGCTTTTGACTCTATGGTTACAATCAGTTTGCGTTGCTAATGCTTTGTTGTATTCATCTGTTTATGTAGTATTCATTGTACGAATATTAGTTTGAATCACAAGTAGTTTGAAACGTTTCAATTTTGTACAGCTAGATACATCTTATATGATTCTTATACACTTAAAAATCTTTTAAAAAATTCAGCCGTTTAACCCTGAGTCAGCCGAAGGTACAGACTAACTAAACAAGTGGCCTTAGACATCGCGACCTCATTTTTAAAAATTTTAGCTCTTTTTTAGTTTCACAAAAATTTATCGCCAAAAAAACCTATCGTCATCATCATGTCAGCCGAAAGACGTCCACTGCTGGACGGCGGCCTCCCCCCCCGCGGCTCTCCACTCAGACCGGTCTTGTGCTTTCCGCATCCACCGCAGTCCCGCAATCTTTACTAGGTCGTCGCTCCATCTTGTTGGAGGCCCTCCGACAGCTCGTCTCCCGGTCCATGAACGCCATTCGAGAACCTTCTGACCCCATCGGCCATCAGTTCTGTGCAGGGCCGGCCTTAATCGCGCCTTGGGCGAGTCATGCATTTGGCGCCCTTTTGTAGACATTGGTGACATTATGCCGGCGCGCTCGGCGCCCTGAGTAGACCCCGGCGCCCCGGGCGGTCGCCCAGGCCGCCGCCCCCCCCCCCCCCTAAGGCCGGCCCTGGTTCTGTGAGCAATGTGCCCCGCCTACTGCCACTTAAAAACCTATAGGTACTTATAATAAAATTAGCGAACCTACTCACAAAATATAGAAGATAGATGGAGAATTGCGACCTGTCAGACTTAATGAGGACAACAGCTGGACTGACGGAGCCGGACAGACGTACGAAAGATTTTTTGTCCTAGCTGAAACGGAGACGTTTCGCTCACTTTGTTGGCTCGGTCAAATACCTACGTACCTACCTAGCTAGTAGCATATGTTTGTCTGGCATTCAGTATACAAGAGTGACGTGTTTCGGCACAATTGGTTTCATAGAATCAGTGAGAACGTTTACACAGCCGAGGAAAACATTGAAGTGTCTGTTTTACCAAATTGTAAGCAAACAGACTATAGAGCGCTGCTATAAACAGTTATAGTTATAGGTGGATGCTATTTTTAGGGTTCCGTACCTCAAAAGCAAAAAAAGGAACCCTTATAGGATCACTTTATTGTCCATCTGTCTGTCTGTCTGTCTGTCTGTCAAGAGTCTTGACAGTCCAGAAAAAAAGGGTCTTGACTCAAGACCCTTTTTCTCTGGAACGCGTGGAGGTAGCATGCTGAAATTAATATCAAATACTCAAGCCTGCGGTCCCTTGAAGCTGTGAAAAAATCTACTTTCTAATCCAACGCAATCAAAAGATACGGTCATTAAAAAGGCAATTTCCATACAAATTGCCGAAATCCAAAAACCTAAAAGGTGCTTCCAGTTGTCCTAGAAACTTAAAATTTGGTATGAAGGTACCACTCACAAAAGTCTCAAAATCTTAAATTTTTATGTCTGTCTGTAGATTTAGCAGACCAATATTAACTTGACCCCACACTGCGTACATTTTGCTAACACTGAACTTCTTAAAACACCAGGGAAAAGCGTTAAAATCTTTCTACGAAACCCTCGTGCGCGAATCCGACTCGCACTTGTCCGGTTTTTGTCTACAAAGAGCGCGGATGTTTTGTGCGGAAATCGCAGCGTTAGACGCATTGCGATCAACTTTTGCCTCGTTTGTGCAATACTGCGCGTTCACCGCGTAAAACAATGTTTGGTATAATTACCAATAATCTAATTTATCTGATGTAAAATGATTTGCGTCAAACGCTTCGCGTTTAATGTAGAGCTTATCGCATAAAACAACCGATTCTTACTTTGTAAGGCGGAATAATTAATTTTGATTATATACGAAATTTAACAGAAGACGAAAAAAAAAACAACAAAGTATTTTAATTTCATTTGTTAGGACTCAGTACCTACCCAAAGGGTACCAACCGGGATTACTTATAACTTTACTATGCCTCCGCTGTATGTCTGCCTACCTGTCCATTCCAGTGTTTGAATTTAATGGTTACGTTTGAGTTAGTTATGTTGTTTCTATTTTTCATTATTATTTTATTTAATTGACGAATGGTGAATTGTTTTGACATGTCAAATAATTGCAATTGTCGAAATAAAGAAATCTATCTATCTATGAACTGTTAGGAAACGTATAATTGTATTGCGTGAACTTCAAAACGTACACAAACGATTGTTAACGCGGGGGTCAATGACCTGGCTACTTTCAGTTAACTACGTGGAGGAAGGTCAGTTATAGTGGAAAGTTTAACGGAAAATAAACCTTCATGTATAAGAATAAGACCAAGATGCATTGCAAGTGTATTTTTCCATAATGTTGTCACTCTAACTACAATGTACTTAGGTATAACGCGACCGGTCTAAGTAGGCGTGTCGCAGAGGTAGGGCGATAGTCAAAGTTACTTTACGTTTATTGCTGTGCGAGGCGTCAACTTAAAGCGGTCGGGCTATTCCTACAATTGAATTTCCAGGTCCTAATAGCCTGTCACGTCGGGAATACGGGATTTGAGGATCGTACCAAATAAAACTTGTTGTGGTGGTGGAATCGTAGATTATATTTTTGGGGTAAAATTAAAAGGCACCTAAAACAAACATAGGAACTGTTAGCTAAATTGATACAATAAAAACTGATAAAAATGCGTGGTATAAAAACATATGGGTTAACACTCACGATTGTGCCTTTTGCAGTATTGTAGATAACAGAAGATTTAACTTTACTTAGGTTGTATAATACGAAAGTTCACGTAACAATACTTCACTTATTAGCACTAAGCCTTTGGCTATAGGCTTATAAAACTTGAGAAACTGATAAAGATTCAGACACACGTCGGCAAGTACGACCGTACGCGGGTAAAACTGGAGAGCGAATGAATTAAAAGCCAAAGGATCAGAAACAAGAAATTAATTTTGAATTTGAAATTTAGAAAGAACAGAAGTCAATATGTTTTTTAAAAAAAGTAAATCGAAAAGTAGACTAAGGTTTGTAACGGCTATACTAGCCTTACAAGCCTAACCATAAAAAATTCATTTTCAAAACCGGATTTTTTGCTGACTGTACTTGGGTCAATCAACTTTTCATTGCCACTCTTTCCCATGGAGATGTCCCCTGGGTAACTCGTCTAAAACAAGATTTTCTAAGGCACCACACCATCAAACGTTAGGAGCTTCAACAGTATATGCCAATTCCTTCATGCTTCATCTCCTAAGCATCCAAATCCTGACTTTCAGGGGAGTGGGGTCTTAGAAACTCGTATTTTTGATGAGTTATCCACGGGACATCTCCATGGCAACTAGTGGCAATGAAAAGTTGATTGACCCACTTGCATTGTCGAACCAGCTCAATGACACAAATATACACAAAGTGCTCATAAAGACGCTTCTAATGAGCCCAAATTCGGCAAATTTACACCATGTTAGCATAACGTTCCTCTCACCAGCTCCCTGCTCCATCTTCAGACCAGCCTGAAGCCTCACGCACATTGGATTATTATTTTTATTATTGCAAGTACGAGTAGTGCAAGAATTCAATACAACCCTCATTCATATATCCAGCAATCTTTTTGACATTCGACTCGTCATCATCATCATCATATCAGCAGGAAGACGTCCGCTGCTGGATATTGGCCTTCTCCTAGGATCTCCACGACGATCGGTCTTGTGCTACCCACAGCCCACAGATGACTCAGGAGACCCCGCTCTCTTCCAACAGTAACCAGATCTATTACATTAATAGGTAAGTACCGTGTGTGTGTGTGTGTGCGTACGTGTGTGTGGTTCTGAGTCTTCATTTGTGTTAATTTGATGTTTTGTCCTTATAATCAATACTTTAAAAGGATTACATGTTTTAGAGATTGAGAGACAACCTTTTTTGTTAGGTAATGTTTACCACGGCCACTGTTTTTTGTTTTTCAAAGTTCTTTATTAAATTTTTAAACATTTGGAACAAACATAATTGCTAATTACAACTACATTTATTAACTAATAATAATAATACTTACAGGCTATTGACGCCTCTTAAAGTTGATTGCAGAACATTTACACATATTTGGACCGCATGAATAGTTACAAGAACACTACTTTACACAGTTAGGTACATACTGTTAATTAAGGCGCATAACTTTGTCTCAGTTATTGCTTTCAACATTATCACATAAAATTACAATACTAAATAATTAGAGGGTAACTATCAGGCAACACGAGCGGTCACCACGGCCACTGTGACAGCCATTGTGGACCGTCGCTTATAAAACAGTGTAGCGTTTATAAAAATGATATGTATTCATAATAAATTATAATTTCATGACATTATGGCAACCGAAGGAATCTGACGCGAATATTAATTTTATCAAATTAATAATCCACTTCCTTACAATTTTATGTTTCTTAGTTATTAAGGTAGTTTCTGAGATCATTATTACTGTGGCCTTGTCTCATTAGCATGTTGAAATAATAGGGGATAAAGTTGCAGAGTTTTTCCGTTAGAGGCGCCACCAGCACAAATGTCTAAATGTCACTGTCATGTTTTGAAATAGCCATAGCGCTGGGTTAAAGGCAAAACCGACTATCTGCTTTTTTTTCACTTTATTAATTTTATACATCATTCGACTCAGCATTTCATTTTTTTGACTGATGTTATAAAAGTGAAAAAGTGAAAAAAATAGCAGATAGTCGGTTTTGCCTTTAACCCAGCGATAAGACCATAATAGATATCACTAATTTCTCGTTTCTTTTTTAAAGCTATATTAAAATTGTAATGAAATTTTATGGTCCTTATTACCATTTCACAACATACTTGTGCTGGTGGCGCCTCTAGCGGAAAAACTTTGAAGTTTTATCTAGTTAGTGTAAAAAAAAAAAAACTAAAAAGGTTTTTCTTTTAACATGAAGGTTTTTCTTGTTCAAAATAAATGGAAGGCAGCATGAAATAAATGCCTATTCACTTCACCTTGAGGACATTAAAATTATAGTCTATAAATACAGGTTGTCGTATTACACAAGGTTGCCGACGCCTGTACCGCAAGCACGTCTAGACGGATAAAAAACTGTTCCATAATGTAAACACGAGGTGTACATTGATTCGCAACCTTTTCCTCTTATTTGGATATTGCATATTCTCTAATTCGCGTATATATGTATTTTTATGTAGTATATATTTTTTGGTATGTATTAATTTATCGTTATGCTATTGTTATGTACTAGACTGGATCTGTATTTCTATGTACCTATGTGTATTTTAAACGCTTTAGTTATTCAGGTTAATTTCAGGTTCCGGATTTTTTTACTGTTATTTGTATGTCTACTCTTTTTTCAGATCCTGTCAATCGCCCGAAGGTAGAGATCCCTTTAAGGGATAAGTTCGCCTTTGTACATTTGCTTTTGTTCTGTTATCTGTTATTTTATGTTTTATGTGCAATAAAGAGATATTCATTACATACATACATACATTTTCAGAGATCTATTTTATGCAAACCCTTGGAAGCTATTTTAAGAGTAAGGACATGGATTAAGAGCGAGTTGAACTTGTTCTTATAATTATTGCGGTTAAATATTCAATTTTTAACTTGCAAATGCTGGCGCTATTGAATTTATAAGATTTTTAAGTACTCGGCTATAGTCAGAACACGCAAGAATTGAAAAAATCTACGATTGGAGGTTGAAAAAGATACAAAATGAAAAAAGAACTTTTGGTTGGGAATAGTTCTTCTAAGTAAATTGGTACTATAGCTGTGTGTTACGTAAACACAACCCCATATTTAGCGGGACATGGTTGTAGACCAGAGCTACTCACAATAAGCTCAATTTAAAGAGTATCGCCATAACATCAGATTTCCTTTGTCCCGCCGTCTGACGTCACGCCTATTTCTGCGCGCGCACACCGTCCAGCACTCGCTGGATCACGAGACTGGATAAAGCTATTAATATTACTCCCAGCTGACTACTAAACGAGTTGTATACGTGTGGGTTTTGAAAAAGAATTCGTGGCTGTTTTTTTTGCGCGGTCTACGTTGTCCTGCATCGCGCACCACCCTTGGGCCGACTCAGTAAACCATTTTTAGGGCTCCGTACCTCAAAAGGAAAAAACGGAACCCTTATTGGATCACTTTGTTGTCCGTCTGTCTGTCAAGACCCTTTTTCTCTGAAACGCGTGGAGGTAGGATGCTGAAATTAATATCAAATACTCAAACGTGCGGTCCCTTGAAGCTGTGAAAAAATCAAGCATCTAAGTCAACGCAATCAAAAGGTACAGTCATTAAAAAAGTCGTTTCCATACAATTTTCCCGTGAAGAGGTAAGAAACAGACAGACAGACAAACTTTCGCATTTTTAATATTAGTTAGAATTTAAATACCTCGACGTTTCGGACGCAACGTTGCGTCCATTATGGTTTCGAAGGGACCAACGAAAAGGGAGGAAGGGTGAAAGGGAAAGGGAAGGAAGGGAACGTCGAGGTATTTAAATAATACATATTTTTACGTGATTAAGTCCCGAGTGTCATGATAATGCGTAAAACAATGTTTGGTAATTAAAATTATCTGATGTCGAATGAAGTGCGTCAAACGCATCGCGCTTAACGTAGCGTTGATCGCATAAAACAACGGCGCGCTTTAAAATATACTGCCCTTGAGAACAGCTGACCGCTTATGGAAGTATCTCGAACATTCCAGTCAATTGGATAGGAGTGCGCCGCGCAAACATATTGTTTCAATTACGACAATTGGACCCAGAATAGCCTAGTGGACATACATATACAGTCATTATGTTGTTGTAAGAATAGTTCCGACCGATGTCAAGTCGTTTGCGTTTTGCAAAAGGGGAAACCCGTTAAAGTGCGAATCACTTTTTATCGTTAAATAAAAACACGTTTCCTGTTTGTGATTGTTGTGTGAACCTTTTAATTTTTAGGTTTTTTTTATTACTATTTGTTGTCTTAGGAGTTGTGTTAAATGCATTCTGTAAAAATGTCAAGCCTCTAAGTTATTACGGTTTAAAAGATGGAGTCTTCTGAAAGGCAGATGAACGGACGGACTTTGGGCAGACAGGCAAGGGGGCCTTAATGAGAGGCTTATAAGCTTCTTCTATTTCTTCTTTCTTTATTTAGTACATTCAGTATCACATAATTACAATGTTAGTTACAAAAGCGCTTAGTTGATGCAACTTGTGACCAAAGGGCTGGCAGTTTTCTCTCTCAAAGAATCAGCATCGCTATTCAGCGAGGCAACGCTGCCAGCCTTTTGGGCACTATGCCACGGGGGCCTTATTTAGATTGAATTTAGTTTTAAGTTGTAGTTTATTTAGTTTAAGCTTAGATTTAATGTCATTACAATCTGAAATATAAAAATGGTCATATGTGCACTCGAGCTTTTCGTTAAAGGAAAACATCTTGAGGAAACCTACGACACTCCTGAGAAGCAATTCAACGGTGTACGTGAAGTTCCCAATCCGCACTGGGCTTGCGTGGAAACTAAAGCCCAAGCCCTCACATTCGGAAAGGAGCCCTGTGCCCAGCAGTGGGACGTAAAATAAGGCCGGTGATGATGATGCTGTTTTATGGACAGTCATTAGTTGTCTTAATATCGAAATAAAATCCCAAGAAAAAAGTAGACACCTACAACTGCATAATGCAGCCTATGCCAAGAATTTGCGATTACAATTTAAACCAGTGACAAAGCAGACATAACAGACATTCCTCCCATTAGACGCTCAATGTTATGTAATTAATCCGACGTCGTAAGACAATGTGAAATAACAAGATATTCAAATAAATTAAGACGCATTGTTTCTATGGACGCTCGGTGGATGGGCCGTAGACACCGGTTTTCGATAACCATAACAGTCGGTATTTGTGAATTATAATAGGGTAAATTGCCTATTACCGGCCACCCTCGTGTAACTGGCTACTTTGCCAATATAATCCATAAAGGGGCTTCTAAACGGGCTATATTTTTAAAAGAGGGCTGTTATAAGTTTGACCTGTGTATCTGTCTTTGGCATCATAGATCCCAAACGGATGGACCGATTTAGATGCGGTTTTTTTAATCGAAAGCTTAGTGTAATCGAGATGGTTCTTACTTCTTACCCAAGTTTCATTAAAATCGGTTCATTCGTTTTTGAAATATTGTACTTTGAAATGACAATGTCGGGGGCTTTTCAACTTTTCTTTGCTGAAATAATATGGCCGGCAATTTCAAGAGTTTTTATCTAGCTTTCATAATAAAAGCAACACACAACACCAACAGCATTATTAACAGCAATAATTGCCGGCCACATATTACAGAAAAACGTATGGCCCCTTTAGCAGTTAAAATGTGTAGAACCAGAACTGTTACCGAAAGCAGTCTGAAAGTATTGATACTCGTATCTCCATACAAATAGACGTTCCCAACAAGATGGAGCGACGACCTGGTAAAGATCGCGGGAACGCGGTGGATGGGAAAAGCACAAGACCGGTCTGAGTGAAGAGCTGCGAGGGAGGCCTATATCCAGCAGTGGACGTCTTTCGGCTTCGGCTGAGAATGCTGACATGATGATGATAATTATGATGATCTCTATACAAATTTGGTGGATGGATGATGATTTCTAAAGTGGCTAGTTAGTGGAAATTTACCCTACACACCATAATAATATATGATTCGGATGACGAGTGATTCTTCCAAGCCGGTGCTTTATCTAATAGGATTGAAGTATGTACTTTATTTATGTTATTTACAGCTGTGGAAGTGTCAAATCGGTTGTCATTTAGTACCCTAAAGTGACATCAGCCCTCGAGGGTGCGAGCGAGGCTGCACTAGAAAATAAGACTACAATAGAGCCACTAGTGTAATTTATGACACAACAAAACGTCTCGATCGCGTCACGTTAACGTCTATTACTAAGGGCAAATTGTCAGCGCTTCTAGCGGCACGTATTGTAAACATACTATTTATATTTGACATTAACGTAAATGCGATCGAAACTTTTGTTGCAACATGAAATTTACAAATACAAATATTTATTGATAGGATGTACGAGTCAGTATACATAGGTTCTTATTACAGTAGAATCTCTGTAAGTCGAACTTCAAGGGAGACACCAAAAAACTACAGATACAGAGTTTTCGACTTAAGGAATATTTCGACATAGGCGCATTTTATATTCGACTTGTAGAGGTAAAGATTCAGCCTACCAAATTTTGAGCAAGAGAGGTGAAATAAATCAAGAAACAAGTTACAGAGGTAATAAACACAATATTATGTATTACTTTTTGTAGCTGTACCTACTATGTCACAATTTGCCCGGGTCAAGCATACAATATTTTAATCTTACAGACTAAGTGCTTAGTTCACTTAGTAAGTAGTACACTAAGGACTTTGTTCTAACATTGCTGTCAGTTACTCAAACTAGGAGCAAAGGGGTTTCCCCTCCAAACTGTTCGTTAGATTTTCCGTTTCATATTACAATTGAAATGGCTCAAAAAGCATTTTTACATTGCATGGCCATTGGGCTAACGAATTCGAAGTGGACAAACAAGCACAGCAATGTACAACGCACTGCTCCTCCCACAATATTTCTCACACAGTGACAGTAAGATATAATAGTCATTCTCAAATAAAACCAGAAATAGACGCAACTGGCGACAAACTAGACCTAGCTCTTGGTAAATACCCACTAGACGGGCTTGCGCGAACTCAAAACCGGTATTTGCAAATAAAATTATACAATGCTCCTAAGTCGGTTGTTGAGGTGGTTAGGCAGGTCCGTGGGTCGACGAACGTTCACATTGGCAACATACGTATTATGAGTTTGCATGCTATGCACAAAGCTGAGCCCTTATAGTGTAAATTTCTTGTCACAACTAACGTTTCCATCTTAGACATCGGTTACGCGCTCATACTGGCGTCAGTTCAGTGAATCATTGTGTGCTCTTAGTGTAATCAAAAAGTACAAAATACGTCTCGATCGCGTTTGCGTTAGAGTGTCAAATAGTATGAGAATTTTTAAACGCGAACGCGATCGAAACGTATTTCTTGGCCTGGTCGGCGATTACACTAGGCGCTCTGTGCCTCCAGTGTAATTAAAAAGCACGAAATACGTCTCGATCGCGTTTGCGTTAAAGTGTCAAATAGTATGAGAATTCTTAAACGCGAACGCGATCGAGACGTATTTCTTGGCCTGGTCGGCGATTACACTAGGCGCTCTGGTCGGAATAACGAGAGAATGAAGAGAGACTGATGGAAAATTAATATTTTAGATAATATTCGTCAGAATGATAGACTGAACTAATGCCAGAATGAGCGTGTAACCGATGTCATAAATTTTGACAGGGGAAAGCTTTCCTCGTCTGTCTTAACTACTGGCATTGACTTACTAACACCATGGACTTTGACTCCAGTACAAAATTTACGAAAAATTATGTGTCCTAGTATAGGGTCAGCGTCTAAAGTCGCTCATAACTTTTGTACCTTTTCGCTCTACGGCCAGATACAGCGCGTCATACGTGATTGACTAGTGTGTATTGCGACAAGGTACAAAAGTGATGAGCGACTTTTGACGCTGACTGTACAACACGGTATTTTTAGATGACAGCTATACGTGTCTGTCACTGATCGACGCTCGATTAGTGGTATTTTTTGCAAAGTGGTCTTTTGGTTCGAACGTGTTCAAGCGCTGACCCGAAGTCCAGGCGTTGGTTCGATCTGAGTGGAGAGTCTTGGGGGAGGCCGCCGTCCAGCAGTGGACTTATTTCGGCTGACATGATGATGAAGTCTGAAGTATGTGTGAAGCTCACAATCCGAGCTTGGGCCTGTGTTAGACTGGTCATGATTACGAAGATGACATTTACAATAGAAAGAACACAGTATAACTTACCTGCGTGACATTTGTTACGTTAATTTAAAATACAGTTAAAGATTGCAAAGGGATAGGCCGGCGCTCCCGCCCAATCCGCTAACTGCCAGTAGCTAATGGCGTGCTTTACGGTCATTTTAGAGCGACATGTGATTTAGACACGATTTGCTGTCCATTCTTAGATTAAAACTGGGTTTGTACCTTCAGAGGGTCGAGCACGACTTTACGAATGCTGCGTAACGTTACGGTTATCGTATCGACATCGAGAAACCTCATACTAAATTTTATTTCCAAATACGCTCACGGGCGGGCGCTGTTTCAAACGTCATACAAACTCGACAACGTTTACTATTCGATTTTACGTTACGCAGCATTCGTAAAGTCGTGCTCGACCCTCAGAGGTCAGAGTACTGTGCCCTAAGCACGACTTGTCGAATCCTGCGTCACGTAAAATCGAATAGTAAACTATAACGAGTTTGTATGACGTTTGGAACAGCGCCCGCCCGTGAGCGTATTTGGAACTAAAATTTAGTATGAGATTTCTCGATCTCGATACGATAACCGTAACGTAACGCAGGATTCGACAAGTCGTGCTTAGGGCACTGAATATCGGAATCCTGCGTAACGTAACGTTATCGTATCGCCATCGAGAAACTTCAATATTACATTTTTGTAACAAATACGCTCACGCGGGCATTCTTCCAAACGTCATACAAGTTTCCTCGATAACTCTATTACGTTGCGCAGGATTCAAATATTCTTGCTTGGGCCTCTGTGGAATCGAGGCTCGCACTTGATGGGGTTAAATTAGTTAGCTACCTAAAGTCGTATTTTTAATCAGCTGGAGTAAACTTAAGATTACTGTTTGATGGTTTGACCTTCATCACTTTTTATTAATAATTACTGGGTAACGAATTATTTATTACGACAACTGTCAAATCACTCCTGCTAATTAAAAGTCCGACTTTAATTACTGTCATTCTTCCTGGCACTTATGATCTTTCGAAAAACGCTGATGAACTCCAAAAAGTGTGTTAAACAAAAGAGTCATCAGCATCGAATTGATAACCTTTTTTTGAGGTCTGTTAAAAGAAACCATTGGTCTTCAATAACCTTTTTTCAATGCGATCTAATTTTCGGTGTACTGCGACAGGATTAAAATGTTTCAAGTACAACCAAAAAAAAATACGATTTACGGAAGTCTTGGGACTCTCAGGCAGCCGTTTCAAGTGCTATTCATTATAATAGCAGCTCAAGTGTACAAAAGAGGTTTGCAAACTAGTAGTGCGGTTTTCTATTATTAGTAGAAAAAAAAAAACAAGAGAATAACATTTTAATTAATTGCCTGAGAGAATTCGTAGCTTAATCCGGGCATGACAAACACAAACTCTAATCTGGTTTAATAATGTTCACTTCTTTCCTTAATATATTTTGTTGCGTAACAAGTTTTCTGTCAAAAATTTCATTTTTAGTACAACCTTTTTTGCCGACTGTACTTTGTGTTGTCTTGTGCTTGTATTGTCATCCAACTTATACATCCACAGCAAATTTCAAGTCGATGCCATGAACCGTTGAAGAGTTGCCTCCTGTGGAGACGACCCTGGTTTTCACTACTAGATTATTGTAATTATTGTATTGTCACCGGATTTACAAAGGTGTGCCAAATTTCATCTCAATCTGAATGAAGATATCTGCTTCATAAATTGAGTTTCAAGATTCCACCCGAACCATGAATAACCCCTGACATTGTCATGTCAATGTTAAATATTTCAAAAAGGGGTGAACAGATTTAAATGAAACTTAGCTAAGAACCATGCCGATTAAACCAGAAACTGCATAACTTCGATAAAGTTCGAATTAATTGCCATTTAGACAAATAATATTGATTTAAACTTTCACAATTTTATACGGTAGAGTCAACCCACAATAACTCTACAATGAATTGACAACAGTAGAAATCTAAAGTTTGTTTATGGCAATACTCATTTATAGTCAAACAACACGTTTCGAACTTTTGATTAGATTAAACAATTCAGCGTTCATCCGCCATTAAAATACCTCTCATATTTCGTTTTCTAGAACTAGATTTTTTCACCGTACAGCGGCAAAACCTACTAAACACTGGCAAAATTGTCCTCCAATGGACAGAGCCATATTTTTTTAAAAAAAACAACAACAACTTTTGATTATTACCTGCTATCATTATTATTTATAATTAAAGAAATGTCTGAGTGACATGAAAAAAGTATTACCACAGCGTGATTTTTCAGGGTTGCCAATTAATATCATAAGCAGAGTTATCGTGGGACGATTCTAAGAGTCTTAAGTCGCAGACCATTCATCAATGGCATTTGGAGCATAAACCATTGCCTACCGCGGTAATTTTCCATTGACGTGTTTCGAGAAAGTGAATGATCCGGTACCCGTACCCATACCCATATGTACCGGTTGGAGTATTTATAAACGACCAACGCACAGTTGGAACAAATCAGAAATCTACGGTACTCTGACTCAACCTCGTATATAAACTTTGACGAAATTGGAATAACCACTCTAGACAGCGAACCTAAGGTAGTTATTTCAATTTCGTCAAAGTTTATATACGAGGTTGAATCAGAGTACCGTCGAAATGTATAATGCTTCTAGGCTATATTTTACTGCAATATCCGCTGCTGTTTATCCGTTGTCTAGTATCCATAGTACAGGCATTGCCCAGTTTGGAACTAGGTAAATTGGTATCTTTTTTTTTATTAGCCTGGTAAAGTATCCCACTGCTGAGCAAAGGCCTCCCCCTC
Source organism: Clepsis dumicolana (assembly GCA_963691665.1). NCBI lineage: Eukaryota > Metazoa > Arthropoda > Insecta > Lepidoptera > Tortricidae > Clepsis > Clepsis dumicolana. The sequence goes on along the minus strand of OY829516.1, from coordinate 2,144,293 downwards.
CCCTCGCCACTCGTCTCTATCAACGGCAAGTTCCTTCCAACCCGTTTTAAATGCGTCGAAATCATCCCGCCATCTCCTCCTCGGTCGGCCTCTGCATCTATATCCATCCGGCGGAACCCAATGGGAGGCGATTTGGGCCCATCGTTCCGGATGCAAGCCCAGGCCCATTTAAGCCTTGCAGACAATTTGTCCCATGATAATTATATATTTATTTATATATGGCCGGCAATAATAGGAAGTCTTTGTCTAGCTTTCATAATAAGAGTCGGACAGCTATAGTTGCCGGCCACACATTGCAGAAAGACGTTGCCCGTTTAGAAGCCCCCTAATATACTTTCCACTACAGTTAGCTGAAATAAAACTAAATGAAATCAATAGTTTCTTCTCCAACAGAAGTAATGTACTTAGTAGGAACAGACAGATATCCGTGGTGAGGACGCGATCAACTTGAGCCTCTAGTGTAATCAAGGGCCAAAAATACGTCTCGATCTCGTTTGCGTTACGGGTGTCAACTAGTATGAGAATTGTTTGTTATCGATACGTGTCACTAGCGGCGCTGCTAATGTGCCCAATTCAAACGTAAACGCGAACCGAGACATTTTTTGGTCGTTTATTACATTACAGACGCTCTGAGCCTGTAGTGTAATTTTTGACACAAGAAAACGTCAAATCGGCAGCGTCTCTAGTGGCACGTCTTGGCAACGTAATATTCCCATAGTATTTCACCCGTTACCGTTAGCCATCAGTTTTATGGCCTACCACAAATATGAAGCCGGTGCTTCATTCAAAGAATAGGTATTCCGCTCGCACCGCATATTTGTGGTAGGCCATAAAACTGGTGGCTTTATAGGATTATTTTATGTGTTTTTGAAGACAGTTTCACTTTTTATTAAAAGATTTTTGCGTCAAAAATTACGCCAGAGTCTCTGATTCCCAGACTTCTTTATCACACTCACGTCAACTGACAGAGAGACGACTAGAATTATGTTGTAATAAAATGTACTCCTCCGAGGTTAAATGCACTTAGCGTGAGATACGTGGGATCTTTAAGATATAACTGATAAGAACTACAAATACTTGTTACCACGCTGATATAGCTGATATACTTTAATTGGGGCAATCTGTCTGCTTTGTCGTGTTGTAGGAAAAACAAAAGTAAAAGTTTAAATTTTTAGGAGAATTTAAAATAAAGTAAATAAAAACTCTATTAAGAGTGGCCAAAATCATTGTGAAAAGGCATATAATCCACGAACCGGGAGACGAGCTGTCGGTAGGCCTCCAACGAGATGGAGCGACGACCTAGTAAAGATCGCGGGACCGCGGTGGATGCGGAAAGCAGAAGACTGGTCTGAATGGAGAGCCTTGGGGAGGCCTATATAGGCTGGCTATAGGACATATGTCCAGCCCAGCAGTGGACGTCTTTCGGCTGACATAATGATGATGATTATAATTATGTGTCTTGCAATGCATTCATTTGTTCGTTCATTAGGTAGGTACCTTTCTTTAAAAACAGTACCTTCTGTAATAGTGCGATTAGTTATTCACATCAACTAAAAGGCCTCGAGGTACGCAAGATAAGGAAAATTGCACAAGGAACAGTCATGACCAGAAACCTGACCGATGCAGATCATATTGCATTTCAAATCCAACCTAAAACTCTACATACTAAACTCTATAATAGAATACAAGTCGTTTGCATTAACGTTCAGAGCGATAACAAACTTTACTTGTTTTTAGGGTTCCACACCTAAAAAGGAAAAACGGAACCCTTAGGATCACTTTCTTGTCTGTCTGTCTGTCACGACCCTTTTTTCTGGAACGCGTAAAGGTAGCAAACTGAAATTAATATCAAATACTCAGGCCTGCAATCCCTTGCAGCTGGTGAAAAAATCAAATTTCTGTCTGAAGTCAAAGCAATCAAAAGTTGCAGTCTTTAAAGGTTGTTTCCGTACGAATTGCCGTACTGTGAAAACCTAAAGGGTACTTCACTTGTCCTAGAAACTTGAAATTTGGTATGAAGGTAGCTCTTTCATCACAACAACTCAGAAAATTCTCAAAATCTTAAATCTTTATGTCTGTCCGTATATGTATGTCACAGACCCCACACTGTGTGCGTGCTTAGGAGCAGGCCTCTGCTAACACCTAGACAACTTAAAACACTGGGGAAAAGCTGGAAAATCTTTGTACGGGACCCTCGATGCTCGAGTCCGACTCGCGCTTGGCCGGTTTTATTAAGGTAGAAACAGTTGGTGAAGTTGCAACTTACACGTTTGTCATAGTCATAATGTTTCTCTAACATTGTCAATGGCCGACTAAGTATGTCAGCTTATTGTAATTCCGAACTGATGCGTTCGAACTTCGGCATGTAAGTGGCACGCTCTCAAAATAGTTTCTTACTTTATTACCATACTGCTTTAATAATGTAAGACATATGGCGTTTTCTTAATGATCCGCCGTTAATTACAATAGACATAATGAAAACGCCACGCAACAGTATACCCGTGATCATGATGCACGTCAACTGCGTCGGAATATCGGGAGCTCATCAAACCTATAAGGTAATCGCGGTCAATTATCCCATTCTCATTATGTCTGTGGGTCAATCAACTTTTAGTTGCTATTCGTTGCCATGTTCCCTGGGTAGCTCGTCTAAAATAATTGTAAGGCACTACTCCATCAAACATTAGGATTTTCAACAGTTATATGCCAATTCCTTCATGCTTCATCTCCTAAGCATGCAAATCTTGACTTTCGGGGGAGTGGTGCCTTAGAAAATCTTATATTAAACGAGTTACCCGGGGAATTCTCCATGGCAACGAGTGGCAAATAAAAGTTGACTGACTCAAGCACATGCATATAAAAAGGAAACTGACTCCTCAACGCCCAGTCCAAACCGTTCGACCCAGAAAGCTGAAATTTTGCATAGAGATTCCCTTTATAACATAGACAAGCGATAATGAGGGATTTTGCAAAATTCCCACGGGATAGGGAGTGAACTATATTTAAGAACATGTTTTAAAAATCTGGTTACAGACAAATCTAGGGGCTGACAGTGACGGTGACCAAAGGGCTGGCAGTCTTCTCTCTCAAAGAATCAGCATCGCTATTCAGCGAGGCAACGCTGCCAGCCTTTTGGGCACCATGCCACGGGGGCCTTATTTAGGTTTTAATTTAGTTTTCAGTTCTAGTTTAATTAGTTTTAGCTTGGATTTAATGTCACTGTAAATTGCTTTTATTGTGTAAATAAATACCAAGTTGTAAAGTCTGTTTCCGCTTGGGTGTTATCTAGGAAAATATTCAAGGCAGACCATCTGCCAAAAACGTATGTGCCATGGGTAAAAAACCTTACAGAATGGTTCAGAAGAATACCCAGATACATCTTTCAGTCTCTAATTGGCTTTTTAATTTGTAATTGGGCTCTTGATCTGTAGACAACATTGTTTTTTTGTTTTGTATCTAAAACTTGTTTAAAACTGAACTGAATTTCGAATCTGAGACGTCTTTTGAGATAACAGATAAGATAACATAACAGACAAAATGATTTTTAAATAGTTGGAAACTTGTCGAAAGAGTGTTCATAGTGAAATTAGACATATTTTCTGTAGATTAGTTTCAGTTAGGTAATGACTAATTAGCAGAGAGTATTGAGTCATCTGGTAGCTAGCAATAAACTACTACCTCAGAACCTTACCACTAACAGAGTTTTAACTACAGGGTATACATAAATGTTACTGACTCTAGTTAAACTTAGACTCTGAGTCAAAGGACGGCGAGTCAGAGCTATGTATTACCCATCAAGTCATCATACTTACACAATACATACACTGGTATACATGATATGACTGCTATACAATTAAACCGGATTGATACCTAAATTTTACCAGCATTAGGTAGGTACTTGATGAGTATTGTACTTACACATGCCAATATATTCTTTGCACATGCTGCGAGTAAGCACTCTTGCGATTTTCTTTTGCAATTTTTTTTTTAAATTTCTTACTAAGTAACTGGTGTGGCGAACTTTTACCACCTAGAAGTCTTTGTATATAGGGTGACGTGAGTTGTTAATTGCGGAAGATCGCGGAGTTCGAAATCTAATTTGTTTGAAAATTAACTTTCTATAAATTTTTAATATGTGATTTTTCCCGACATTTTAAATTTTAAAATCAAAGATCATAAAAATCGGTTCAGTCGTTCTTGAGTTTTAAGAGTTCTAAACGACTTTGCTTTATATATTATTGTAGGTGTCGCATTTCTTTCTAGAATGTAATACTGTATCTCTACTCTTTGTATAATTTATGGACTTAAATTAACATACGAAATTTGGTCTAAATTATTCTTTTCGGAATGATACAAAAACAAGTGAAATAGGTATTTTATGGTTTTCGAAGATTCAACTGTCCTTAGATAATACTTAATCAATGGATTCTACCGCTGTCTAAATAACTGTTTTAATTTTGACATTGAAGCCGTGACGACGGCAAAAATTCGTCATCAGAAGCTACTGCTCTCAAGTACTTTTATCAGAACAAACAGCCCGTATCAATGAACGCTGCAATACTTTTACCACAGAGTACCTTTTTATAACTGAGATAGAGATGTCACTTCAACATTTCGCACACAGCGACATCTGGTGCTGTGTGACGGCAAAATATGCGATGACGTCATTGACGTCTAGTTTCCTCAATGTTAAAATAATTTACTTTGAGCAATTGCTATTACACCATGTTCTATTATATACATTAGAACATGGTGTAATAGAAATTGCCCAATTTCCCGTTTTGATGAATTTGATAATTATTCAGTGCTTTATTTTTTACACATTTTCTTTTTATCAGGCATTCCAACTCCAACTTAGACACCTGGTGAATGTGAAAAACCACAGATTAGAGAGATAATCGAGGCCATTATTCATTCGTTCCGTTCCATTTATACCTTCACTGTACGTTGTTTTTAGTAAATAAAAAAATCTAAATAAATATCAAAACCTCCTAAATTACTAAAAATCTAAGTTTTCGCCCCATTTTATTAGGGTTTACTTGCAGAATGATACGCTAACTCAACCAGTGTCCATAGAATATTCTATATAATATTTTAGCGTAAGAAAAACTGATGCGTGTAATGATATTTTAGATAAGACATTACTATAATTAAAAAAGGTCGATGTTACCAGTGCTCACAAAATAATTAATTAGCATAAACGCATTTTTAAACAAGGAAAGATAAATTAGAGCATTTATTAAGCGAAAATGAAATATTTATTCCAAAATTTAAAACTTCAGTATAAACTATATTGATATTAGCACCACCTATCGACGTGTGACAACAACTTCATGTCTATAACCCAACCAAATAGAATATTACTTAAGTATATACTATACAATGTAACTTGAGTGACTACTGAAATTAGCTGGACAAGCAAGTGTACATTTTGTTCTAAGTTATACCACCGTGACTTTTACCAATGCACGAACAGATTAATGTTATAATCACGGTGGTATAACTTAGAACAAAATGTACACTTGCTTGTCCAGCTAATTTCAGTAGTCACTCAAGTTACATTGTATAGTATATACTTAAGTAATATTCTATTTG